>JAQQTP010000080.1:4047500-4432500 GCA_029884605.1 Ormosia emarginata | reverse complement strand
CACAATGTCTACAACAATCTCAAACAAATAAGGTTTTTTTAGATATCTATCGCAACTGTCTCAAAGAGAGCCAACGAAATTAAGAAGAGTTGAGAGTCGTTACCAATCACTTTTTCTATTAAAATGGAAAGATGGATCGAATAACCCAAACAGATGGTCTTCGTACCAGAGTTTAGATTCAGGAATTAATTACGAATATAGAATGTATTAGCAGTATTTTCCTGTTCAAATTCTAATTCTTCAGTAATTATAAGTTATGAAATTATGTGCTTTACATATAAATTCACCTTACACTTATTCTGCATTGCATAATTATCCATCTCTAAGGCATGCATGTCCAATAAAATCTATCTTAACCCATCTTCAAAGCTCAAATCAAGTAATTTCCACCATATCCCATAAATGTCATAATACCCTAATTCTTTAACTAATCCCATGACTTCAAAATATGATCATTCGTCTATGTCTTGATTAACAACTACAGTTACATCCCCCATTTATAAGTCAGTGGGGGTTCATCCACAAATGACTCCTTATGATGAATCACTACAATAAACAACATCCTACATGTACACACAGTTAAGGAAAGCAATTAAAAAAGACAAAAAAAATGGAAATTGCACATATCAAGTTAAAAAAAAAAAATCTGAAAAGAACATTTGGTCCTATACAAAAACATTGACAACGACCACATGAATCCCCACATTTACAACATCATTATGTAATTCACCAAAACATAGATAAGGATCACATGAATTGAATATTCTATACAAAAATCAAGTAAAATACAACCATAACCTTTTGGTCCCGACATGATTGATTATTGTATATAAAAACAAAGTATAATCCCTAAATCCATAATATCTGACAAGAACCACCAGTGAAAGATTTTAAGACAGACATGTGTTCAACACCATGCAGACATGCACTCCACTGAGCTTTCAGACGCGCACAATCCTCAGCTTTCACACGTGCACGATCCTCCACCACGCAATTCGTTCTCGTGTGAGAGTCAACCCTAGCGTTTGGTACAGAGGCAATTGTAGTGGGGACAAGAATGAGGCTGAGAGTGGGGTTATTGTGTTTAGGGTATGTAAATGAGAATTTTTCCTCCAATATTTGGGAACACTACCCTAACTTTTTGATTTGATGACATAGATTCATCAAAACCATTGAATGAAGGACACATGACATAAATGAATGTGAGATAAAGACAAATGACAACGCTGACATGGAGTGTTGTTTGCCACTTCACCACTTAACATAGATGAGATAACGACTAACTTCACTTATCTAGATAATTAAAGAGACCGAAACCATAACAAAAATTTTAGAGGGACTAAAACCCAAAACCACTTTATTCAAAGGGACTAAAAATATATTTAAATCTTTCTTTTCGTTTTTTTACTTTTTCATTAAGTTGTAGGTTACATATCTGAGCCCTCTATCTCATTTGTTCAAAATTCAAAGCAATCCAATGGTCTATATTAAGGCACCATTGATGATTACAAACTTATGGGGACCATCATAAATGCCACCCTCAACTATATATACTGGGAGAAGGTTATTATGGACCACTTGAGAAGTGGTCCATGGATGAACCACCTTATTTTTTTATTTGATAGTATCTATATGTAGATCTAGGTGTATGTAAATATTACTAGTTAAAATTTGTAAGTTTCTTATATATACAGTTATTCATAAAAAAAAGAGTAATTTAACTAAATTTATGTACAAATCTGAATATTACTAATTAAATTTAACATTTTAATCTCAGCTATTAATTTATTTTAATAATAAATCATGACTAATCTACACTTAGTTCATTCATAAACTACTCTATGAGTGGTCTATTATTAGTTAAATCTAACATTTTAATCTCAGTTATTAATTTATTTTAACAATAAATCATGACTAATCTAGACTTAGTTCATTCATAAATTACCCTATGAGTTGTTTATATCAGAATTCTTCAACGTACTGTATAGTATCTATCCTCTAACTATAATTATAACTTCTACCAATATATTTTTTTTAATAAATGTGTACATAATAACACCATAACCCAACAATGAGTGATCGTATCTTATCTTATACCCATTCCTCGTGTTCCACGTGGCATCATATTTTCCTAGTATTAAAAATTAGGAAGCAAGAACGCCAAGCCATTTCTAGGCTCACCCTATTCATTGAGTACAGCTCCAAAGCAGTTGGAACTTGGTAGTATACGATCCCACTTTTTTTTTTTTGTCTCAGTATACGATCCCACTATACTAATATACTATACATTATGAACCTTTGGGCCCAGAATGATAAATGTCATAAATTTATACATCCTCCCTTTGGAAGGATTTTTCATGCATTGCCCATATATTCTTAATCTCAAGCTCAACTGCTAAATGTGAGCCACAACCTTAGTTGTATCTGCTTTCTAATGATTTTGCTACCTGAGTCATGATGACTGATCATATAACCAAAATGAAAATGGTAGAACGGCGGCTGAGCATTATTTTGACACTACTATGCTGTGTTCATTTTCATGTCCAAAGTTCCCATGAAGTTGAAGATGAAATCCGCAGATCTCAATTCCCAGAAGGGTTCCTTTTCGGAACAGGCACTTCCTCTTACCAGGTACTTGTTTACTTTTGCTTTCTCTGCCTTCAAATACGTTAGAGTTAGTTTCTTTTTTCCCTGAAATATATAAAATTTGTTGGAGTTATATAGTTTTTTTTTTTCCTGAAATATATAGTTGTTGTTTCTGTTAATGGGATTTTTCTTTTCTCTCTCAAAAAAAAAAAAAAAAAGATTGAAGGAGCACCTCTTGAAGATGGTAAGGGTTTGAGCAACTGGGATGCTTTTAGTCATACACCAGGTAAGTGGTGATAGGTGATCTCATTTCAGTCTATCTTGATTGGTTGTTTTGCATACAGTTATAGAATTATAATGATGAACAGGAATAATCACTATGCAATTTGATAAAATTTCAGGAAAGATTAGAAATAATGAGAATGGGGACATAGCAGATGATCATTATCATCGTTATTTGGTAATAATAATCTGATATCGGCATCATATTTTACCTGCCTTTACTATACTATGATTAGTATTATTGACTCTCTTAACCATTGTCCTTGACACTTGACAGGAAGACATCAAGATGATGTCTTCTCTTGGGATAAATGTATATCGATTTTCTATTTCATGGGCAAGGATTCTACCTAGTAAGTATTTCACAATTCACATAACTAGTTCTCATAATCTTATGTTTCAAATTATCGGCTCAATTTGATCTTATTGAGTTGTCACAGGAGGGTTATATGGGGACATAAATCCACCTGCGATTATGTTCTACAACAAGATTATAGACAATCTGCTGCTTAGAGGTGAAGTCACAGTGTCCGCTTGGTTCTTTATTATTGATTTTTGAGTGATAATATTCAGTCTTGGTATGACATTGTCCTTAGCTGTAGCCTGTACGTAAATCTGGACATGGTGTGTATAATGCAGGGATTGAGCCATTTGTGACAATTCACCATCATGACATGCCGCAAGAATTGCAAGAAAGATATGGTGGTTGGCTCAGCCCCCTAATACAGTAAATCCGCTGCTCTCATTTTTATAGTACTAATATATAATGCTAAAATAGAATTTGGAAGTATGTCACTTCTTCAATGACTTGTCCTGTATGCTGATGAATTCTTGTGCTTAATCGTAGTCCAAAAGTTTAAGCTAAGAGAACAGTGAGATTTTTGATAACTGTATACTTCCTTTGTTGTAGGAGAGATTTTGTTCATTTTGCCGAAATTTGTTTTAAGAGCTTTGGAGACAGGGTAAAGTACTGGACCACCATCAATGAGCCGAACCTGGTTGTAGACATGGCCTTTATAAGGGGAATATACGCCCCTGGTCACTGTTCCCCGCCTTTTGGAAATTGTTATACTGGTAACTCTGATGTTGAGCCTCTCATTGTCATGCACAATATGTTACTGTCACATGCCAAGGCTGTTGAATTATACCGCAAGCACTTTCAGGTAAAAAAAAAAAAAGGGCCTAAACTGAAGGCATTGGTTGTCACATTTTCTAGGAAAGGCCAAGATGGGTGTTTAATTAGCAAACATTGATGAAGAATGTGTTTAATCCAGGCAAAGCAAGGTGGAATTATTGGCATTATTGCAAATGCCTTCATGTATGAACCTCTTAGAGATGAAGAACGTGATAGACAAGCTGTGAATAGGGCCTTGGCATTTCTCATAGCCTGGTAAGTTGTTAAGAAGTACCATTTCGTTTTCTTAGTTAATACCTGCAATAGTCTTATCAAAAGAAAAACGAGAAGAGTTTTGCTTATGAGTTATGACAATCATGCCTACATAAACTATTATGTACATTATTAATGAAAAGAATTAGCAGCACACTATCCTTTCATCTCTCTTTTAAAAATAATTTCCTGCTATTTTGGTGACAAGCAGGCTTTTAGATCCCCTGGTTTTTGGTGAGTACCCTGCTGAGATGCGCTCTATTCTTGGGAGTCAGTTGCCAAGGTTCTCTTCTAAGGATAAGAGTCTTGTAAAAGGCAGCCTGGACTTCATTGGCATCAATCACTATGGAACCCTCTATGTCAAAGACTGTTCTCTCTCTGCCTGTCCTCTTGGAGCAGATCATCCAATACGAGGCTTTGTGGAAACAACCGGAATGAGAGATGGCATTCCAATTGGTGATCAGGTGCCCTTATGTAGTCCACCTGCTCTTATCATTATGTTATATTGGTTACTCAAATGTTTGATAAAGAATTAGGTATTGGATTAAACATAATATTTGATATAATTTATTTTGTTTTAAACAGACAGGAATGCCAAGGTTCTTTGTGGTTCCTAGGGGCATGGAGAAGATCGTAGACTACATTAACATTAGATATCATAACATGCCCATGTATATTACAGAAAATGGTGGCTGAATACATTAGATGATCTCATTTTCTCCCATTTGTTTTCTCCTTGTGTTGTTTCTTGATCAATTGAGTAATATAATATCAAACACTTACCTTGAATTCAGGATATTCTTCACCGCCTAAACAGGATGTGACAATGCATGATTTATTACAAGATTTCAAACGAGTAGAGTATCATGAAGCCTACCTTGCAGCTTTGCTAAGAGCCATAAGGTGAGTGATGAGGACTAATGTATGAGTAGCAGCCTTTTTTATAGGCTTATTTTTTGTTACTTTGTTGTCATAATAATGTTACTGATACACATTTACACACATGTTCTGAAATGGGTTCAGAGGGTACCTGAAATACGCACGTATATAGTGGTTTCCTCCTTATGCAGCTGCAGCCAAGCGAGTGAAGCCCAGGGGGTAGGTACCTGCATTGGGACTCCAACGCTCAAGTCAGGCAATCCCCAAGTAGATGTTAAGTAAAGGAGAATATATCAGATAGTCAGAGATCTCTCTCCCTTTGGTTTACTTAGCCTTATATGTATATATAAAGAGCGTGGCTGGAATCCTCATGCAATCCACGTAGGACGAAGGTACATCAGGATCGTGCCTTGACAGAGGTTTCAGCCCACGATCATTGAGGTCCGTCTCTGACTATGTCGGGACTGTCCTACGATCGTGGAGGTTCGTCTCTGATTTGTCAAGACTGTTACCTTGATGACCAATCCTTGTTGGGGGGAATTTGCATGGGTCTGGCTATCGTAAGTGTCCAATGCCTTGGACCGAGGTCATGAGGCTTTAGCCGGGGTATTTACAGGGGAGTCCGTTGGTTCGTGTGTCGGTGTCGCGACCGTAATCGCGGCGGGAGCGGCGAAACAAAATAAATAAGTTAGGAGTTACCACCAATTTTATTTAATTTAGGAAAAATTGGAAAGCCCTTTTAGAAAATGGTCTTTGGAACCAGATTGGATTCGGGAGTCGGTTATGCATAGGGAAGGGTGGAGACTTAACCCCACAAAGACTTCTAAAACATCCGTCCTAAAACTAAGCATTCTAAATTAGTTATGCAAAAATTTAATAATCTCGTAATATATTTGTTTTACCCCTTTTTATTAAAAAAATTAAAAAACAAAGAATTTGCAAAAATTTAAAATTTAGCTTGACAGAATAAAAATTCTGCTCCTACGTACCCTCAGGTGTAATGAAGAACTCAAAGTCACGTAGTTCTTTATAAAATACTTATGGGTTGGTTGATTTTAAAAGTTTTAATTTTTATATTATAAAAATTTGAATTAACAGGTCGTCGCGACTCTGTTAATCAAATTAAAGTTTGAATGAGTGAAGCTTAACACGCTAGACGTCACCCATGGATTGTTAAATTTATTATTATTAGGTGAAGAATGATAATGATAAAAAAGGAATTTTTTTAGCCTCTTATTAAATAATAATTTATTTTTGAATCATTAAGTTGTCACAACTCGAATGATCCAAAATAGTTATAAGATTAACAAGCTGTCACAACTCGGTTAATCCTGTTTTAGAAAAAATTGTTTTACTTTTATTATATTTTGTTTGTTGCACTCTTTTTATCTTTTTTAGTTTTTAGATTTTTTTTATTTTAACCCATTAGGCCTATTTCAAAAAAAAAAAAAAGAAACTACCAGAATTCTAAAACAAAAATAAGAAGAAAACAAAAAAAAACAAAAAAAAACAAAGAAAACAAAAACTTACGCAAAAAAACAAAACAAATGAAACAAAAGGGGGGTTTTCTTCTTCTTCGTTGTATTAGAAAGGACTCAAAGTAGGGAATGGAGGTGAGGGGCACTACCGGGTGCAGGGACAAAGGCGGCGCGCGCTGGCCGGTGGATCGGGCGAGGATGGCAGTTCGAGCGGGGCTTGTGGTGGTTTCGGACCGACGGCGTGATGCCGCTGGTGGGACTGCGGGTTGCGCGGATCCGGGCTGCGGGTTGCGACGCCGGATCTGGCGGTTCTGGCTTGTGCGGGTCGGGTTCAACGGGCTGTTCCAGTTTGGGCGGCGATGCGGGTCGCAGTCCTGGTGCGGCTTCAAGCGGCGGCGGGTTGTCACAGAACGGGGGGGAGAATGGTTATGAGGTAGAAGATGGAGGGGTAGAGTAATGGGTGTTTGTGGTGAATATTTGGTTGATGGAGGTGATGAACAGCAAGTATGGTGTTTGGTTATGGAAGAGGATGAAGAAGGTGATGGAGAGCTTGCGCAAAAGGCTACGTGATTAAAGAAAAGTGGTTTGTATTAAGGCCGCCAAGTGTTTTGTGAGTTCAAAGTGAAGGTGTTTTGTGTGTGGGGTTATGGGTTAATATAGGAAGGGTTTAGGGTGAAGAGTTTGAGTTTGAGTGTAATTAGGATTGGTTTAAGATGCTAAGTCGGGATCTATTTAGGATGAGTGTTGGTGTTGGTCTAGGATAGTGATGGATTTGGTTAGGATAAGTTTGTTTATGGTAAGTTTGAGTTGGTTTAGGATATGGGTTGTGGGTTAGATAATGGGTCAATGGGTAGGATATTGGGTCATGGATATTGGGTCAATGGGTAGGTTAATAGATTATGTTGGATTCTTATTTATTTTTTTTTATTTTTTTTACAAAATGTCTCGGACAAAATTCGATGTTTACAGTCGGGTCAATCCTTCAGGATGGGATCCCGGACCACGGTCCAGAACAGTTGCCCCCAGCTTGGCGCTTGAGTAAGACCCAAGCGTCAAGATATTGTTGTGCTCGAAGTGAACGATATCCTTGCTTTGAGGCCGGGCTTTGCGATATCTCACGTTGGCCGAGGTCCGTGATCGAGCATAAGACAACTCGGCAGTTGGCATGTGGTTTGGAGGCCGAGGTGGGTCCTTACCTACATCGTCATTCCTTAGTCTCGTGGCTTTCCTTCGGTTGCCCCCGAATATAGTTCTCGGGGTCTTTCAACTTGAGGCATCGTCCTTTGGTTGGTCTTGGATTCCCTGGATTCTTTGGAAACCGTCGCTTTGACCTCCTCGAGAATGATCGAGTCTTTAATGGGGAGCGTCAGCTTTGTGCAGTTTACAACCGTCCGCTTCTCTTGCAACCAATGGGAAATGAGGGGCATTGAATGCAGATTTATGGTTTGACAGGTTCTTCAGTGCAAGGAACTAATCGGAGCGTTCCATTCTCTCTATAAATAGAGGGTTTTTGCGTTCGATCATGGCATTCTCCTCTGCATCTGGAAGTGATTTATCTCAGAGAAATGGTCCTTTCCTTCCCTACGCGTTTTTGGAGAGTTTTGCCTCTTTCGAGAGTTTTCTTCTTGTTCTTTCCCAAATCTCTGAAACTTGGTCATCTCTATGTGAGTGATTTCTTGAATAGATATCTCACTTTCTCAGCGTATTAGTGGCAGATGTCTCACTTTCCCAGCGTACTGTGATTGTTTGTTTGATACTTGCAGTCGTTGGGGAGGTTTGAGATATCCGTCGTGTTGGGCCGAGGTAGCTGCAGAAGGCGAGTCCAAATTCGCTTTCCTTCTCGGTAGAGCCTAAGAGCAGTCGGATATGCTTGGAGGGACTATTAGGTCGCTCCTCGGCTTTGAGGCTGCTTGGGGTGATTAAGGTTTTCGGTGGAACAATCTTCCCATGAAAAACCTGTGCCCCGTGGCCCAAAAGAAAGTGCACACCAATCTCTTCCTGCCTGGCGAAGAAGAAAGTGAAGAAAAGTGGCAGATACCGAGGTTCGGAAGCAGTGTTCTGCTGCGAGCTTCGAAACCAATCCACTTTTTCAAGATACTGCTTCAGAGGGGGGAGACCGGTGCTAGTTCTTGGAGGAAATGTGGATGCGACATGGCCCGGGATGCCAATGATGTTAATGGCGGTTCGCACCTCTGGGGTTTCTTTCATTATATGTTCCATGTCTCTATACTTTCTTTTCCCTCTTTTTGTTGTAAGATGATGTATGGAATGAGAAACTTAATAAAATTACTCATTTTCCTTTGAATTCTGTGCCTTCTGCTTTCCTTTCTTTAAGCTGTTGTATTTATATTATACCGGAGTGAGTCCAACGCTCATCCTGACCACGCGATATGTTAAGTTACCCCCAGCTTGGTACTTGGTTGAGGCCGGCGAAGTGCCAAGTTTAGATACTTGATTTCAGGGTCTCTTTCCCTTAGGGGGAACTATTACCGGGCTAATATAGTTTCGGGGTCCGAGCGGGTTTCCCTAGCTCTTTGACCCTGCGGTTACGTGTCCTTTAACCTGCTGGATGACCGCAACGTGAACTATTATTACGGCAGCGTGGGCCACGTGGAGCGCTCGGGTTGAGAGGACGTGAGTCATGCTCCGCGTGCTATAATGGGTGCCTTTTCAAATCTGAGGTGTTTGGACGGAATTGCCTTCTAACCGCAACCCCTTTAAATAGGGTGTCAGCTTTTTGGCTTTGTTTCATTTGATTTTTATCAGAAACTTGGTGGCTTGAGGCGATTTCCGACGGGTATTGTGACGGTGCGAAGCGATTTTGCTGGACTTCACAGGACTGACCTCTTCTTTTCTTCAAGGTACTCACAGAACTGATCTTTTTTCTTGTTTCTGCCCCTTATTCATTTGGTTCTTACTGTTTCGAAAAAGGGAAGGGGGAAGTGTTTTTCTCCCCTTCCGTCAATGGCGTTTGCCCTTCTTGGAGCACTGCCTCTATCGCACTATGTGCGGCGGAGGTGTCCTTCTGAGGCTTTTTGCCTGGCGGGTGCAGAGGCCAGAACGTTTGAATCTCCGAACTTGGACTGGTTCTGACCTTGAGCCTCTGTGTGTCTTCCAGGAATTCAAATGGCTAGGAGAAGAGTGCTAAGAATTGAAGAGCCTGCCCCGGATCCTGAGGCTCGTAAGCCGGGGGGTCAAGAAGCCGAGGAGGAGTTAATTCGTGTTCGCCGGGGGCCGGGATTGTCCTACCCCTGGGTTGCGGACGATGCTTTTGACAGGATTTCCCGCTATGAGTTCGGGTCCGAGCTGGACAAATTGAAGGATTACTTGGAGCTTACCGCGGGAGGGCTCTGGGATGGTGAGTTCCTGATCCTATCCCAGGGAAGAGAACGCGTGTGTTCGACCCGTGAAGCGGGGGAACACTTCATGTTCCTTTACGAGGACTTCTTCACGCGGTTCGGGCTTCGACTCCCTTTCAATGATTTCTATATTGCCGTGCTCCGGACTCTTCATACCGCACCCAGTCAGATTCACCCCAATGGTTGGGCAAACATCCTAGCCTTCGAAAGAATATGCCGGCTGTTAGGGTTGCGGTGTTCCGACAGGGCATTTTTTTATTTTCACATCAGGTACTCCATTCACGGTGCTCGTGCTCGTCAACAGTCTTGGTTGTCAGTGTATTCTCGGCAAGGAAGGACGGTGTTTCTCCCCTACTTGGAGAGTTATAAAGACTTTAAAGAAAAGTTCTTTAAGTTGACATCGGCAGGCGGGACTCGTCCATTCTGGTTGGGGAACGACATGGAGCTGATATTCAGTTTATACTGGAACCCGACGGCATGGATCATCCCAACCCGGTCGTTCGAGAGGAAGATCGATCACCTATGTGACGAAGAGCTAGAGTGCGTCAATTTCTTCGAAATGTGGGTAGACGAGGTCGATAAAATCCGACCTAGGGATATACTAGATGCCGTGGATGATGTGAAACTTTGGGCTGTGCTAGGTAGCATAGGCCTTTATTCGTGTTTTATTTCCTTTCCTTTTTCCGCTCATATGGACCTGATTGTTTGTGTTTGCTTTTCAGAGAGCTTGGCCGAGATGTTTGAGGAAATGAACGCTCTGACTATTCTTGAAGCTTGATGGGATATAATTATATAGTTTCAAACCCAAGTGTAGGTTGTCTTAAGTAATAAATTCTCAGGAGTCCGAGGTCGATCCACATGGAATTGATGAAGGAAAACTAATTAATTGAGGTAAAGAAAAGATGTGTCACAAAATTAAAGATGATATGAGTTGTTCACAAAGGAAAAGGATTTGCTTGGGTTAGGAGATCCACTCTTGGTAATAAATTAAAGATAAGATTATTTCGTTTTATAACTCAATTGAAATCATGCATAATGAAGATTCCAATCGGAAGATTTAACATTCAAAGTTCAATCATGTAATCATATAATGGTTCCAATAACTATCTACCAATACTTGTAAATCGTCAAAAGCATCCACTGTGTCAATCCTATTGTCTACAATGGATCAAGATATTCATTATACAAGAAAAGTTTCTAAATTAATTGGAAACAACATACAACTCATATAAAGATCACATAAAAATATATCATTTAAAGCACAAGAAAGAAATTAATCTAACCTTAACTTATTACCAAGAGCTTCACCTTTTCACTCAAGCAAGATGAAAATTTAGTTACTCATAGACAAGAAGAAAGAAAGAGAGAAGAAGAGAAAGATGAACATAACTTCACTTAAGAACAAGAGAAAATTACAATAAAGGAAGCAATCAACATACAAATATTAAAGTAAAATCTAGACTAACACTAAGCTAACACCCTCAAATGATTAGCCATTGCCTCTTTTTATAGAATTAGAAGAGTACAAATAGCCAAAAGAGATGATGGATGATGATAACAAAATGATAAAAGAGATAAATGGTGGGTGGATTCTTGTCTCCGAAATGTTTCCTTCCGAACTCATGGCATGCGTCATTTTTGAGTCAAGTGGTCTTCATGAAAGTTCTAGCACATTGTCTCACTTTCCAGAGACACCAAGTTTAGCCAAATCCAATAACCACAAATTTCAAGATATGGCCCACCAATTACGCTCATGGGTCGGGGCCCAACGTCGACACCTCTGTTCGACTTCTAAGCCCAATATCACCTTCAAGGAATCCGAACTAGCTTTTGTGTTCTTCATGAAAGTTGTAGATATGGTCTTAACCTTCCACTTGTCAAAATTTCAGAATTATTGAACTCCAATAGCCCGAGATATAGCCTAATGAGTGCATAAAGGTCAAGTTCCGGGTTCAAAACACTAGATTTTGCTTCAACTCCAATTTGAGTTATCCAAACATGTGTTTCGGTCTTGAGGCCTTCATGAAAGTTGTAGAAATTTATCTTAGCTTAAAAACAAGACCAAAATCACATCCATCGGATATTTGTAACTCAAATTATAGCCAGTTTACTGAAAAAACCAAGTAAAAAGGTTATACAATAAATGAAATATATTGCTATTAATGTGGTTCTTGCTATCAAGTGAAAAGTTATTAGAGAATTATCTTAACTTTCCAACAAGACCAGAATCACATTAATCAGATAATTACAACTCAAGTTGTGGCCACTTTACTTAAGAATGCAATCACCCAAATTAATGATAATTCAAGCAATAATTTCTTCAATGATCCAATTAAGCTTAATTTCATAAAATATGACAAAATCAACTTAATTAAGCCAAATTGAACCTTAAGAAGCCTAGTTAGAGGATTATAAAATGCATAAAATACATTGTTATCAAAGCTCTAAGGGCCATGAGTGAATCGGGGCCTTCAGATCCTGCCGCGGAGGCGGTTTCAGTCCCATTGCCTCGTCGAACCGAGGTGCCTACCACGGAGGATGAGCCAATCCAAGTGGAGGATTCCCCTCCACCCGTGGGGCGAAAAAGGAAGGCAGCTGGCGAGGGGCCATCGAGTGACCTGAGTAAGAAGTCCTTGGTCGATGAAGGTGCCGACCCGAGTGGTGGGGGGCCAATCAACCTGTACCCCGAGAATCCGGATCCCCATGAGTTCGTTGATAACTTCCTACTAGATGAGGAAGTAGAGGCGAAGCTGACCCCGCGTAGTGGTACGGATGCTCTCTGTTGCTTCCAGGTTCTTGGGCTCCGTCTTGCCATGGAGGCTCGGCACTTGGAGCATGTGATTGAGGACTACGAGCGGAGGGTTGCTACTGCGGAGCGGGGTGAAAACCAGGCTCTTAAGGAGAAGGAGGAGGCTGTACGGGTCAAAGAGGAGGCTATAAAGTCCAAGAATGATGTTGAGGCTTTGAACCGGGAGCTGGGGAATGAAGTGGCCGCCCTGAGAAATGCAGTGAAGGAGAAGGAGGCCAGCTTGGTGGACGTCAGAAGGGGTATGGCCAAGTTGAGAGTTGAGAATGAGGGCCTCCGTGTTGAGAACTAGCGTCTTGGAGGTCATGTTACCTCCCTGAAGGGCGATGTCGGGACTCTCCTTACTGTTTGTACTGACATCAAAGAACAGCAATTCCGGAATGCCATCAAGCAAGTTCAGCTCTTCAATCCCGAGGTTGACCTGGTTCTCGATTCTCTAGACTCCGGGAAGGTAGTCCAGAATGGTCAACTCGTCGTTCCTCGCCTTGCTACTGCGGGTCCAAGCACGGGGGATTCTTCTGCCGGGGTTCGCAGTCCTGGGCCTCCTGCAGAGTGATTCATATGTTTTTATTTTTGCCCCCTGCGTGGGGTTTTATTTTTTGTATGGACAAGTGTTTTTGCAATTGAATTGTCTTTTCGTTGTGCTTCTTTGCTTATTTTCGGGGTCCAACGCCCTTTGGGAATTTTGACGAGACCGCGGTCTGGGTTCCATACCCATTTCGGATGAGTGGCTTGTGGCCCCTTTTAAGACTTTGTGTTATGAAATATTTTATAAACCTTGGTTTGGGATCCAACGTCTCAAACGGTTTGTTGTTATAGGTGAAAAACCTTGTCTGGGGTCCATTGCCTTTTGTTCAAGTATTTTGGATGCCTCGGGACTTTGGTTTGGGGACTGGTCCATGCCAGGGTCTTTAGTGCCCGTGGTTTGGTGCCAGAATTTTTCCTAGTCGGGATTTTTCTGTTGCACAACCTACCTAGCACAAGACAACTTCCCGGGAGGTACCATGGGTCTTTCGTGCTCATGGTTCGGTGCCGGAATTTTCCCAAGTTGGGATTTTTAGGTTGCACGACCTATCCAGCACAAGACAACTCCTTGGTTGGTACAAAGCGGTTGAAAACTCTCGCAAGACTCCATTTACTAAATTGGGATAACCTTGTGATGGATGTTTCATTAAATATATTCGGAAAAAATAACAAAAGATCAAAGAAATTATTAACATTTAACAAACCAATGGGTTTATGGTGGATGTTCAGTTGGGCCCAAGAGACAATTTGAAAAATTTCTTCCAAAGTACCAAAACTACCTGGTAAGGCAATGAATGCATCAGAGTTGTCAAGCATTATTTTCATTCTGCCATGCATAGATGATACCTGAATTTCTTCTCCAACTGTCTTGCCTGTGATGTTATTTTGAGCTAAAGGTGTAGGAATGACACCTAAAACCTGACTGCTCCTAGAAATGCAGAGAGAGATAATACTGCCCCATTAACCCACGACAACCACCCCCATATACAACATGAATATTCCTTGCAAAGAAGTGTTCGACCAAGAACGGTAGGCTGCGTTTGCAAACTCTAAACCCTTCCCATAACTTGACCCACAAAAACACAGACATTTTTAATGTTACGAACAGAGGTCCCATAATTTCACCTTCCTCTCGAATGATTATGAGTTGGAGGAAAGTGAAGAGAATGAAGTGTTTAAATAGGGAAAAAAAGGAAAAAATAATCATAGCACCTATATGGGTAGGTTGGCTGTTGTCAGAAAAGTTTGAAAATAAAAAACAAAATCTTTTTTTTTCTTTTTTCCTTTTTTTTCACTATTTGATTTTTTTTAACTTCAAGAAAGCCATCAGGGTAAAGAAGTCTAGAAACCCCTGAAGGACCCTGCTCAAAGGATCGTCTGTCCAAAAATCAATATACAACAAAATCATATAAAGATAAAAGAAATATAATAATAAACGAAGATATACCTGTATGTATAGTTTTCATGGCGTATCTTTATACTGCGTGTCATGAATGCAGTAGTGGCATGTATTTGAGTTGCGTGTCACCAGTGCAACATATGAATTCCACAAGGATTGCCGAACCGACAACAATAACCTTTGAATCCTTTCCGTCCTGCTTACGGAAGAACAGCCCTCTATCTTCCTGCAAACCTAATTAAAGGCCTGTATTCTAAGAAGATGGTACCTGACCGCAGCCAGTCAGAACTCGCCATAGAGACCTACTAATTAAAGTAAGTATACACTCGATAACACTTTCCGTTCACCGTAAAGACGGACGCTTCTTTCTGTCCATCGCCGCTTGCAGCCTTGGTTCCAAGAACCTGGGAATGTAGCACACGGCTCTCTACAGAGCATGGCACACGAACTTTATTTACATACTGGCGTGTGAAGGTCTCCTCCCGAGTCTATGACAGGACGGGCATCCGCCCGGGGCTCCTAATCTAATTAAAGACCAAGTACAACCGTAGTTTCGCCCTCTATTTTTTTTTTTTTTTTAAGTTGTGAGAAACCTGATGAAAGATGGGTGTATACTCACTTGAGATTGGGATGGAGGTAGTCTGCTCTTTCGGCTTTGGGCCAAAGCATTGTTGACCAATATTAGACCCATTCAAGACCAAATGACATAGGACTCCCAAAAGGGACAAGTGACCATAATACGACCGGCCGCTCTCACATGTGGGATACAATCTACCTTCTTTGTTTTTCAATTAAGAAGGCTTTGGATCGGGATGCATGCATTTCCCCCATTCACGTTGTGTGTTACCAAAGCCAAACCCAAGATGTATACATACTTTTCTTTTTTTTTTTTTTTTTTTTTTTTTTTTTTTTCCTTTTTTTCTTTTATTTTTTTTTTTCTTTCTTCTTTTTTTTTTTTTTTGAAAGATGAAGAAGAAGAAGAAGAAGAAGAAGAAGAAGAAAATATGTACATGTTGTTGTGGATGTGGCTCACATCTGCCTCTGGTTTCACGTCCAGAAACGACTTAAACGCCTTCTATGAGTCGAGGATAAGCTTCCCATCTAATTTTCTTATAAATTGGCAAACAGGATCTTTTAGAGTCAGATTCCCAAGACTATATTACTTTTGTTCATCCTTGAAGAGATTCCACAAATTAAGAAGTTCACGATGCACCAAACCACAAGAATGCGTATCAAGAGTCAATAAGATATCATCTAATGACTCTTTACTCAGTCCATTCTTAATGAAGAAAATTTTATCTTCTCTGTTTTTGGAAACCATCCCCAAAGAACGACATCGCTTGTTACAATTCCATCGTCCACATATGTGACAGACTTGTAATCTTTTTGCTCTTCTCCTTTTAGAATATGAACTTCTACCAAGACCTGGCATGTATGAGTCAAATGAGATTGAAGACTCACCAGCTAATCGGACCTTTGCTTCGATTATCCAACGTACATCTTCTGGTATACCTTTGTGCATTAACAATCTCAATCTTTCACATCTAGCCTTGTAAATTTTTGTTAGAACATTTTGAGGAAGAGAAGGAAAATGTTTTCTCAGGTTTGAGAGAATGATATCCATTTTGAAGAAGAAGAAAAAGAAGAAGAAGAAGAAGAAGAAGAAGAAGAAGAAGAAGAAGAAGAAGAAGAAGAAGAAGAAGAAAAGAAGAAATCGCTTATTTTGGGAATCGAAGAGAGCAAACCGACTTGAGAGTCACGAATCACCGTCATCCGCCATTTTACTTGGGAGCTAAAGAGCTACACAACAAAATAAAGCTACAAAATTAGAGTAAATTTTTCACATAACAAGGATCGAAAGGAAATGAATTCTACCTCAAGACTTGATTTTCTAGAAATGATTTAAGTCTTTGTCCATTGACCTTAGACACATTACCATTCCTAGGATTCTCAATGTCTATGGCCCCATAAGGATATACATGTTTGACAATAAAAGGACCAGTCCACCTAGATCTCAATTTTCCAGGGAATAGGTGAAGACGAGAATTATAAAGCATAACTTTTTGACCAATTTCAAAAGATTTTCTCAAAATAGATTTGTCATGAAAAGCTTTTGTTCTTTCTTTATAAATTTTTGAGTTTTCATATGCATCATTTCTCAATTCCTCAAGTTCATTAATTTGTAATTTACATAACTGACAAGCATCATCAAGACTTAAATTGAAAGCTTTAATGGCCGAAAATGCTTTATGCTCAAGTTCTACAGGCAAGTGACAAAGTTTTCCATAGACTAACCGATAGGGTGACATACCTAATGATGTTTTAAAAGCGATGGTAGCCCAAAGTGCATCGTTTAGTCTTAAAGACCAATCTTTACGATTTGGGTTAACTGTTTTTCTAAAATTTGTTTAATTTCCCTATTTGCTAATTCTACTTGTCCACTTGTCTCGAGGGTGATAAGGGGTAGCAACTTTATGGGTAATACCATATTTCTTCATTAAAGATTCAAATGGTTTATTACAAAACGTGTTCCCCATCACCGATGATAGCTCGAGGATTCCAAATCGACTTAAGACATTTTCTTTTAAAAATTTGAGAACAGCTTTTATGATCATTTTGTCGACATGGAATTGCCTCAATCCATTTTGAGACATAATCAACTCGCAACCGAATATACAAATATCCAAATGAGGATGGAAATTGACCCATGAAATCAATTCCCCAACAATCAAAAATTTCAATGACAAGGATAGGGTTCGAGGCATCATATTTCTTTTAGAAATGGACCCTAATTTTTGACAATTTTTACAACTTTTGCAAAAGGTATGGTACGTTTTTAAATAAAGTGGTAATAAAATCCACACCGCAAGATTTTCGCAATTGTTTTCTTTGAAGAAAAATGACCTCCACATGCTTCGAGTGACTAAATTTAATGACACTACCTACCTCATTGTTGTCAGTACATATCTCCGAAAGATTTGATCAGAGAATATTTGAACAAATATGGGTCATCCCAATAAAAATTTTTCACCTCGCTTAAAAACTTTTTTCTCGTCTTGATATGACCATTGAGGCGATCTTTCTTGTTACGAGAAAATTGACTATATCGCAAAACCAAGGCATAAAATTGACATAAAATAAAAACTCATCAGGAAAAGAATCATTGATAGGTGTGCTATCAAAAGATGAGCTGTTGTAAGTCTGACAAATGATCTGCGACAACATTTTCAAATCCTTTCTTATCTTTTATTGTGATGTTGAATTCTTGAAGCAACAAGATCCATCGTATCAACCTAGGTTTGGCATCCTGCTTAGACATTAAATATCTAACAAAGAAGATGATCAAGTGAAAACAAGATAGAAGAACCAATTAAATGAGCTCGAAATTTGTCCAATGCAAAAATTACAGCAAGTAGTTCTTTTTCAGTAGTGGTATAATTCATTTGTGCACTATTTAAAGTTCTACTTGCGTAACAAATCACATGAGGCTTACCTTCCTTTCTTTGGCCTAAAACAATACCAAACAAACAAAATCACTTGCATCACACATTAATTCAAAAGGCAAAGACCAGTTAGGGGATTGCATGATAGGAGCCGATGTTAGAAGACTAATTAATTTTTCAAAAGATTTTTGGCATTCTTGAGTCCAATCAAATAGTGCATCTTTTGTCAGAAGATTGCATAATGGTCTAGATATGACACTAAAGTCCTTAATGAATCTTCGATAAAATCCTGCATGTCCTAAAAAGGAACGAACTTCTCTGACTGTTTTTGGGGAAGGCAAATGAGCAATTAATTCAACTTTGGCCTTATCAACTTCAATTCCTTCAAAGATATCACATGACCTAACACGATTCTGAAGTAACCATATAATGACATTTTTCTCGATTTAAAACAAATCCTTTTTCTTCACATCTTTTAAGAACTTTATCCAAATTATCAAGACAATTTTCAAAAGAATTTCCAAAACTGTCGATCATCCATGAAAACCTCTAAATAATGCTCAATCATATCACTAAAAATACTTAGCATGCATCTTTGAAAAGTTATCAGAGCATTACAAAGACCGAAAGACATTCGTCTATATGCAAAAGTGCCAAAGGGGCACGTAAAAGTAGTCTTTTCTTGATCCTCTAATGCAATTGGTATTTGATTATACCCCGAATAACCATCAAGAAAACAATAGTATGAATATCCCGCTACTCTTTCTAGAATTTGATCAAGAAATGGTAAGGGGAAATGATCTTTCCTAGTGGCTGCATTCAATTTTCTAAAATCAATACACATACGCCAACTAGATGAAACTCGCGTAGGTATTAACTCACCTTTTTCATTTTCAACCACATGTTATTCCGCATTTCTTAGGCACAACTTGTGTAGGACTTACCCACCGGCTATCGGAAATAGGGTAAATAATTCCAACATCAAGTAATTTAAGAACTTCACCTATTAACTACCTCTTTCATATGTGGATTTAATCTTCTTTGAGGTTGTTGTGATGTTTTAGCATTATCCTCTAAATGTATTCTATGTGTACAAATTAATGGATTAATGCTTTTTATATCTGTTAATGTCCATCCAATTGCATTTTTATGCCTTTTAAGTACTTCTATCAATATACCTTCTTGTTCTTCAATAAGGATTGATGAAATTACTACTTTGGAAAGCTTTGGTCTTCTCCCAAAAATGTGTACTTCAACCCGAAGGTAATGACTTTAGTTCCAAATGTGGGTACTTCTTCATGAATATTATCATTCATGGGTTGTAACTCTTCAAATCTTGGCTTCCATCCTTTGTATTCCATTGCTTGTGTACAATCAAGCAAAGAGCATATTTCGAAAATATCACCATTAACTTGCATATCTGAATTAAATGAATTAATTAAACAAACTTCTAATGGGTCAGAAGAACTCCCTTTTAGAAGATGATCATCTACAATGGTCTCAATCCCGTCAGCTTCCTCATTTTCATCATTGACTTCATGTGGTTGCTTGCATAAGTTGAAAACATTAAGCTCAAGTGTCATGTTTTCAAATGTTAACTTCATCAATCCATTTCTACAATTTATCAAAGCATTGAATGTTGCTAAAAATGGACGACCTAAAATAATAGGAATTGACTTGGAACAATTAATCATAGGTTCAGTTTCCAAGACAATAAAATCCACAGGATAAATGAATTTATCAACTTGTACCAACACATCTTCCACTATTCCTTTTGGAATTTTAATTGATCTATCAGCAAGTAGAAGAGTTACAGAAGTTGGTTTTAACTCTCCTAGATTGAGTTGTTGATAAACTGAATATGGAAACAAATTAACACTAGCACCAAGATCAAGTAAAGCTTGTTCAATTATATGTTCTCCAATAATGCATGAAACTGTAGGACAACCAGGGTCTTTATGTTTCAAAACATTATTGCTTTGAATAATGAAACTTACCTGCTCGGGCTTTCTTTTTCACATTTAATTTTCTTTTAACAGTGCATAAGTCTTTCAAAAATTTGGCATAAGAAGGAAAGTGTTTGATAGTATCTAACAACGGAATATTGACCTTCACTTGTTTAAGAATTTCAAAAATTTCAGTTTGGTGGTCCAATTTCTTTGGTTTACTTAATGCTTGAGGAAATGGAAGTGGAGGAGATGAGAGTTTGGTTTCATTTTGGCCAGATGACATATCAACCTCTTCCTTATCTTGGGGAATTGATTCACCATCTTTCTCACAAGGTTCAGAAATTTCTTTTTCAACAACTTTCCCACTCCTAAGAGTTATCACAGAATTGACTTGATTTATTTGTTGGTTTTCTGAACTACCCTCATTTAGACTATGTTGACCTTTGGGATTCGGTTGAGGTTGAGAAGGAAATTTTCCTTTCTCGTGAATGGTGTGTGCGGAAGTAAGTTTGGAAAGAGTGTCTTTTATGTCAATCATGGTTTGAGTGTTTTGTTTATTGATGGCCTCTTGCTTTTCTATGAATGCACTCAATGTTCCTTCAAGGTTTTTCCTATATGGTGGGACATAAGGTGCATATCCTTGATAATTTTGAGAATCTTGTTGCTCTGAGGGAGGCGGTGGTTGCATAAATTGTGCTTGATTATTATTCCTCCAACTGAAGTTCGGATGATTTCTCCATCCTGGATTGTAAGAATTTGAAAAAGAAGAGGTGAATGACTTTTTAAAATTGTTCATTGCATTTACTTGCTCATGCACAACTTCTTTAAAAACAGGAATATTAGGACATTCATTTGTCGAGTGTCCTAATTCATCACAAATGCTACAAATTTCTTCATTTTGAACAGATTTGACTTCTTTTACTTTGCCTAATTCCATGGATTCAATCTTTCTAGCCAAACTAGCATACTTTGCATTTAGATCTTCTTCTTGACTAAGATGGTATTTTCCTTTTCCTGCATTTGCAAGGTTATATCTAATTGAATTTTCGAAAGATTAGTACCATGCCAAGATTGAGAATTTTCACCAAATGATTTAAATAATCTAAAGCTTCTTCTTCTTCTTTATCAAGAAACTCGCCATTACACATCGTTTCCACAAATTGTTTAGTTTCGGTGTTAAACCTTCATAAAAGAAGCTTATAGTCCTCCATTTTTCAAAACCATGATGTGGGCAAGAATTTAAAAATCTTTAAAACGTTCCCAACTTTGAAAATACGCTTCATTTAAATTTTGGGAAAAATTTTGGATTTGTCTTTTCAAAGCATTGGTTTTATGTGTTGGAAAAAATTTCTTTAAAAACTCACTTTGCATTTCTTGCCATGTACCAATTGATCTTGGTTTCAAAGCGTTAAGCCAAGTTTTTGCTTTATCTTTCAAAGAAAAAGGAAACAATTTAAGCTTGACAATCTCTTCACTGCAATTTTGATCATTGAAAGCAATACGAGACTTCCTCAAATTCTTTTAGATGTAAATATGGGCTTTCATTTTCTAAACCATGAAAATTAGGAAGTAAAGAAATCATACCCTAGGCTTAAATCTAAAATTATTAGCAGTAAGTGGAAAGATAAAACATGATGGACTAGAATTTCGAGGTGGTTGCAAATATGCACGCATAGTTCGCAATGGTTGATTTCCTTGTTCATCATGTATACTTTCATTTTCACTTTCGTTGTGTTTGATTATCATGTTCAATATGTGCACCTTCAAATTCAGCCATTGTGTTAATTGTGTGTGTTTGTGATTCAAATAAATCAATATATAAGTTACTTGGATTAATTTTAACCAAACGACTGCAAATTTGAATCACGATACCGGAGTTAAGCGTAAATAAGTGACATAAAATAAAAATAATATACAAGTAGGCGGTATACACCTGGTCGTTAAATATTAAGTAGGATGTGGTATAAACCAACACCCAAAAATAAAAATAAAAATAAAAATACAGAAAATAAAGTGCGAAAAATAAAATAAAAAAAATAAAAATACGAAATAAAAATGCAGAAAATAAAGTACAAAAAAAAAAGTGCAAAAAGTAAATTTAAATATGAAAATCGGAGAGTGGCAAGCCGAAAAGAGAAGAAGAAGAAATATTATTTCATTAAGTTAGATGATGAGAAAATAAATGACAGAATTTAAAAGTTAGATTACAGAAAATAAATAACGATTTAATTTAAAAGTTAGATTACAAAAAATAAATGATTTAATTTAAAAGTTAGATTGTTAGTAAGCGAGAAAGCGTAAATAATAATAATAATAATAATAATAATAATAATAATAATAATAATAATAATAATAATAAGCGAGAAAATGTAAATAAAAAAAATAAAAAAAAACGAAAATAAAAAAAAAAAAAAAAAACGTAAATAAATGACAAAAATATAAAAGTTAGTTAATAAGTTAGTAAGTAGTAAGTTAATTAGTAAGTTAGTTAGTAAATTAGAAATTGAAAAGTGTAGAGGAAGAATATACCTGGTGAAGTTTTCTTACAGAGAAGGAACCTTAATATATTAGAACTTTAAATCAAGTTCTCCAAGAATCTACCAAAAACTTGATGGGATATAATTATATAGTTTCAAACCCAAGTGTAGGTTGTCTTAAGTAATAAATTCTCGGGAGTCAGGAGTCGATCCACAGGAATTGATGAAGGAAAACTAATTAATTGAGGTAAAGAAAAGATGTGTCACAAAATTAAAGATGATATGAGTTGTTCACAAAGGAAAAGGATTTGCTTGGGTTAGAGATCCACTCTTGGTAATAAATTAAAGATAAGATTATTTCGTTTTATAACTCAATTGAAATCATGCATAATGAAGATTCCAATCGGAAGATTTAACATTCAAAGTTCAATCATGTAATCATATAATGGTTCCAATAACTATCTACCAATACTTGTAAATCGTCAAAAGCATCCACCGCTGCAATCCTATTTGCTTCACAATGGATCAAGATATTCATTATACAAGAAAAGTTTCTAAATTAATTGGAAACAACATACAACTCATATAAAGATCACATAAAAATATATCATTTAAAGCACAAGAAAGAAATTAATCTAACCTTAACTTATTACCAAGAGCTTCACCTTTTCACCCAAGCAAGATGAAAATTTAGTTACTCATAGACAAGAAGAAAGAAAGAGAGAAGAAGAGAAAGATGAACATAACTTCACTTAAGAACAAGAGAAAATTACAACAAAGGAAGCAATCAACATACAAATATTAAAGTAAAATCTAGACTAACACTAAGCTAACACCCTCAAATGATCAGCCATTGCCTCTTTTTATAGAATTAGAAGAGTACAAATAGCCAAAAGAGATGATGGATGATGATAACAAAATGATAAAAGAGATAAATGGTGGGTGGATTCTTGTCTCCGAAATGTTTCCCTTCCGAACTCATGGCATGCGTCATTTTTTGAGTCAAGTGGTCTTCATGAAAGTTCTAAGCACATTGTCTCAGCTTTTCCAGAGACACCAAGTTTAGCCAAATCCAATAACCACAAACCCAAGATATGGCCCACCATTACGCTCATGGGTCGGCCCAACGTCGGCGCACTCTGTTCGACTTCTAAGCCCAATATCACCTTCAAGGAATCCGAACTAGCTTTTGTGTTCTTCATGAAAGTTGTAGATATGGTCTTAACCTTCCACTTTGTCAAAATTTCAGAATTATTGAACTCCAATAGCCCGAGATATAGCCTAATGAGTGCATAAAGGTCAAGTTTGTCGGGTTCAAAACACTAGATTTTGCTTCAACTCCAATTTGAGTTATCCAAACATGTGTTTCTGGTCTTGAGGCCTTCATGAAAGTTGTAGAAATTTATCTTAGCTTAAAAACAAGACCAAAATCACATCCATCGGATATTTGTAACTCAAATTATAGCCAGGTTCTTGAAAAAACCAAGTAAAAAGGTTATACAATGAATGAAATATATTCTTTATTAATGTGGTTCTTGCTATCAAGTGAATAGTTATTAGAGAATTATCTTAACTTTCCAACAAGACCGAATCACATTAATCGATAATTACAACTCAAGTTGTGGCCACTTTACTTAAGAATGCAATCACCCAAATTAGATAATTCAAGCAATAATTTCTTCAATGATCCAATTAAGCTTAATTTCATAAAATGTGACAAAATCAACTTAATTAAGCCCAATTGAACCTTAAGAAGCCTAGTTAGAGGATTATAAAATGCATAAAATACATTGTTATCAAAGCTCTAAGGGCCATGAGTGAATCGGGGCCTTCAGATCCTGCCGCGGAGGCGGTTTCAGTCCCATTGCCTCGTCGAACCGAGGTGCCTACCACGGAGGAGGAGCCAATCCAAGTGGAGTATTTCCCCCCACCCGTGGGGCAAAAAAGGAAGACAGATGGCGAGGGGCCGTCGAGTGACCGGAGTAAGAGGTCCTTGGTCGATGAAGGTGCTGACCCGAGTGGTGGGGGGCCAATCAACCTGTACCTCGAGAATCCGGATCCCCATGAGTTCGTTGATAACTTCCTGCTAGATGAGGAAGTAGAGGCGAAGCTGACCCCGCGTAGTGGTACGGATGCTCTCTGTTGCTTCCAGGTTCTTGGGCTCCGTCTTGCCATGGAGGCTCGGCACTTGGAGCATGTGATTGAGGACTACGAGCGGAGGGTTGCTACTGCGGAGCGGGGTGAAAACCAGGCTCTTAAGGAGAAGGAGGAGGCTGTACGGGTCAAAGAGGAGGCTGTAAAGTCCAAGAATGATGTTGAGGCTTTGAACCGGGAGCTGGGGAATGAAGTGGCCACCCTGAGAGATGCAGTGAAGGAGAAGGAGGCCATCTTGGTGGACGTCAGAAGGGGTATGGCCAAGTTGAGAGTTGAGAATGAGGGCCTCCGTGTTGAGAACTAGCGTCTTGGAGGTCATGTTACCTCCCTGAAGGGCGATGTCGGGACTCTCCTTACTGTTT
This sequence comes from Ormosia emarginata, assembly GCA_029884605.1. Taxonomy (NCBI): domain Eukaryota; kingdom Viridiplantae; phylum Streptophyta; class Magnoliopsida; order Fabales; family Fabaceae; genus Ormosia; species Ormosia emarginata. The sequence continues at coordinate 4,407,414 of JAQQTP010000080.1, read as the reverse complement.
GTACCGACATCAAAGAACAAAGAATTCCGAATGCCATCAAGCAAGTTCAGCTCTTCAATCCCGAGATTGACCTAGTTCTTGATTCTCTACACTCCGGGAAGGTAGTCCAGAATGGTCAACTCGTCGTTCCTCGCCTTGCTACTGCGGGTCCAAGCACGGGGGATTCTTCTGCCGGGTTCGCAGTCCTGGGCCTCCTGCAGTGATTCATATGTTTTTATTTTTGCCCCCTGCGTGGGGTTTTATTTTTTGTATGGAGAAGTGTTTTTTTAATTGAATTGTCTTTTCGTTGTGCTTCTTTGCTTATTTTCGGGGTCCAACGCCCTTTGGGAATTTTGACGAGACCGCGGTCTGGGTTCCATACCCATTTCGGATGAGTGGCTTGTGGCCCCTTTTAGGACTTTGTGTTATGAAATATTTTATAAACCTTGGTTTAGGATCCAACGTCTCAAACGGTTTGTTGTTATAGGTGAAAAACCTTGTCCGGGGTCCATTGCCTTTTGTTCAAGTATTTTGGATGCCTCGGGACTTTGGTTTGGGGACTGGTCCATGCCAGGGTCTTTAGTGCCCGTGGTTTGGTGCCAGAATTTTTCCTAGTCGGGATTTTTCTGTTGCACAACCTACCTAGCACAAGACAACTTCCCGGGAGGTACCATGGGTCTTTCGTGCTCATGGTTCGGTGCCGGAATTTTCCCAAGTTGGGATTTTTAGGTTGCACGACCTATCCAGCACAAGACAACTCCTTGGTTGGTACAAAGTGGTTGAAAACTCTCGCAAGACTCCATTTACTAAATTGGGATAACCTTGTGATGGATGTTTCATTAAATATATTCGGAAGGATAGTGTTTGTACAATAATTGGAGCTAAAACAGAGAGAAGACTAGGAGACTAGGCCTTAAAAGAAACTTAGCTGTAGTACTTTTTGAGTTTATCTGCGTTTCAAAAATTCTTCACTGGCTTGTCCGTCAATGTTTCTAGGGTGTAAGCTCCTTTTCCGGTACTTATTACAATACGGTAGGGGCCTTCCCAATTAGGGGCTAACTTCCCTTGGGAGGCGTTCCTTCCGCCGATGTCAGCTCTCCGGAGTACGAGGTCGCCTGGCTGGAATCTTCTGGGGACGACCTTCAGGTTATACCGGACTGCCGTTCTTTGCTTGGTTGGGGCATTGCGTAGGTGTGCGATGCACCTTCTTTCTTCCAACAGGTCCAAGTCTTCTCTTATTAACCCGGGATTGGTGTCTGGTGAAAAGTTTCGAAGACGCCAGCTCGGTTCCCCTATCTCCACCGGGATCATCGCTTCGCACCCATAGGTTAATTTGAACGGGGTCTCACCTGTTGTGAAATGAGGAGTGGTTCGGTAGGCCCAAAGGACGTGGTCCAACTGCTCGGCCCAGTTTCCTTTGGCCTCGTCCAATCTTTTCTTTAACCCCCTGACGATAACCCGGTTGGCTGCTTCGGCTTGCCCGTTTGTTCGGGGGTTTTCCACGGCACTGCAGTGGTGTTTTATTTTTAGTCCGTCGAGCAGTTCTTTGAACCCTTTGTCCTTGAACTGCGTTCCGTTGTCTGTTACGATGGACTCTGGCACCCCGAATCTGGTAATAATGTGGCGCCAGGTGAACCTTTGAATCCGGGCCAAGGTTATGGTGACCAAGGGCTCTGCTTCTATCCACTTAGTGAAATAGTCTACGGCTACAACCAAAAACTTCAACTGTCCGGGCGCTCGAGGAAAGGGGCCCAAGATATCCATGCCCCATTGGTAGAAATGCCAGGGAATGGATGTCGTGGACAGTTCCTCTGGCGGGGCGTGATAGTGGTCGGAGTGCCGTTGGCATTTTTCGCATACTTGGACGTGTGCAAGGGAGGTCCTTCAAGAGAAATGGAAGGAAGGTGTACGTGGGGACAGTTCCTCTGGCGAGGCGTGATAGTGGTCGGAATGTCGTTGGCATTTCTCGGGACCATTGTTGAGAGTTTCCACTATAACGGGCCCATTTCTAGCAGCGGAGGTTTCTGGTAGTGTAATGGAAGGAGGGTCACGCTGGGCTGTTGGGCCCTGTGTTTGGCCAGGGGCAGCATGCGCAGTGCTTCCCTTCCTCTGGTTGTGTCTTGTGCTCACCATAGTTATCGTAGGAATGGAAGTTTATCGAAAAAATTCCCACAGACGGCGCCAATGTTCTGAAATGGGTTCAGAGGGTACCTGAAATAGGTACGTATATAGTGGTTTCCTCCTTATGCAGCTGCAGCCAAGCGAGTGAAGCCCGGGGGGTGAGTACTTGCAATGGGACTCCAACGCTCAAGTCAGGTAATCCCCAAGTAGATGTTAAGTAAAAGAGAATATATCAGATAGTCAGAGATCTCTCTCCCTTTGGTTTACTTAGCCTTATATGTATATATAGAGAGCGTGGCTGGAATCCTCATGCAATCCACGTAGGACGAAGGTACATCAGGATCGTGCCTTGACAGAGGTTTCAGCCCACGATCGTTGAGGTCCGTCTTTGACCTTGTCGGGACTGTCCTACGATCGTTGAGGTCCATCTCTGACCTTGTCAGGACTGTCCTACAATCGTTGAGGTCCGTCTCTGACTATATTGGGACTGTCCTACGATCATGGAGGTCCGTCTCTGATTTGTCAAGACTGTTACCTTGATGGCCAATCCTTCTTTGGGGGGAATTTGTATGGGTCTGGCTATCGTAAGTGTCCGATACCTTGGACCGAGGTCATGAGGCTTTAGCCGGGGTGTTTACAGGGGAGTCCTGTGATTCGTGTACCGAGTCGATCCTTCAGGATGGAATCCCAGACCATGGTTCAGAACAACACATCACCTTACATTAACACAGTTTCCATCATCTAATCACAATTGATCCTAATTCATTTTCTGCATACTCACATTCTACATCCATACTTTTATTTTGCCATCTATATCTGATGTGAGGTAATGTGCACTCACAAGATGTGTACCAAGCATTATTTTTATTGACAAGGGCTAATTTTATTATGTGCAGGAAAGGTGCAGATGTAAGAGGATATTTTGTATGGTCATTGTTGGACAACTTTGAATGGGTGGACGGTTATGGCACAAGATTTGGGCTTTATTACGTAGATAGACAGACTCTTGAACGAATTCCCAAGCTTTCTGTTCAATGGTTTTCTAGTTTCCTCAACAACACTAGTCACCCGAACAAAGAAGACTTAAGCAAGCAATACCTTAGAAGCAAAGATGTAACCACTGCTGGCTTCGAAGTTATTTGAACAAGCAGAAATGTAAAGATATTATGTATTATGTATTCATTGCTAATATGTTAGGGAGTTGAGCGAGAATGATAATGAATAAATTAAATGATAAATAATGGGAAGGAAAGGCAAGAGATTAAGTGGTTAAATAAATGACAAGTTTGTAACAAAAAAAAATGATAAATTCCTTTTTACTTGTTTTGATGTTTGAAATGGCCAAGGAGAACAAATGGAGGGTTAAGTAAAAATAAATAATAATTATATAATTTTTCAAATTTACTTATTAATAAACAATTATCTTAATATTAGGTATAGCAGTAACTTGTTTGATTCTTCAAAACCCACTAATTAAATATATTTTAGATTCTGTCAAAAAAAAATATATTTTAGAAAATGTGTTGGAGGAGTTTTTAGAGTTAAGTACTTTTTTATATTTAGGGTGCACGGAGGGCCCAAGGCCCTGTTCCTGACCCAAAACACATTATAATAGGAGAATAGACATGAGTTAAAATTCTTTATTTGTTTATTTAGACCAAAAATTTAGAAAAAAAGGAGTAAAAACTCTTTATTTGTTTGTACAAAAAAAATATTTATTTGTTCCCTCTTTTAAAAAGGTTCTCAATAAGGAAAATGTTTTACTTAAACTTTTCATTTGGGTTAATTATTCCTTTATCTAAATTTTATGACAACTTGATTAACTTTCTACTCATGACAACTATATGATTTGAGTTTGATTCTTGAGATTTTTCATTGATATGTGATTTGTAATTTCATTATAAATAATCATTGAAGTTGGTGGTTTGTTCTGATCTTTAAGTGGAGATAGCCTCCCTTCACATTAAACCTTTTTGTACAAAAAAAAAAAAAATCATAACAACTACTTGAGATTATTAAATAATAAAATGATAATATAAATAGTTTTACAATGAAAATGAAGCAAAATTATGCTAATAAAACTTCACTGAAGTTGATACTTTGTCTTGACTTTAGAATGATAAGAACCTCTTATCACCTTAAAGTTTTATTTAAAAAAAAAAATCATTAGCAACTACTTAAAATTATTAAATAATAAAATGATAATATAAATAGTTTTACAATGAAAATAAAGCAAAATTATACTAATAAAACTCAAGAAATAATGCAGTTTTTGTGATGCTCATAACTTACTCAACATAAAATAAAATTACATAGTCAAAATAAGTTTAGTCCCAACCTTGTAAAAACCAGTCCAAATCTTTTAAATTCAATTTTAAAATTATTTGATAAATATTTTTTTATTGATTAAAAACCAATTTATTTAACATGAGTAATTATTTGAATTCAAATATTTAAAGAAAAAACTTATAATCAAAATGCCGCAATCCAACTCTCAAATGTATTTTTTTAAGAAATTAAGAAAATGTTTCTTGCACATCATGTAAAATTACATCTTCTCACATATGGGGTAGGTAATAGAATTAAAGCGACAGGTTATAGAAAACAAGATGAGATCAATTATAATTAAATTGTAAAAAATAGTTTTAAATCTCCCTAATCAATACTCTTAATAATCTTTTACTTATAAAAAAAATTATATTGAATACTTTTTATATTTCAAAGTATTAAATACATTAATTTTTTTATTTAATATTTTCTTTGTTAAGTATTATAAAAATTATTAACATAATATTTTATGAAGATATAACAAAACTTAATAATAAAAATTATATAAATATAAATGATGTACGATAAATATATATATTTAGTATTATTTAATAAATTAATACAAATAACTGAGTCTTTCCTCTAGTTTTTTATTAATACTAACAAGTTATGGCTTAGGGGATAAATATTTTTTATTAAAAAAGTAATAAATAAATTTGAGTTAAGAAATTAAGAGATTTCTTCAATGTTAAAAGCAATAATTTAAAAAATGAATCAAAGATTGAATAGACGAGACTTTTGAGTTATAATTTGATTATTTTGACTTGTTAAATTAATAATTAAATTATAATTAAATTAAATATTAATCAAATCAAATACATAATAGCTCATAATCTAATCAATTCAACTAAATTATTCGATCTAATTTTTAAAATACTGCTCCTAGCTCGTGCCCGTGAAAATGCACAGCTGAGAGAGGGACAAAAAGTACCCCCAAAGCTCCAAACAGTATCAGTCTCACACCCAGGGTAACCGGGCAAGGACCCAAAGAAATAGTTGGGTCTTTCCTGAAGCTTTTTGATTTTTTTTTCCCTAATTGGGCTACCTGGTCCACTAACTTAACTTTGGGCCCCCGGTTTAACCTTTACCAACAAAAAAAAAAGTATCTTTCCACCGTTTGTCTCAGCCAAAAGCCAAATTCTTAACTGTGCTTGGCATTACCGTTTTCTTTCGGTTGGAACTAAACCAAGTTGAACCTCACCGCCATTTTCTCTCTCTCTCTCTCTCTCTCTCTGCATAGCAAAAAAAGGCAACAATGGCGAAGAAGAAGGAGAGGAAAGTGAACGTCTCCGGAAAACCGAAGCACTCTCTCGACGTCAACCGCAGCAATGATGCCAGCAAGAAGGAGTCGCGCTCCGCTGCCACCGTCCGCCGCCTCAAGATGTACAACACCCGACCCGTCCGCGATCGCAAGGGCAAGATCCTCACCAACGAGCTCCAGTCCAAGGAGCTTCCAACCACTCGAATCCAACCTGATCGCCGATGGTTCGGTCAGTCCAATGAATTTCGAAGCTTTGTCAATTTATCAATGAATGGCACTTCAACTTGAACTTGATGTATTGTATGGTATAAGTGCATGTTGTATTAGATTAAATTTTAATCAAAAATCGTTTTTTTCTAAAGTTTTTAATTATTAGCTGTGTTGAACACAAAATAAGTTAATCCGATTTGAATATAAAATAAGTTAATCCAAACACAAAATGAGCTGTTTTTAATTAATTTATAGTCTTGTTTTTTTTTTTGTTGAATTATTAGATATGAAATGAAATGTGTGGAAAGATGGAATTGGATTGAAATTTTGTTTTGTTGACATTTTTTTTTTTGGGTTGAATAATGGATAGGGAACACTAGGGTTGTGAATCAGAAGGAGCTCGAGTTCTTCCGGGAAGAGCTGCAGAACCGAATGTCCAGTAATTATAATGTTATTTTGAAGCAGAAGAAACTGCCATTGTCACTGCTCAACGATCGCCAAAAGGTTTGTTTAAGCTGCTTAATTTTTGCAAGGATTTTGTTTTGTTGGTGAATGAGTACTATGCTTAAAAAAAAAAAGGAAGATGATATATGGACTTTGAATGTAGCAAGCGAGGGTTCACCTTCTTGATAGAGAGCCTTTCGAGGATGCATTTGGACCAAAGACTAAAAGAAAGCGCCCGAGCCTCTTGGCATCTGATTATGAGTCCTTAGTTAAGAAAGCTGATGGTTCTCAAGGTAAAAATAATGATTTCTCTGTAATTTAGTATATTAGATACTTAATTGGGTGGTGTAGTTATCATTAAGTGCTTAATCTGTTACTTGTTTTTCATTGGTGTACTTAATTTATCTGCTTAATTTGAAACTGAAGCATACGGCTTTTTGTTTCTTTTGTGGGAATGCTTGTTTTTATGTGATTGATCATTTCTTCAACAATACATTATCTTGCAGAGGCTTTTGAACAGAAGTATGATGCTAGTGTATCTGCAGAAGCTAATGAAGGAGATGGATTTAGAGATTTAGTGCGGCATACAATGTTTGAAAAAGGTCAAAGTAAACGCATATGGGGTGAGCTCTACAAAGTGATAGATTCTTCGGATGTTGTCGTCCAGGTAGAGTCTTGGCTTTTGCTCAGATTTTTTTGAACTTTTCACATTATGATATGTCTATGTTACTGTGTGTGTGTGTTTCCATTAGATAATATGATTTTGTATCATAAGGTTAACAAAAAAGGTGCTTTTTGATGGGCATTCTGCTGCTGTTGTGGATGTTATCTTGCTCTGTCAAAGTAAACATTATTTTAAATTTTGAAAAATTTGCCATGGTAATATAAGGGGCGAAGTGTAAAACCTTGGGAGCTAATTTGATCCACTTTTTTAAAGCTTTTTTCTTTATTTGGTTGTATTGTGCTAAGCTGAAGAGTCCATGGTAGGTCAGATTTTCTTTGACTTCCAGATTCCTTGCAGTTCTCCTACACATTCCTCTTCTTGCTTTGAAGCTTGAATATTTAATGTTTCCTAATGCAGGTTCTAGATGCAAGGGACCCACAAGGCACAAGATGTTACCATTTAGAGAAGCATTTGAAGGAAAATTGCAAGCACAAACACATGGTGCTTTTGTTGAACAAGGTTAGTTCCATCATTTTTTTTGCTTGTCAGTGTTCTAAAATGCTGCTAAATACCCTAAATTGCTATTATGTAATATATAACATTTTAAATCCTCATTTTCTTTCTTTCAGTGTGATCTAATTCCTGCCTGGGCAACAAAGGGATGGCTTAGAGTTTTGTCAAAAGAATATCCAACTCTAGCATTCCATGCAAGCATTAACAAGTCCTTTGGAAAGGTATTTCGAATATACTTGACTTAATCTTTATTTAATTTGTTTAGTTTATCTGCCAATTTGCTGTAATATGTGTTACTTTATGAAAACATAACTGAGGTTGGAGATAACACATCTTTCTTTCCTCTCCTTTAACTATTTATATCTGTAGTTATTTTCTATTTTCTTATTGGTCATTGTTGTGCTTAGGGTTCACTTCTATCGGTTCTGAGACAATTTGCTCGATTGAAAAGTGATAAGCAAGCAATATCTGTTGGATTTGTTGGGTATCCAAACGTCGGGAAGTCATCAGTGATAAATACATTGCGCACGAAGAATGTAATAGTTCTGTCACCTGTATTACTTCTGATTTTCTGTTTGAGTTGTTGTTAATGAGTTTGTGTGGAAATTAATGAAAGCATAAAAGTAAGCACAAATATTTTCCCAAATCTTCTCTCGGATTAAAGTTTAAAATTTGTGTTGGGGAATAAGCATTTTAACATTTTAATTGACATGTGTCCACTTCTTATGTCAAAGGTCTGCAAGGTTGCTCCAATTCCAGGGGAAACGAAAGTCTGGCAGTATATAACTCTTACAAAGAGGATCTTTTTGATTGATTGTCCAGGTGTTGTCTACCACAACAAAGACTCTGAAACTGATGTTGTGCTGAAGGGTGTGGTGGGTTTCCTCCTGTTTTCTCTACTTTCGGTTGTCGTGTGCTTTAAGAAAGAATATTTCATTCAAACTGTTTTTTTTTATGTTAATTTGTTAATGTACTTTTCTTTTTGGCTATGAAAGTAAAAGTAATGCTACTATTTGGTGATATGGTGTAAACCAATTGACCTGGTAGTCGCCTAAGATATCATCTTTTTTGTTGAATTGTGGCACATTATTCGTTGTATTTTTAGGACTCAGGCCCAGAAAGAGCTATTCTTAGCTTTTGTATGACTGAATGACTAGTATATTACCTCTTTGGATGTTATTTACCCAGGCACAGACATGCTGGTGGTATTATTCATAAATCATAACATTCATGCCCACGAAATGTGATTGTCATCAATATTGCTTCCCCCTTATGATGATTTGTCAAAATGGTGACTATCTATTATTGATATGTAAATAGTGTATTGAGTGATATTGTGTTAACCTATCAACCTGGCATTTCCTGAACATTCATGACTGTTGTTTGGTTGTTGTATTATACATTGTGATTGTCAGGACTTTTTGCCCATGATTATGCAACCAAAGTCTTTTCTTAGAGCGGAAAAAAATGCTAAGGGGAATAAGGTTGCCTTATCTGCATTTTTAAGTGTCTCCTTGTTTTGCTTGCCCAGTGGTTAATTTGCTCTGCTGCTTGCTTATGGTAGAAGTCCATTTTACAGTCAGGCTAAACGCTCGATTTATTTCCAGGTACGTGTGACAAACTTGCAAGATGCTGCAGACCATATAGGTGAAGTTTTGAAACGTGTGAAGAAGGAGCACTTGGAAAGAGCATATAGAATAAAAGAATGGTATGGTTCTTTGTCTCCTGAACTTAATGGTGATAGTATATATCTTGTAAAGTGTGTAGCCCTTTTGTATGCTTGTGTTTGCTGAAAACAACCTAAGTTTGCCAATCAATCTTTGGCACTGACAAGATTTGTGCTATTTTAGTTGATAGAGTACAACATTGTCATGCCATCAACCCATGTGAAAACTTTAGACTATTGAAAGTAATAGGAGAGGATTAAAGCTTATATCAGGAAACAACATTTTGGTTGTTCAGTTGATCTTAAGCTTCTTCATAAAATGTTAACATATCTTTCTGTACAGCCATCTCTTAAGATTTTTTTTTTGTTTGCCCATAGTTTTAGGCTCTAGTGATGGATTATGCACAATAAGGTGGTGATGACGTGATCATTCTTCATGTGACTATTACATGCAGTTTATAATTATTCACCTTGATTTGCTTGTGTGTGTTCTTATTATATATATATATATATATATATATATATATATATACAAAAACTATTGGTTTTCAACAATATCTTTTTCTTGTCATCAGGGATGATGAAAATGACTTCCTAGTTCAGCTTTGCAAATCAACTGGCAAACTTCTGAAGGTATTCTCCTTGAGTTGATCTAGATTCTTGGTTTAATATTTGAAAGTTATTTCATTATAGCATTGTTGTTGAGGCTGACCAATCAGCCCTATTAATGTATTCTAGCTTTCCTTAATTTGGTCAAGATTAGATAAGTATGCTTTATGTGTGCATATTCAAATATATGGAATGACTATCCCGATTCCTAACTGACTATGAACCAAAGCAAGACCAATTTCATCTCTTTATTCTCTGCTTGCTTTAAAGGTCTCTTCTTTAAGGAGAAAGCGGTGCAATTGAATAACTATTTTTTCCCTTTTTATGACAGTAGTATGTCAAATTGTTTCATTTGGGTATTCCTGCAATGTGTTTTTCTTGAAGCTTTTTGCTTTGGGAAGACAGGGTGACAGATTACTTTTAATGGCTATTTCCAGGGTGGTGAGCCTGACCTGATGACTGCAGCAAAGATGGTACTTCATGACTGGCAGAGGGGTAGAATTCCCTTTTTCGTTCCCCCTCCACGGCAGGATGACTTGTCCGAGGAACCGAATGTTAATGGTGTAGACATTGATGATGCAGTTGACAGCAATCAGGCATCTGCAGCTATTAAAGCTATCGCAAATGTTCTTTCATCCCAGCAGCAAAGAAGTGTACCTGTTCAAAGGGATTTATATAGTGAGAATGAGTTGAAGGGAGAAACTACTGACGAACTTCCAAACACGGGGGATAATACATATGAAGAGATTCCGACCCCTGATAGTGACACATCTGAGCAGGATCCAGCCACCAAGGTTCCATCTGAGCAGCCTCTTTCTGCTGAGCTGGTCCCAACAAGCGACTCATAAGTTTTGGTTGCAGGCATAGCCGTTGTGGAATTCTGTGTAAATTATAAGTTGGTTTTATTTCCATGCTTAAAAAGCTTTAAAGAGAACATGCTCCCTTTACCTTCACATCTTTTCTGCCCGATACAAGTTCCATGTTGGGACTTCATCTGCTTCACAAATACAAATGTCAAATGCATCAATTTTACACTCGCGAATTCCGTTTTGGTTATATAAATGAAGTTTGAGTGAAGGGCATCGATTGATCTTTGGACGCAGACGAGAGGGGAATATACTGTCATGGAGATAATAAGAAAATGCAAGATTTTGGTTTGTTGAGCATTAGTTTTATATAGTTTGCACTGTAGTGGAAATTTTGTTTTATGTAATTGCAAATTTACTGTTCTAAGTTGTAGACGAGGAGATATGTAATATTTTTCTTATTTAATGCTATTATTTTACCATCCATGTTATGGGAGTTTGGAGAATTTTGGTTTAATTTCTTTTAGCACTAAGTGGATGTATTAAAATTGAATGTTCAGATTATATGAAGTGAGTTTATCGCTAAGCTCTCATATTTTAGGGAATTTGTTTTAGAGCATTCCTTTTGGTGATTGATTTTCCCTTTGTTCATGCATGAATAGATTGAAAAAAAAAGACGAAACTGGTGATAGCATGAAACCTGAAGCTACAATATTTGATGTCGTCGTCCCAAATAAATACCTTGTCCCTGCTTGCTAAAGCATGCACCTAAGGCCGCTTGTATCCCATGTTCCTTTCGGCCGAAAGCTGGCCTGATGTAAAGTTTCGTCTAAAATTGATGGTCTAATGACTTGACATTTGGTAGCAACATTGATGTGATTTGTGTGGCAAGTACTCAGTATAAACTAGAAAGTGCAGCTGCAGCCTGCAGGTAAGATTTAAGAGGGGTGCAATATTACAAAAAAAGAAAAAAGAAGGGTGCAATAATTGAGGAAAACACGTGGGAAAGGAGGGCGAAGCTATAAACAGCCTGGCCAATAATGGCCATAACCATATTCATAGATGGACAACGTTAGATTTCAAGTTGCTGGTATATATTAGTCTTTTAGCCTGACGAATCTCGAATCCATCAATGGGGGATCTTGGAAGCAGTGGATTGATGTTCAAAATAGAGGAAATTTATTAGAAGCACCTACATGGTGAGCTCGAGTCTCCCTTAACAAGTAAAATAAGTGGCCTTAACTTTCATGGGATCTGGCTTTGTTTATTATTGTAGAGGAAAAAGGACAAAAAAGATACAATAGAACAGATAAGTAGGAAAAAACTGAGAGTTATTACCCATTTTATTTGGTATGATTCGATAAAAAAAAAAAAAAGATATTTCAATTCCTTTATAATATGGGGATGGATGAAAATATGTAGAACCTATTTTATTTGTTTCCCTTCCTTCTTAATTCCCCTGAAAAGGAAAGGATGAAATATTATGAGGCTCACGAAAAGGAAATACCTTTTTTTTTTTGGTCTCCCTTTTCTATTTTTTTTAGTACAATTTCCATTGATGTTATCTATATCAAATATGGAATGACTCAAAATACTATATCTCTTTCTTTCTTTTTTTCCTTCCATATATGCATACCAAACAAAGTGTTAGTCTCGAGTTAGTTGGAGTTCTAGATATGATTGATAAACGTGAAATATGTTAAAGCAATATGTTAAAAATCAAGAAAATTAATAAACCAAATTAGGAAAAGCTTTATCTAATCTAACTACCACTTTATACTGAAATTTTGTAAGTAATTACTATATACTAAAAGAACTGATGCTTTTCTAAAATTCAAGACACATGACAAAGGGAGAAACTTGAGTGTTAATCTTTAGTAATTTTCCTTATCCGGTGTTTATTAGGAGTATTTAACACTCGTCCCGTTTTGATAATTCATCTTAATTTGAAGTTACTTAAGTTGAATTTAGATTTTAAAAATTAAATTCGACATATTTTTTAATTGACTTTGAGTTTTACTTTAAGTTAGTTTAGTTCGACGTGATGTCACACAATACTATAAAATTTATAATTTTTTTGTAAACTAGTGATAAATTAAAAGATTTATAAAATTAAATTAATATATTTTACATAACATAATAATATTTTTATATTAATATAATTTTGTTTCGAAATATATATTATATAACATTCCTTGCTTTTAGTTATTTTTCAAAATTTATGAGTTAATTATGTAAAATGTCCCATATTTTTTTAAGTATTAAATTAACTCAATTTACTCCGATCACTAATCAAGTTATAATTGAATTAAGTCTGAGTCTAATAAAATAACCTAATCAAAATATTAAATTTAATTAAAGTAAAACTAAACTTGTCCTATAAATATCCCATGTGATCCTTTCTTGTTAGTAATCATCATGAGTTCCTATTTTGCAGCTGATGTTATGAGATTATGCTTCTTAGCCTAGAAAATAATAATAATAATAGTAATAGCATAAGTTGTAAAGTTTATATTATCTCCTGGAGAGAGGCGAGGGACGTGATTCCAATGCATAGATTAGTGTTAACATTATTATTATTATTTATGCTAAAGCCAATAAACCGGCACCGCCTGCGACAAATTTGGGATGTGTTGGCTTTGGTTGTTATGCCAAGCGGTGGTTTAGTCACTGGCTTTTTGCTATTGCTCAACTGCTCAAATAGTCAAGTGACAGTGGATGCTACTTACTGTGCACCCTCCTATAGAGAATGTTACTTTATCTCCCCTTAATAGGGTGCACACATGCATCCTTCTTTGACATGTAGTAGTCACTGTTACCAATTGTTTAATGGACACGACAGAGGTCTTCTAAACTTTTAATATACGTTCAAATCTTAGTGGATGCAAATTATTTATATATATTTAGTTGAATTTTTTTATTTTTAAAAATATTTTGAATGATTTGAATTGAACAAGAGTGCTTAAATTTTTAGAATATTAACTTATCATATGTCTATGTTATTATAGACACAATTTATGCTCCTCTTCTACTTTTTTCATTATTTAATTATTATATTATTATTGTGTAGATTTCGGAGTTCTAGTAGCGTAGTTTTAAGAACGTTTTGGAAATCACTTTGTGTGGTTTATATTAGTCTTAAGTTTGATTGAAAGCCTGACTTAAGTCTTGAAAGTGAGTTTGTAGAACAATTTATGTTTGGGATTTTGTTTCAAAAGTGAGCTGAGCAATGTTGTTTGGATGAAAATATCCAAAATCACTTTTAAATGTAAAATTACTAAAAAGGGTATGAGTTTATATTATAGTATTAATATTACCTTTTATTTTATTTGATTATTTTTAAGAACACATGAACAAATTATATAATTTTTTTTTTACTTTTAGTGGTAGAGTTAAATTATAAATAAAAAAAATTATAACAAAATGTTAAATTATATGCATAGTTGAATAAATTATATAACAAAACGTTAAATTATATTCATAGTTGATTCTGATAAATGAAGATAACTAAAGTTTCAATACATCAAGGCAAATTGATTGATCCAAATCAAAATACAAAATAATAGAAAGTATACGATAAATGTAATGCAATTTTGAAATATAAATATACTAAATTAAGAGTTATTTGATTCCCAACAATATTCATTTGAAGTATGATTAATTTTGGGGATGATACTCATCAACAAAAATCATCTTCGTGGTTCAACTACATTTTCATAATGATTGAATTGAATCTGTTTTAATTTATTCTAATAAAGTTATGTAGAACCTTTGAACTTGTGTTTCTATTTTAAACTTAGGCATGTGACGCAAAATAGCAAACCTATTCTTCCATACCCCAAAGTCCTTTCTATTGTGCACCTTAGACTTGAAAGTGATAATAATTGAACATTAAATCCGATGAACGCCTAAAATCGGGAAGGTGATAGCGTCACATTTATAAGGACCAATATATCCAATTGGTGTTGGATAGCCAACATCCACCAAATAATATTTACCTAATAAATAATAAAAGTAGTATCGAGATATATTTATAATTTTAATGGAAATGTAAATTAATTATAGATGTGAGAAAGAACAAACCTGGAGGTGGATGTGGGAAATTCATACTAGGAGTTGTAAGGGCATTCTCAAAAATACGAGCATCATGGGCGATCCAGGCAATGCAAAAATGAAGCACATGTTCCAATCACATACATTACATTTTGTGTCGGATGTCCCTTTCTTCCAATGAATTTTGGTTGTTCACTAGGACTAACCACACATGGGATATGAGTACCATCAATTGCTCCTATAGCATTCTTGAAAAATGGCCAATATTGCCTATCATTTCGAATTTTGTTTTGAATATCTCGAAATCTACGATCTTGGGGCTTAATGTATTTAAAGGACAGTCTAAATCAATACTTTATGAAAATGTCTACTTACAGTCTCTCCTGAGTGTTGAAACCTTTCTTGTATCATCCTGTTTCCTATCCCATAACCATGTTTAAGAACATTGCAACCATTTCTTGAATCCCCATTCTTTTAGTGTCTTTTAAACCATGTTCAACCAATTCATGTTAAAGAAGACATGTTTTTCCATCAAGAAACATCTCAAACAACGAATTAATGCCCTTGCAAAACTTCTTGCAAATTAGGTGGCTCTTTACATAGATATTTTACCACATATCACTAATAATGCACTCTAACTACCATCTTTATACTTCATATCATAATCTATAATAGAAAATATTTTAGATTCTTCATCACAATCTTTTGCATTCCAATCATTCATTAATTTTTAAACACACAATGCAAGATAATGAAATTGAGGAAGACGTAAATGCACATGAAAATGGAAAATGTAATGAATAAAAAAAGCACCATAAAGATAATAAACTAAATATATGTAGTACATAAGCATACATAAGTCACTTAAATACATCAAGCCTAACAAAATTAATCTAAAGTCAATTAGTTTAATACAATCTTTCAACTAATTTTGCATAAAGGGAGTGGGTTATAATAATTTAAGCAATCCAATAATCTCTCCCGAAATCCTTTCAAGGAGACAAACATTTCCCTTGCAAAACATCATGAGTTGACAACATCGAGAATGCCAATCAAAGCATCACTTTAATAGACTCAATGTTTTGAAACCATCACTTCACATAGATGAACCCGTTTGAGTGTGTTTAATCGACTTCGGTGCGGATGCAATTCTACTTATTGCATCGGCTATTGTCCTTGAGGTGGAACTTTGGCCTTTCTTTTCCTTTCATTCATTTCACTATGCCCAACCATTTTCCTCTTCCTATTGTCGTTTTGGCTACTGTTTTCCTTGAAAAGTGCTTAAATTAATATAAATGTTTTTGACTAACACTAGTGATAAATTAAAAGATTTCTAAATCGGCACCACTAAATTAATATATTTGTTCCATTAGGTAATATCCCGGATAATAATTTTTTGTATTGAACAATATGGTTAACTTTTCCTTTGTACCTAAATATATATTTTCCCGCATATAACATCATCACAACACATTACTTCTAAAACTTAGTTTTTTTATTACATACCGATTGTTTTTTCTCCCAACTAATTTGCATCTACAAATATTCTTTTCATTGTCCCATCCTAAACCCGTCTCCTTAGCAAACAACTTGTACCATAGTCCCCACTCTTTTTAAGGTTATCCCATTGTGTCTTAAGTATCTTTCCAATTGTTTTCCATTCTTTCATTAAATTGAGATTAAGTTTCTTTGTAAGGGTGGTTGTATTGCGTTCCCCTTATAGACTTAGTCTATAAAATGTTCAAATTGTCTTTAGACCTAATCAAATTGATCTATTAAATTATAAAACAAATTAAAGTAAAATCATAAACTATGTTTTACACATAAATTATATAGTAACAAGATCCTTTCTTTTTAATATTGTAATCATCATGAGTTATGCTTGTTCAATTATTCTTAGCTGATGTTATGAGATTACCCACTCTTTCTTCCCTTTTCTTCTACCGAAAATAATATATAATAATAGTTGTAACACACTCCATCATTAAGTTGTGCTAAAGCTTATATAATATCTCCTACCAGAGAGACGTTTTATTTTTCGGCGACGTGATTCCAATGCATAGAGCAGTAGTGTTAATTTATTATTATTATTAGTTTTGGTTCTTGATTCTGATCATAAGCATGCACAAAACAACTAAACTACATATTATTTTTCAGGAAAAGTCAATGATTAAGAAGCAATACATGCACTTGACAAGATTTGGGATGTGTATGGCACCTTCATTGGATGCAAGGCAAGACATGGTGTTATGCCAAGCGGTGGTTTAGTCACTGGCCTTTTTTTGGTTGGTTGCGGTTCGTCAAGAAGCTATTGCTCAACTGCTCGCGAAAGCACAAATAGTAGTGGTAAAGAAGAAGAAGAAGAAAAAAAAAAAAAAAGCAGTGACGATGTGAGATCGGTAGTGACAGTGGATGCTACTTACTGTGCACCCTCCTATAGAGAATGTTACTTTATCTCCCCTTAATAGGGTGCACAAACATGCATCCTTCTTTGACATGTAGTAAAATTGTTTACTGTTACCAATTGTTTAATGGACACGAAATCAAGAAAACGTAAAAAAATAAGCCAAACATAAATTTGGTCCGTTCAAGAAAAATAAACGTCAGTTTACAACCTTCAACTATAAAACAAATTACTTGGACAAACTGACGTTTGAAATTTTTGAAGCAAGTAAAATTATGTTTGAATTTTTTTTAATCTTTATTTGTTTCAATTGGATAAATAACTAAACGTATATTAGTTTAAAAATGCAAATTTTTATTTTTTTATATATATATTATTATAAATTTTTTTATTTTTTAAAATATAAATTAATTTAAATTTAAATTTATTTATATTGAAACAAAAAGTGATGAACAGGGTAAATTTTCTAGAATATTAAATACGTAAATTGAGATGACAAATGCAAAAAGAGAGAGAAAAAGAGCGCAGCGGCATATATTGTTATTATAGGCACAATTGGCTTCGGTAAAAGCTGGTGGTGATCTAGTTATCTTTTTCTTTTTCTGGGAACTATTCTAGTACCACAACTTTGTATTCATAAAATAATATAATTTTATCTTCCTTGCCACTGTTTCATAAATTAACATCACAGAATAAGAATTGTGCAGTTTGAATTATAAATGAATAAAAAATTAACCTATTTTTGTCTCATAAATTCAAGGGAAACTCAAATAAGTACTAATTATTTACAATCAAATAACTAATCAATTTAAAAATAAATAAATAATTAAAAAAATAACTAATCAATATATTTAGTTTAATTTTTAAATTAAATAATTATCTATAAAGTGATTATTTAGTCTATATAAATATCTTTAGAACTTAATCTTTATTTATTAATTTATCTAAATTCAATCTCACATAGAATTGATTGCAACGTTTAAATATTAAAATATTTACTACTTATTATAAAAATATAAAGTTTATACATGTTTATATTTAATAATCAACATATAGATTGGTAATATTAAATTTTATTTCAATAACTACTTGGTTTTATGTAGATAAACTTTATTTAGATTATAAAGATTTAAATTTTATTATAAATACTTGTAATTAAACTTTAACCATCTTTTTAAAAGTATAATTTGCTTACCATTACATTCAATTCTTCTTAATTAAAACGTCACACATCCAAGGCAAATATTAAAATTAATTCCACATACAAAATCACAAAAAATATATATAAGAGATACTTGTCCAAGAAAAAAAAATATATTTAAACTTTCATCTGATATGTGGTACCAACATCTTTGACTATGGGATTGAGCTTTGGACGAGACCTAACACTCCAACATAAAAAGGAGTGGACTGAGTTGACATCTGTAACCAACCGTGAACATCTAAACAGTTTCTTTCATGTGCAATGTCTCCCCAATATTTATATTGGAAAAATACTACATAATCAACATTATTTTATCAAAACTTTTGTTCGTATTATTATTGAATAAGTAAATAGACCATTACTTGAAAGACCATTACTCATATGTATAGATAAAAATCCATTTTCAATTACCAAAACAAATTATAAACAATAATCAAAATAAAAATAGTATAAAAAAGAAGAAAAGATTCGTTGATGCCATTGCTGGCAACGACAAGTGGGATATATATATATATATATAAAATGACTCAGAGTGTCAAAACGTGAGAGACCCTTGTTAGCTTTAAATTTAATTTTTTTTATTCTAATAACTTATTACTTAAGAATATATTTCTATTTTTTGTTTAAAAAATTTAAATCCAACTGGTAAATTTTTAATTTATTTATTATTAGTTCAAATTATGTTATTCAAATTTCTTATTTTTTAATGATTTAAATTTTTAAAAAATTAAATTTATTTTTTAAAAAAGGTAAGTAAACTAGTAATCTAACCTATTTAACCCGTAACCCATAATAAATGAAATGAGTAATAAAACATTAACTCGAAATATATTTATTTCAAAGTGAGTGAGGCAAACTCATTTTGACATATAAGAAAAAAAAAAGATAAAAAATCTTCTAATGAATCTCTTTATAATCTCTTAAGAAATTAAAAATGAAAAATATATTTTATAATGATAACTTATATCAAGATAAATTTTTTTAATATTTATTTTTAAACTGTTAGATTCAAATGAAATCAAAAGTAAAAATGAATATATTTTTAAAATATATATATATATATATTTAAAAATTTTAATATATTAAATATTATACTTTCATTTAATATTTCTTACTTTTGCGTTTCATTAGATAGAAAAATCTAAAAAATAATGGAGGGAAACACGTGCTTGCTAATGCTGCATGAAGATTTAGTTTTTGTTTATTTTTCGTTTTCATTGTATATTACATACTGATACGGCAAGTTGGCACGCACCTGTGGCCCAGTGAAGAAATACTGAACAGTGTGCATTGGCAATGCAGCTGGAAAAGACGCGCTTTGCCCCTTGCAGTTTATAGGGGAATGCTTGGGAATCATAAAAATGTATGTTAGTTTCGGTGAACCTTGTGTGTTGTGACTGAGAGAGAGAGAGAGAGAGAGAGAGAGAGAGAGATCTTCAGTTTTCAGTTTTCACTTTTCTGGGTTCACTTGTAACAGCGAGACAGCTTCCATTCTGTGAGTTTCCTAGATTCCTGACAGTGGTTAAGGTGGTGGGTACTGGTGCAGTGTTGGATGTAGGGAAAAAAGCTGTGACCTTTCCTCTCATTTGAGAATATGTCTGAATCTTCTAGGCACTGTTGTTGAAGGCTTTAAGCAGCAGGACAAAGGAAATGAGCTTCTTTTCAGAGCCAGTAACGTATCTCTGGAAATGTGAGCTTGATTTGAAAATGGGTTTGGTCTAAAGAGTCTACAAGAGCTTTCTGCAAGCATAAAAAAGCTTTTTTTTTTTTTTTTTTTTTTTTGGAGAAAGTAAGAGAAAACAAGCCAAGCAGTTTTCCTTTCTCCTTTCTTTTCTATTGGGAAAAGCTGTGTGGGTTTCTGTTTTTTCTTCTGGAAGAGTCTGTGGAAGATTTGATATGCAGTGAGAAACCTCAAGGTTCATTTGGGGGTTTTGCCAAAGTTCTCTCTGTTCTTATGCTCAAACCTGAGAGTCAAAGGTGCTAGAGCATTTGTGTTGGAAAGGGAATCTGGTCAAGAGATTGGAAATAGATGGAGCTTCGTTTTGGGCCCTATTCCCTGTCCCTTGTTTTGTTATATCTATGTATGCAAACTAGGGATCACTAATTGCTAATATTTGTCGATTTGTTGATGAAAGAAACCACCATTAGGATTTCTATTTATAGGATTCAGTCTTATCCCAGTAAGTTATAGGTTGATTAAGCACTGTACTACAAGTTCTGTTTGTACAACTTTAAAAGTTGATCTTCAATGAGACCTATATTTTAAGTCCATTGAAGGAGTTGGCCTGAGATTTTTTGAAGGCATAGTCATATTTAAGATTTGGTCCGTGATTTGGTTACTCACAATGGCTGAGAATGTACCAGAAACACGGTCACTGGCCATGACTCCTACATGGTCTGTTGCCACTGTGTTGACCATCTTTGTTGCTGTCTCTTTGCTTGTGGAGCGCTCCATTCACCATTTAAGCAATGTGAGTATTGCTAGTATTTTTAAGGTCAAGATTTAAGAGCTGCTATCAGACTTGTTAATGAAATTGAGTGGAGGAAGGGCAGAGGGGAAACGATGGAAAGAGAAAAAAGTATTTTGCCTAACAACTATTTAAATGTTGTAAGAAACTTCATTTATGGATTTAATGTATCTATATAACAATTTTTTTCTGGATCTTCATCAATTGGCATGGAAAGAAGCTATCTCTTTCTTCAAAATGCAATTGCATCCGGATGTATATATTTATATTTTTCATTTTTGTTTAAAGCTTGAATTTGTCTTAATCATATATTTGTCTTACTAGTGACCAAACCATCCCTTTTTTCAGTGTTAGTGAATAAGCCGTTTTTTGTGGTCAGCTTTGGTATGAATTCTGATGTGTTATGTTTTTTTTCTGTGGCTGCAGTGGCTGCGGAAAACTAATCGAAAACCCTTGCTTGCAGCTTTGGAGAAGATGAAAGAAGGTACCATGCATTAAGTTTTACAGGAAATCCTTTCAAATATAAACAAGAATTCTTTTTGATCTGTTAGTCCTTACTGTCTTTTCTGCATCATGCTAATTTTATGTAACATGTGTCTCTTTTTACTGATCGACTTTCATTATTTTGCAATTCTATCTTCAGAGTTGATGTTGCTTGGATTTATATCACTCCTATTAACAGCTACCTCACGCATGATAGCCAATATTTGCATTCCATCAAAGTTCTACAATAGTGCTTTTGCTCCATGCACTAGATCTGAGATTGATGAAGAAATGGAATATAATGGCTCCCAAGAGCGTAAATTATTGATGTCTTCTGCTTACCCACGCTTGCTTAGGAGGATGTTGAATGGCATAAATAGAAACTCCTGCAAAGAGGCATGAGCAATATACCTTACATGTTTTAAGTTTGACTATCATTAGCTTTTACTGCTCTAAATTAATGTAGGTCAATTTGTAATTTGTTATGTTGGTCAGGGTAATGAACCATTTGTTTCGTATGAAGGTCTAGAGCAGTTGCACCGATTCATTTTTGTCATGGCGGTAACACATATATCTTACAGTTGCCTAACAATGTTGTTAGCAATTGTGAAGGTGAGATATTGTTTTTTATAGGTAGATGAGACCTAACTGCCGCACATTTATCATTACTGCAAAAAATGAGCCCAATATTAATTTTCTGTTTCAACTTGCTTGGTTTTGCCATGTTGAATTTTCTTGTTCTCTTTTATGCTTAAACAATATTGGGGCAATGATATAGAGTAGTTTGAGTCAATGTGTATTATCTTTTTGCTGTAAGTGAAGGACTACCATATGCCTTTCTCATTTTACTTATAGATCTTAGCAAGCTTTTGATGAACTACTTTTGGCCAACAAATGATAGTAGTAAGTTGAAGAGATTGAAAATTGATAAAATTGCCATATCGAACCAAAAAAATTAATTGCCACAATACCATTGTCTATGACAAGATAGTATATGCTAACTGGAAGCATATACACAATGTTCAATTCTTTTATATACTGCTTATTTAACTGTTGAACATTCTTTACCATGCACAAGGTTATTGATAAAGTGCTCCACCAATGTTATGGAACTTATTAGAACTTTTCCTTTTGAGGAATGGTTCAACAGTCAAACTACCATTTTGATACATAACCATATATGGAGAGTGTCAATCATGTCCTATGAAGCATCATCATGCAAAATGGTTAAACTGAGCAAAATTAGGGAGAAATGTAGGACCGACATGGCATGGAAAATAGTATATAGATAAGGTTATGCATTAAAAAAATTTATGCAATACCACAATAAAAAAGGTATAGAGAATATTATTCAAAGTATTAGTATGGAGAACTGTGCCTATGAAAATTAAGTAATATATGAAAATGATTTTGCTTAATTTTTATTAAATAAAAATATATCGTGTAGTTATATTTTACTTTTACTGTCAATGAGTGTCCAATGTGCTGTTCAGTATTTAAAATTAATTTGAATTTACATTGCATTAAACAGAAATCTAATAGTATTAAACAATATCATTGAGATATTTCTAAGTTTGATTTATTTTGGTGGCTCTATATTGATGTAGGGGGTAAAACATTCAGGTGTTATCATTTTGGATTTCTGTTTGACATAATAACTCCATTAGTTTAAACCAGATTCACAGTTGGAGAGTGTGGGAGGATGAGGCTCACATGGATCGGCACAATTCATTAACTGGTAAGCTCAATACTTCTCAATTTGCCTTTGTTCATAAGCGATTTTCTATCTGTATTCTGTAACCCTGTTAGGTCCTTTGAAATGTTGTTTCCACTTCTATGATTGACTATACAAAGTACCACAATCAGGTTTGTTATACTGTGACACATCTCTTCTCTCACTTTGTAGTAGTTGTAGGTAATATAATCTATCATCTATGTTATATAATTAAAATCCAAAGCAATTCTTGTGTTTTATGGTGACCTCTCTCTCTCTCTACCCTCATTCACTTTACTGACCTTGTTGAGCAATTATGTTGATTGTTGGCAGCTTTATAATCATGCCTCTTTCTATGTACCTCTCTTTCTTTTCTTAATAAAGTCTTATACCATAAGAAAATGTAATAATAAGATTGCTTCCTTAATAGCAAGGATTTCACTCATAATGCCATCAAGGAGTACAGATTTAGTTTCCTTGAACCTAAGACCATTTATTTACCTTTGGTCTTGTTTTTGAGCTTCTGTCGAGTTTTCTCTTTTCTTATGTGTCATTTCATTGAAAAGGGGCTTGGTAGCCTCTGAAGTTCAATTAATTAAACAAGCATTTTGAATGACCTAAATTTAAACCTCCCAAGAATGAATCATTCAATGATTTATGATAGATGGAAATTCTGAGATATAGATGTACCTTCACTTAACAACTTAAGCTTTTATGAGAGTTGGTCCTTGACGTGGTATTAGATCTTCTATGACCAAGTAGTTGCCACCTGTATTCTTCATATTTAAATTAAATTTCAGCGCAAGGTAACGTGGGCTTGTGCATTGTCCATGCTTCAAGCTCAAAGAGCTCTTGTGTGAGGGGGCATTTTAGTAAAAAAAATTCATGTACTTCTACCTAACAGCTTAAGCTTTTTGGAGAGTTGGTTGTTGACAGAAATGTGTGGTCATGTAGTTCATATTGAAACCATCTCTAGGAGTTGATTGACCATTTCTTGTGTAGCAACAGTAATCACAAGAGAGTTGACAATGCGAAGGCAATCAACATTTGTCAAGTTTCATACATCAAATCCATTGGCCAGAAACAGTTCCCTCATTTGGGTGGTAATTACATATCTCCATTTTGTTTCCTCATTTCCATTTGGTTTCATTTCGTTTATGTTTGTTCCATGGCCGCCTTTAATTTCTTAAATTTATTTTATGAAAGAAGGAGGACATGAAGAATATTTGAAATCAAAATATGCTCAAAAGAGTTTAATATCTTTGCATGGTTAATTGGGCTAGACTTCTAACATTTTGATCAATTTGCTTTTCTAAACAAATTATGCAAGAGGGGTTTGTTGCAATGGTTAATTGAGTTGGCTAAATCGTTACAAAATTCATGTCTTGAGGAAGCAAGTATGTTGAGTAAAATAAGATTGAAATTTTAATGATGATTTTTTATAGTAAAGCATATGAGAATTCGATTTGTGGTTCTCCAAATGCAAAATGATAATAATTCATAGGGGCTAATTGAATGAATCTCATATAACTGTCAGCATTTTTTGAGGCCAAACTTTCTTTGTGTGAATCTTTTACCGTTACCTTATATTCTCTACTCCTCAATTTATATATCATTTTAACCATCTACTTCTGTGTCAACAAGCATATATTTGTAAGAGGTCTTGACTTGACAAATTTCATTTTGAACCACTTATTCAGTATAATTGTATATCTATCTAATTTTAAGTTTAATCAAATTGTAGACATGTTTTTTCCGGCAATTTGGGCGTTCTATGGTTCGTGCTGACTACCTTACGCTTCGCAAAGGCTTCATCTTGGTATGCCATAATGCAATATAATTTGTCTGAGGTCTAAATGGTTTTGATTCAAAAGCTACCACTTGAAAGAATATTTTTGAATATTATTGCTTAATCACCATTGTACAAGTATGATCTACATTATATAAACTTATGACAATAATTACTTGCCTAAAATAGAGTTAAATTACAAGAAATAAATCTGTCCTAATACAAGAATCAAATTTATCCTAATAACAAAAATAAGAAAACAAATATGTACAATAAAGCCCATCACTTCCCCTCAAGCTGGTGAATGGATATCTATCATTCCCAGCTTGCCAGTAAGATCTTGAAAATTCTTTGTGGGTAGTCCCTTGGTTAATACATTTGCCAACTGATATCCTGAAGGAATGTATGTTGTGGTTATGAGTCCACTATCTAGTTTCTTCTTGATAAAGTATCGGTCTATCTCAATGTGTTTTGTCTTGTCATGTTGAACTGGATTATGCGCAATGCTAATGGCTAATTTGTTGTTGCAAAATAGTTTCATAGGCACTTCACGCTTTAGTCTGAGGTCATCTAATATGATCTTCATCCATAGCAACTCACAAACTCCTTGTGCCATAGCTTGAAACTCAGCTTCTGCACTTGACCGTGTCACTGTATTTTGTTTCTTACTTCTCCACGTTACTAGATTTCCACTCAGAAACATACAATAACCTGATGTTGACCTTCTGTCAGTAACTGAACCTGCATAATCAACATCTGTGTACACTTACATGGATAGGTTTTCTCCCTTTCTAAATATTAATCCTCTTCCAGGCGTGGTTTTAAAATACTGTAGAATTCGATCCACAACCTGCCTCTATCTCTCCCGCGGATCATGTATGAATTGGCTAACAATACTGACAGCATACGCTAGATCTAGTCTGGTATGTGCCAGGTATATCAGTTTGCCTACTAGTCTCTGGTATTAAGCTCTATCCACCTTGGGGCTTTCTTCATCACTTCCCATTTTGTGATTATGTTCAATGGGTACATCGGTAACCTTACACCCAAGCTTTCTGGTCTCTTTGAGAATACCTAGGACATATTTCCTTTGAGAAATGAAGATACCTTGCTTGGAGTAAGCAACTTCAATCCTAAGGAAGTACTTTAGCTTTCCAAGATCTTTCATTTCAAACTCAGCTACTAATTTCTTCTTTAGGAGTTACTTCTCAACTAGGTCATCTCCTAATATAATGTCATCAATATACACAAACAGAACTGTGAGTTTACTTTCTTGTGAATGTTTAAAAAAGAGAGTATGATTACCTTGACTTTTTCTATATCCCAGGGACACCATTGTTTTTGTGAATCTTCCAAACCAAGCACGAGGAGACTGTTTCAACCCGTATAAAGCCTTATTTAACCTGCACACCTCGTTCCTTCCACCAGTGGAATCGTATCCAGGAGGAATTTCTATATAAACTTCCTCTTCTAAGTTGCCTTGAAGAAAGACATTTTTTAACATCAAACTGGTGTAATTCCCATCCAAAGTGGGCAGCAAGGGAGAGTAAGATTCTTACAGTGCTTATCTTGGCTACTGGAGCAAATGTCTCCTCATAGTCAATTCCATAAGTCTAAGTGTATCCTTTTGCCACCAACCATGCTTTATACCGGTCTAGTGTACTATCAAATCGATATTTCAAAGTATATATCCATCTGCACCCCACTAGCCTTTTGTCACCTAGTCTCTCAACAGTCTCCAATGTTCCATTCTTTTCCAATGCACCGATCTCCTCATTCATGGCTTGAATCCAGTTCTTATCCTTCAATGCTTCTTATACTGATGCTAGGATTTTGATAGAATCTATGGCTGAAATGAAACTTCGTTGTTGCAGGGAAAGATGTTTAGAAGAGACAAATTGAGAAATAGGGTACTTGGGATTGTGACAATACCCTTTCCCTTTCCTCAATGCAATGGGTAAGTCATCTAAGTCAGGTTCACAATTATTCAAAGACTTGTTATCAGGTTCAAAAACAGGAAGTTCAGAGACAGGAAAACTTGTATCTTTAGTACTTACTGTTGGATTGAATGCCTGAAGTTGTTGTTGGGCCAATTCCGGTTTGCCTCTCCTCTGATACACCAATTTTGGTGTGCTAGCCTTGGCCTTGACCTTAGCTAGTTCAGGTGGGTTACTAGAAGAAGATGCCAATTCCTATGTAGAGTCAGATGATAAAGGAAGGAAGGATGTCAATTCCTGTGTCGAGTCAAATGGTAAAGGAAGGAAGGACTCAGGAGAGAAGGACTCAACATCAGTTTCCTGAGTGTTCTCCCCCTAAAGCTGAGGACAAGTAAGACGAAAAAACGACGACTTGAAGGTGATAGCATTTGTACCCCTTCTTGTTAGGAGCACAACCTAGAAAAACACATTTGACAGCACGAGGATCAAGTTTGTTGCGATGTTGGCGATGTACATGGACAAAAGCCACACAACCAAAAACATAAGATTGTAGACTCTGCATAATAGGAACTAATGGAAAGTGAGAGGTTATGAGTTGGACTGGACTTACCGAGGACACAAGATGGTAATCGATTGATTTAATATGCAGCAGTTAAAACAATTTTCCCCCAGTATGAGCTAGGAACAGACATTTGGAATAGTAAAGCTCTAGTGATTTCAAGTAAATGACGATTTTTCTTTCTGCAACATCATTTTGCTGAGGAGTATCAACACATGTGAGTTAATGCACAATACCATGCTCCTTAATAAATGTAGAGAAATTTTGGTTGACATACTCCTTACCATTATCAAAATGCAAACGTTTAATGGACTTTCTAAATTGGGGTTCCATGCAGTAAAACTGGACAAACTAAAACACATTTAATTTGTCTTTCATTAGAAAAAGTCAAGTTACTCTAGTACAATCATCAATGAAAGAAACAAACCATTTAGTGCCAGAAATGTTAAAAACAGATGCAGGACCCCAAACATCAGAATGGATAAGTGCAAAAGGCTCAACACTTTATTAGAAATAAGTGAAAAAGTTACACGATGGTGTTTGACAAACTCACAAATATCATAATGAAAAGACTCAATAGATTCTTTTAAAAACAAAGACGGAAACATAGACTTAAGCAAAGAAAATGGAGGATGTCCCAGACGCTTGTGGTGTAGCCAAATTTGAGAAGCAAGAGACTCAGAACTGGATTGATGACAGGAAAGTAACAACTTCTTATCAGGACCACCATTAGCTGGCATATTAAGAAGATAGTACAACTCTCCTTGTTCCTTAGAACTCCAATCGTCTTCCCTATGACAAGATCTTGAAAGACAAAATGAGAATGAAAAAAGGTTATGGCATAATTATTGTCTTTAGTAAGCTTATGAATGGAAATAAGATTATTAGAAAGCTTGGGAACATGGAGCACATTGTTTAAGTGTAGAGAGGGCTGAAGTTTAATAGTACCAGAACCTCCAACTGAAGTGTGAGAGCCATCAGCTACGGTTATATGATGCTTACTAGAAGAGGGTTGATAAGATAACAGAGGTGGTAAATAAAAGGTCATATGGTTAGTTGCACTAGAGTCCATAATCCATAAATTCTCAGTACTGAAGCATTAAAGGATTGAAAACAAATTTTTTTACCAATCATCGTTACTGAGAGAGTCAACGAGAGTCCGCAAGCGCTCCAGCTCATTTTTACTAAGGGCTGGAACTTCATCACCCACATTTGAGTCCTCACCCGGAGGCATAGAATCTGAAGTGGTCATATTTGCCTGACTTTGCTACATACTCTTGAACCTTCCTGTGCGGTTAAGAACCTGGTCCTTCCTATAGAGTCTGAAACAGTTCTCCTTGGTGTGACTCGATTTCTTACAATAGGTACACCAGCGACCCTATCGGTTAGGCCTGGAGAAAGAAGAAGAGGAAGAGCCTGGTTTAGTTGTCTTACCCGTAGCCAAGGCTGATCTACCAGTGGGCTTATCATCAAGCATGACAGCCCTACGACTTTTCTCTCCCTAAACAGTGTAGAATACCTCAAACAGTGATGATAGTGTCTCCTTGCCCAGAATCTGAGCTCAAATAGGGCCATACTCAGAATTCAGGCCAGAGAGAAACTCAAAGATCCGATCCCTTTCCACAAAACTAACCAACGTGGAAGTATCCTTGCTACACTCCATTTTGAGATTCTGGTATTCATGCAACTCAATCCACAGACCATTAAGGGTTCCATCATAATCAATAACAGAGAGTGTCCCCTGTTTGGTAACAAATATTTTAGTCTTCAACTCATAGCAAGTGGCGATATCCTGTTTCATAGAGAAGGTCTGGCGAAGATTGTCCCAAATTTCACGGGAGGAAGAAAGGAACATACAATTTTTGCTAATCTTAGGAGTCATGGAGTTCTAGAGCCATGTCATAATAAGAGAGTCCTCATCATCCCACGTCTCAAAGTGAGGGTCATCCTTCGTAGGGACAGTCCCTTCAATGTGGTTTAATTTTCGACGACCCTTAAGCGTAGTACGAATGACTTGGGCCCACTACTAGTCATTTTTTCCATTAAGGCGATAGGTAGGGTGCAAGACTGGGAGATCATTGGGATTCATAGGTGGGGGCGGTGCCTCGCTGAGTTGTGGGATGGCTTTGGTTATCTCGTCGTCTAACATACTCATGGTTTAACGTCCAACCTGTTTTTTTTTTTATTTTTTTACGACTTTGAGAGGCTGATTGAAAAGATGAACACGAACACGAAGAGAAACTGAGAGGAGATGCTTCAAGAACACGAACATGAACACGAAGAGACAAAGATGAAGAGACGAATGGTGGTTCTAAGATCAAAGTGCATGAAGAGAGGAACGATGGTGCGGCTGGATTCTGCTTGCGGGTCGCCAGCTCTGGTGAAGACGGCGACAACTAGCAAGCTGGGCGTGGTGGCTGGGTGGAGGACGGCCAGATCTGGTGGTTTGTGACAGATCTGGACACTTCTAGCTGGAGGATGGCGGCTCCAACGAGACTGGTCCGGTTTTGATTGAAGGTACACACTTCTGACTTAAGGATGGCAGCTTCGACCGACGAGGCTGGTTCAATTCTGGTCGGTTCTGATTAAAGGCAACAATGAAGGCTGCTAAAATCCCAGCGATGAAGGTTGGCTCTAAACCCAGCAATGAAGGTTGGTTCAATCAACAATGAAGGCTAATTGCAGCGGAAACAACAGAGACTCCTAGATCGGGAGTTTTGATACCAACTTGAAAGATTATTTCTAAATATTATTGCTTAATCACCATTGTACATGTATGATCTACATTATATAAGCTTATAACAATAATTACTTGCCTAAAATAGAGTTAAATTATAGGAAATATATTTGTCTTAATACAAGAATCAAATTTGTCCTAATAACGGAAATAAGAAAACAAATATGTATAATAAGGCCCAACACTACCTAATATGGTTTTTATCTTACTGTATATCTGCTTGTTTTTCTCGAAGTTATATTGCTAATATGTTATCTAAACTCTTATCTCACCATATGATAAGATGCGTGAGCTAACTAATACCCACAAACTTTCATCTTCTCTTAAAAAAACTCCTGTTCTAAGTTCTTGGTGGAAACTGAAATATGCTTATATAAAACGAAGATACTTCATGCATTTGTTTAATATTAGTTTTCTTCTTTCTGATTTTTATTTTGGACTTTGGTTGAAGTGTCAACTGTCATTTGTAACAATCCACCATGGTACTTATATGTCAGGTTTCTAGGAGCGTCTATTGCCACACCTGTCTAATTAATTTTTGTTACCATTTTCTTAAAATGCGCTTTAGTTGTTAATGAATCTGTTAGATTCAACTATCTATTTAAGAAAGGGCATTTTAGGAAATTGAGAAAAAAGTTAGTTAAAGAGGAGTGGCAATAGACACTTCCCAAGTTTCTTGGAACTATGTGGTATGTATGCACCACTACTTTGTGAATGTTTACTACTTTACTCAGTTTGTTTTCCTTATTCATGGCAGAATCACAACCTCACATTAAAATATGATTTTCACAGCTACATGGTTCGATCCATGGAAGAGGAATTCCAAAGGATAGTTGGTGTGAGGTTAGTAATAGTTGAGATTCAGCAGTCACTATTATTGCAGCTTCATGAGTATCTCTTTTGGAAGTCAATTTCTGTTCATCTAGTATAATAAAATTTCTTGTGCACTTACTATGTATTGTGCATGATCTTAATTTCCGATGTGACTGGTGTTTTAATAAATTGTTGAACACAAATCATCACTTCATTTACATTTACAGTTTTAAGAGGTAGGTCCACTTTTCTATTCCACATTCATAGCAAAAAATCAATATAAGGAGGAAAGAATGTATAGTTTCTTAATTTAAGCATCTGGGACATTGTATTATTCTTATTATTATTGTTACTGCTTTCGTTTTTCCCAAATTGATTCTCATGAAAAAGTTGAAAGCTGATTCTGTCTGTAAAATCTCTTGCAGTGGTCCACTCTGGGGATTTGTTGTTGCTTTCATGCTTTTCAACATCAAAGGTATAACCTATTGTGAGAAACGTAGGTGAAAAGTAGTTTATTATCTTTTTCATTGATTTTAATAATATACTCGCTCCCTCCCCCAAAAAATCTCCCTGTTATGGATCTTTCTTTTGGCAAAATCTTCCACTTCACTTCCTTTTCTCTGTAAGATTACCTGAAACATGGTGGTCAAATCATACTTGTTATTGCATACTCTTGAAGCTTACAATTAGTTTTTGTCTATCACAGGATCTAATCTCTATTTCTGGATAGCTATCATTCCTGCATCTGTAAGTTACCTTTGTTATTTCCTTCCTTTCTGTTTAGTTATCTTATTTGGTCAAATGCCTGTGTGGTGGATAACCCGAACTTTTAACTTTTGTTCCTGAACCATTTATAGCATGTTTGGTAATGCTTATTTTTGGGAAAATAATCGTTTTTTTTTTTTCAAAGGCTCAGGGAACTTTATAAACTGTTTTAAACACAAAATAAATTAATCCAAACATACACTAGGATATTGTGAATGGCATGTGGTTGGCTATGTGCCTGGTAGTTGGTGGGTTTTTCTTTGGAATTTGAATTGAACAGAATGCTTGTTGATTAACCTGCATAAAAATGGCCTTATTTACTGAAATGGTATATTTTTTATACGCAAAAAAAAATTATTGAAGACATTGTACAATACAATCATTATGTTTGTTTCATTAACCACAAAACCTATTAGTAATTATTTAAAATTAAATCTTCATATAAATAATTATGTATTTAATTTGCTTGAAGTTTTTGTTCTTGTTTTTTGTTCCCCCTCTGGGGGTATCCATGACATTTCCGTAGTGTGGGGATATACAGTTGAAGATTATCTAAATGACTAAACCTTGCCTTGTCTTGAATTTCTCATATGGCCTTATTTTCTATTAACTGTGTCATGTTATTTCTTGTGTTCATGTTCATGGCATCATGTACAGCTAGTTCTTTTGGTGGGAACAAAGCTACAACATGTTATTGCAACCTTGGCATTGGAGACTGCTGGAATCGCTGGTTTCTTCTCAGAAGCAAAGTTGAGGCCTCGTGATGAACTTTTCTGGTTTAAAAAGCCTGAATTATTGCTGTCCTTGATCCATTTCATTCTCTTCCAGGTTGGCCATGGTTTGTCTACATTTTGTGCAATTATTTCTTACGGAAATTTGTTATTTTCTTACCAACTTCTGATTCTTGCTTTTTATTTTTTGCAGAATGCATTTGAATTGGCTTCATTCTTTTGGTTCTGGGTACTTCCTTATCCATATTAAGATGTAGAATTAGACCAGGGAGTAATAAAGATAATATTTCTAAGTTTTAACTGAATCTTGAATTGTAGAAAAGAGATATATTGTTGAAAAACAAATTATACAAAAATGTAAGCAAGTTCAAATAAGTTACAACTATTTATTTGTGATATTGAATCATTATCTCCATATTGAACAAGATAATGAACCACAGGGAAAAGATAAAATATTTACTCACTGCAACTTTAAATTTTTCACATTTGACTAAACTAGTAAAATGTCTTTTTTTGACTGCAGTGGCAGTTCGGATATAATTCCTGCTTTATTAGGAATCATCTCCTCGTGTATTTAAGGCTGATCTTGGGGTATGCAGAAATCATGACAGCCTTTCTTTTTTTTGTTCTATTTAGGATGTTAAATCAGAGAATTCTTGTGTAAACTAAGTCAATAAAGAACTAAGATGTCATCATGTTAAATATAAAACAACTATTTGGCACAGAAATTTATGCAATTATTTAATGTAAAATGTCAGTGTTACTTATTTATTGACTTAGTCTAGACAAAAATTTCTCGTTAAATCCACCATGTGCCTTTTATCTTTTCTTGTTCAACTTTGTAGGTTTGCAGGACAGTTTCTTTGCAGCTACAGCACCTTGCCACTTTATGCACTTGTTACACAGGTAATCCAGGACCTAGATTGTAAAAAAGGAAATATTTTACCTCTGACTAAATGACATGTTTTGAGTTTTGGAAGTCTCAACTATCAAGTTATATAAATGGCTTACCTAATTCCTGGGCTTCATTTAGACATGACTTCTACTAACATGTTTGTTCACTGCACGAGTGTGTGATTATAGATGGCTTTTCTTTAGAATAATGGATAATCTGTGCTGTGTTGCTTAAGAATTAGAGTTGCATTGAGCAAATCATTTTAGTGAAGGATTTTTTTGCCACTTTCATATCTCATGCAATAACAGCTTTCCTATGTTTATTTCAGATGGGAACAAACTATAAGGCTGCATTAATTCCACAGAGGATAAGGGAGACAATCCGTGGATGGGGGAAGGCAGCTAGGAGAAAGAGAAGACATGGTATGTTCGCAGATGATTCCACCATTCATACAGACACTAGCACTGTATTGTCTATTGAGGAAGACGATCAATTAATGGATACCCCTGGAACTGCCACTGACCTTGTCACTGTCACTGAAGTAGAATTACAACCAGTAACAGCTGTTACATCTTCCCCTTCACCTGTTGCAAATGAAGCTTCAAGTAGGGCCGTTACACCCCTCCTTCGACCCTCTGCTTCAATATCTTCATCAGTACCATTCAGTTCTAGAGCAGAAGCAATTCCAAGATCCTCCTCTATGCCAACTAGAAGATAATGCACAGTGAAAGAAAACAATGTCAATGAAGAAAATGAACAAGTTAAATGGTACATTGATAAAGATGGGTTTTGTATGATTTTTAAAAGTTATATAAGGTGACTACTACTTTTGGTTCCCTTAAAAACTAAAACGTAATTACATTGTTAGATATCAGGTCCGTGGATCTTAGTAATGTGTTTTGCCATTACTAATTTATGTGAGACAATTGTAGAATGGGACACATTTGTTTTTCTTGATGCCATGATGTAACTTTGGAGTATGGACCAAGTAAATTGTAAATTTATTCTTGGCTTAAATATGTTTTAAGTCTCTCTAGATATACTACATTTTGGTAATAGTCCTTATCATTTTTTTTTTTTGGGTTTTCGTCTAAGTTTAAATTGGTAGATTTACTCAGCTTCAGTGGGCATATGTTAAGTGATGAGATGTCAAATAGAAGTCTAGCTCATTGATGCCATGTGTCATACTTATCCTATGAGACATTATCTTGGTCTATGTAAGATATTAAATTGGCTTGTGGGATCTACATGCACTTCTAAGCAGTGTCATGTGTTGGTCACATGACTCTAAATTTATTTCCCTCCATCGTCCTTCTTTATAGTTACCCACTCTCAACTCACAAGAACATTTGAGGAACTTGAGCGTTAGGGTTCACGACTCATAATGCTAGGGCTTGTGTAACACAAATTCTCCAAAAGCTTGGTGGAAGATCATGCGTGCAAGTGCATGGGAACTAAGACGGGATTTTGATGTAAGTCTCGGAATCTTTCTCTATAAAAAAAACTATTTTGCACATGATTGTTGTTGGGGTTCGAATATTGATTTCATGTGGGGAAATGGGTTTGGCTTGTTGGTAGATTCCACTACAATGGCTTATCATTTTGTGTTTTGTAATACTCATTTAGTAATTTTTAATTAGTTTGTTGTCTTGTTTGCATGTGTAGGATGGATTTTAGTGTTGTATTTCACTATATGGGGTCGTTTGTGAATGAATCCTCACTCATTTATAAAGGGGGAGAAGTACATGCAATGCATAACATAGACATTGATTAATGGTCTTACTTTGAGGCTTTGAGACTAGTTAGAGATTCAAGGTATGATAGCAGTGTGAAACTTTGGTGGGCATCACTTGGAAAAAGCTTTAAGGATGGGTTAAAACAATTTAATTGGTAGTCATGCCTTAGAGTTGAGTAATTATGCGATAAAGAATAAGTGTGAGGTGCATATTTATGTTGAACATACAGTTATTGCAAAGGTCGATGTAATTGAGGAATTTATGTTTGTGGGTGAGACCTAAGCTGAGTGTATGGCCCAAGTTGAGGGTGAAGTCTAGGGAGGTGAAGCACAGGGTGATGAGGTCCAGGGTGGTGAAGGTCAGGGTGATGGGGATAATGATAGTAGTGATGAGTTTGTGTAGGAAGTCTATTTTGATAATAGTGAGGAGGAAAAGAATTTAGGATTAGATGATGGATTTGTAACAGTAAGTGATAAAAGAGCTAACAAAGAAAAAAATGGTTGCTATGGATAATGGATTTGGAATATAGTACACAAGTGGTAGGTTGAGGGTGAAAACCAAAGCTATACATAGGGCTTGGGTGTCCCCAAAAGCTAAACAAATAAATAAATAAATAAATCTTAAAACCAAAGGGAAAAAAAGGATGAATCTAAACCGATAGTTTAATGAGTGTGCTGGTGAGTACATGAGTGAAGACAAGGACACTGGTGATGATGAGTCTCATTCTGACTTAGAAGGAAAACCTAAATATCCCATGTATAAGAACGAGTACATGTTTAAGAAATTTCAGTTTAAATTAGGCATGAAGTTTTTCTCATTGGCCCAATTCAAGGAAGCTATATTGGAGCATTAGTGTTGAATGAAAGAGAAATTAAGTTTGCAAAGAATGATGCTATGAGGTGCAAGGACAAGTGTAACTTTAATGTATATGTTAGTAAGGTAGGAAAGAGTCACACTTACAAATTAAATACTATGGTGGCCAAACATACTTGTGGCCGGATGTTTAATAACAAAAATACAAACTCCAAGTGGGTGGCCAAGGTTCTAGTTGACAAGTTCAGGAGCAGTTCTAATGTTCCTTTGAAAGAAATTATTGTTGATATAAGGACTAGATATTCTTCTAGTATTACCACATAGAGGCATTTAAAGCAAAACAAATTGTCATGGATTTGAAAGAGGAAGATGCATGCAAGCAATATAGTTTGTTGTGGAGTCACAACGTTAAGCTAAGAATGGCAAGTGTTGGAAATACATGAAAGATACAATTAGATAAGTTTGACCCTTCATTGCAGCCTAGATTTAGTAGCTTCTACATGTGTTTGGATGGATGCAAGAAGGGATTTCTTGTTGCATGCAAATCATTCATTGGAATGGATAATTGTCATTTAAAAACAAAGTATGGTGGACACCTTCTTATAGTTATGGGATCCAAATGACCAATACTTTCCATTAGCATTTGCTATTGTTGAGATTGAAACTAAAGATAGTTAGAATTGGTTTTTGACTTTTCTGCTAGAAAACATTCGAGATGTGCAGACAAATAGATGTGTGTTTATATCATACTAGCAGAATGTATACTTCTATATTATTAAACCCTTATATTTTTATTATTTTTATATTGTCATTACATACTTGTTTTTGCTAACTGTGTTCTATCTTGTTGCTTAGGTTTTGATGGATACTTTTGATGAACCGTTGGAGGGTGTTGAACACAAATTTTGCATCAGGCACCTGTATAACAATTTTAAGAAAAAAATTTGAAGGAGGGACATTGATGAGAGATTTGACGATGGGTGCTGCCAAGGCCACCTATTTTGAGGCTTGGGAGAAGAATATGAGGCATATAAAGGATATTGATGAGAGAGCCTATGCTTGGCTTCTTGTTGTCCCTAAAATCGCATGGTGAAAGCATGCAATGAGTTATTATCCCATATGTGATGTCCATATAAATAACATGGTAGAGGCATTTAATAGCACAATCTTGTTAGTTAGGGATAAGCCAATTATAACAAAGTTTGAGTGCTTTATGACACACCAAATGAGTAGGTTTGCAGCCCTTAAAGAGAAACTAGCCAAGTTCCTTAGTGTTGTGATGCCTAAACCAAGAAGGAGAGTTGATGAGGAGGTGGAGCTTAGTGATGAGGAGGTGGAGAGTGGATGAATTAGTGGATGAGTGGGTGGAGTGGTTTGGTTGGATTAGTGTATGAGTGGATGGTGGGTGACATGAGTTGAGTGATTTGGAGGGACATGGATTAGTGGATTGATTTGAGCAAAATTTCGTGTCTGACTTGGAATGACTTCAGAACCACGAAAAGTGTTCTTCATGAAAGTTGTAGATCCTTGTCTTGGCTATAAAATGGATAGCTGGTTCGTCCACATATATGTTTTTTACTAAGAGGTTTATTATAGATTTGAACAAGCAATCATGTTCATGTAACTTTTGGAATTTGGTTGGCATCTCCTGTAGACATGCTATGGCAGTTATTTGCTACAAGGGTGATGACCCTGAGTCCTATGTCTATATTTGCTATAAGAGGGTTTCCTATGAGCAATGATATGGCTAAGTAATTAGTCCCAGCAATGAACAAAATAGATGACTTAAAAATGAAGATGAGCCAATCTTGCCACCCCAATTTAAAAAATGACCAAGCAGACCCCAAAAATTAAAGAGAAGAGAGCCTGATGAAGACCCTAATCCAACTAAGCTGAGAAGAACTAACACTAGTAATAGATGTGGAAAATGTCATTAGTATGGACACAATAGGAGGTTATACAAGAAGGACCCTGTGGATCCTAACTGGGAAAAGGTGAGTAAATGCTATGAAGCACGAACACACTACTTTGGTGTCGTGTCCATGTGTCAGACACACAATGACACATGTACGACACACGTGTCGTATGTGTCCATAAGTGTCTGATTAAAAAAAATTAGTTCGGACATGTCGAGGACATAATAAGACATAATCAATTTAAAATTTAAAAAAAAACTTAATTACCATTTAAAATAAAAAAGTAAAAAAAAAACATTGATATACCCAATTACCCATTACCCAAGCCCAATTATTCAGTTATCAGTACCACTTATCCTAATCAGACCATGATGTTTTTCATTATCAGGTCACCTTTCTCATCTAACTATATACCTCCATATGCAACAAAGTCATTGTGCCACCATTGTGCCAATGGTGGAGAGCAAAATGGAGTTAATTAATCCTTAGATACTCTCTTTAGTTAATTTTTTTTTGTTATACATGTACTTATATATGTATAGTTCTACTAGAACAAGTTAATTTCAAAGAATTTTTTTAAAATATCAATATAAATGATGCTCCATGTTTTTTGTGAGTGGCTTACCAAGTAGCAAATAATGACACATGATATATGTCAAGATATTGTAAATCTTGAAGCTTATATATATCATATTATAAAGGAAAAACTCTTCAAAATCTCATTGTACTATACGTCATGTGTACTTTAGTTTTGTTACTTCAAAAATGTGCAAAAAAGACATGTTACTTTGTGTTTTGTGCAAAGAAGTATAAAATGGTAAAAGACATTACATTTTGGATAGAAACGTACACGTGTGTTGCATATGCGCATCTGAATTTCTGAGTGTCAAACGCGGTCTTCTTCAACCTCTTGCCTAACTAAAAACCTGTAAAATAGGGGGTGAAAAATTGGGGGTTTCAATTTCTGCATTCGAATCTCATGATTTAGGGCTTGCAAATTTTGAGATTTCAATTTTTGTTGTCCAATCTCAAAAACCTAAATCCAAAACAGAACCCCCAAAAACTCAAATCTATCTCGCGCGAACCACCACGATGCACCACCCGCGAGCCACCACGCTCCACCATTCCAAGCCACTACCGCGCACCACTATTCCAGATCCGTAACCCACGAGCTCTGTCGCGTCGCCCAAATTCGTCATCAATTCCCCAACCGCAATGCACCAATGGGTCTCTACTGTCCATACGACCCACTGTCTAGCCCCCCTGTCGCAGATTTGCCCAGATGGGTCTTTACTTTGGGGTTTCAAGTTTCGTTGGCTTGGAGCTATGGAGTTCTAGGGTTTTCAGACGAAGAAGAAGAAGAAGAAGAAGAAGACCGTGTTTGGAAGTCAAAAATTCAGACGTGCACGTGCATGTTTCCATCCAAAATATAACGTTTGTTACCATTTTATATTTCTTTGCACAAAACGTAGAGTAACAGGTCCTTTTTGCACATTTTTGAAGTAACATGACGAAAGTGCATATGACATATAGTACAATGGTTTTTTTTTGGAGTTTTCCCTATTATAAATTATGAATCTTTTCCTTAAATTTTTAATTATATATATATATATATATATATATATATATATATATATATATATATATATATATATATATATATATATATATCCTACAATTTTGTGTTTTATTGTGTTCCTGTCCTATCCTATTTTTTTTTTTTGTCTTCGTATCCGTGTCGTGTCTCGTGCCTATGTCAGTATCTATACTTCATAGTGTAAATGTAATTAATATATTTTCAAACTTCTTAGGTGGAAATTATAATGTTCTAATTTCTTGTGTTTTGGTTGTAGACAAGAAGTAGATACATGAGAAAAAGAAATGCTGCAATTGATGAAGGTGGACAGAATGAGGAAAGTGGTGGAACTGCAACTAATGAAGGTGTTGCAACTATTGGGGCTACTGCAACTGAGGGTGGCACAATTGTTGCAACAAAGAGTGATGCAATTGTTACAACTACTGCAAGTCAGGAGGCTAGAATGAGTCAAGTCACTGCACCATCATCTCAAAAGGTTTGAACGAACCTAATTTTATAATTGTTTGCACCCTACTTAATAGGTGATTAAACTTCACAATTGTTATATAGACAACGACTGTAGGAAAAGGAAGGAAAAATTATGCAAGTCAAGGTGATGCTAGTCAATGTTTTATTTGTATTTACTTAAAGTTTTCTAATTTAAAAGTAACATATGAAACACGAATACGTTATTTTTTAGACATGTTCGTGTTAATACATGAAAATATTCGTACGACACATATGTCTTGCATGTTCGAATGTGTCTGATTAAAAAGATTATTATTTTTAGTTTAGACACATCTCAGACACGTTTGGACACGTCTCAGACATGCTTGAACATGTTTAGGACACGGTTTGGACACAACTTATTATTATTTAAAAACATAATAATTTTCATGACTAACGTTCAATTAGTAAGCTCGTAACCCATCTAAGCTCAATCACATGAGTGACGTTCCAAGTTACTATTTTTACATACCAGTATTTTAAGTTTTATTTTTTCACACGCCACTATTAGACTTTTAAGTTTTATCTTTTCATATATCATTATTTTTATCTACTCCTTCTATCTTTGCTCGTACCAAATCGTCTACTTCGTCGTCACTACAGTTTATCTTACACCAATATTCCTTCTCGATAATTTTTTTTTAGATGCACATGTATTTATACATGATTAGTTCTATTAAAAAAAGTTTGTTTAAAAGATTTTTTTAGAATATATTAATAGAAATTATGCTCCATATTTTTTAAAAACTTATTAAGTAACAAATATTAACACATATGACATATATTAAGATATTATAAATCTTTAAATTTATATAAATAATATTAATAAATTATGAATATTTTTCTTTTATATATATATATATATTAAATTTTTAAAATTTTTAAATTTAATATATCTTTATGTTGATATCCGTATGAAATCTCATATCCATTTGAATACTTCATAGAAAGTAACTAATTAAAATCTTGTATGTACTTCCATGTGAGACAAATGTCAGAAACTAGTTTCACATAAACAAATACAAATATATGTGTTATATCGTGACACAATTATTATGCTAATACATGAATAAACAAATAAAATATAATAAAAACAAGAATACATAGCTTCGGCCTCTCCTCCCCTAAGGTTTGCACTGCCTAGGGGAGTGTGTTTTGCTTCGTCTAGTTTAATCGACAGTTTCAATCTTGCATCATGCCCTCCTCCCTATTCCACCGCTAATCGGTAACCTATGCTCATTGCTGATCTCACAGCCACTAATCATTGCCACCGTCCTCATTCTAGTCGCTGCCACCCAAGCATGATTCCTCTCGACTTGTCGATTTCTGTTTCCTGCTCACTCGACGCTCATCATCGTGCTTTGCTCATTGTCGTTCCATCGCTTACGCCACTGGTCAGTGATTAGTGCTCTCCGGTTTCCTGCTCTCTCGACGCCATGTACTTATGTTGGGCTTCACTTGCTGTGCCTTTTCACTTCGCATCCATGCCCTCATTTTCTCGAGCCGCACTGCCACTTACCGATGATGAGGAGGTTGTGCACTTTGATTACAATGACTTACTGGAAGAGGCTGTGATCCCAATGAATAGCTTTGCCGGAAACACAACCTTTGAGCCAAGTCAGAAGAAAAGAGGCTTTGGAGCTATAGATCAATAAGAGGGCGAAAGAGTATGTTTGGAAAATCTAGGCTCTCTTGATAAGAGTGTGAATGGTTATCATTAACTATGTTAATTGGTGGTGCATATGCGTAGCACAACTTTTGTTGATGGTTGTCTTTCCTTCCGATTATGTTTGGAAGTGACTTTGGGGAAATCCCTGTTTAATTTTCTCCATGGAATGATGTATTTCTTTCATTTTAATAAATGGATAGCTATCTTTTGGCAAAAAAAAAAATGAAAACTATTTTTAAGAACATGAATGTATATTAAAAGGTATTGGTTGGTTTACTTATTGTCTATTTTTACTATTTTTTTTTACATCATTTTTAATGAAAATAGAAAGAGATATGTCAGAATATAGGATATGAAGGTAAGAAGGGAAATGAGAGAGCAAAGATATATATATATATATATATATATATATATATAT
Organism: Ormosia emarginata; assembly: GCA_029884605.1. NCBI lineage: Eukaryota > Viridiplantae > Streptophyta > Magnoliopsida > Fabales > Fabaceae > Ormosia > Ormosia emarginata. The sequence goes on along the minus strand of JAQQTP010000080.1, from coordinate 4,365,626 downwards.
ATATATATATATATATATATATATATATATGGTATTTAGTGAAAAATTTTTATTGTGAGAGATGAGTAAATTCTTGATAAATTTTGATAGTCGAAAATATATAATTATTTATAATGAGTGAAAGAAAATTAAAAGCTGTACTTTTCTCCTGTTTGGTTGAAGAGAAAACAGGGTAGAGAGAAAAAAAACCTATGTAGAACCCACACAAAAGTCATCATTAAAAAATCTGATATAAAATATATTTATATTCTTGTGTTGCTTACTGCAACACCCATATATAAAAAGTTTAATTATCATCATTCACATAAATAATAGCAAGAATAACCACTCACAATCTCCCAATACAACATTTCAAAAATTGAAAATAAGATGAAACCATTCAATCGAATAAAATAAGATCCTCTATATATATTTTTATGTTTGGGTTTACATAAACATTATTTCGTGAACATTGCGGTTATCCGTTATCTAGTCTTTTTAGAGTTCAGAATTAGGTGTGCCCCACATGCAAGGGATGGGATCCATTATATTAATTTGATGACTGATTAGGCACTCTCTCAAGTTAGGAAACCTTCAAGCAACTATAAAGTTTTTTTAATAAAATAGTAATTTCTTAAAATTTTGCATTAACAAGCATGTGTGATAGATGTCATAAATTAGTTTCTCACAAACAAATATATATCTCATACTCATGATACAATTATTATGGTAATACATGAATAAATTAGCAAAATATAACAAACAATTTTTAATATATATATATATATATTATATATATTAACTTATTGATTTGTTTACTCATTTTCTATTTTTGTTTTATATGTTAATTTTAATGAAAATATAAATGGTCGTGGGAGAATATGAGACATGGTAAGAAGGGAAAAAGGATATATCATGACTAATTCTATCATGTATTGAGGCAGGTGTTAATGTCCATCCTGCCAAGTTTGGGTATATGATATACTCAAATTTTTATTTGTAATATAGTTTTTTTTATATACATATATATTTTTTTTATTGTGTGACCACAATATTTTACCACCATCTAAATGGCCGTGTGCCGCCGCCACCAAGAAGGGAAAAAGGAACCACTGTATATGTCGGAATCCGCCAATCGTCCGACTAGGGTGGATGGCAAACTCCGGCAGGAGGTAGCCTACCAGAGGGGTGGTCCGGGCAAATTTGGGGATTCTTTTCGCGCATCGTTCTGAGGGTGGCCAACGACAGCAAATTCCGAATCACAGAGTGGTGGTCACCGACGACAAGTGGTGGATTTCGGCAGGTGGTCACCGACGGCGGTGGATTTCGGCAGGTGGAGGTGGATTTCGACAGCAGCAGCGGATTCCGACAGCAGCTGCAGATTCCGCCAGGTGGTCACCAACAACGGTGGATTCCGGCGAGTGGTTGCTGGCGGGAGAAGGATTCTGGTCGGCGGGGATGGATTTTGGCCTGCGACGACGAATTTCGGCATGTGACCCTTGACGATTTGACTGATTCCGGTGAGTGGTCACCGGCGGCCGACGGATTTCAATTAAAAAAAAATCTGTTAAACAGGTTTCCTATAATTGATCTAAGTCATTGATTATTTTTATAAATAAATTAATAGCCTTGATTGCCAGTGCATAATACACCTTCTTTTGAAGGATGTGTATTAGAATTAGCCACATAACCTACTTTTCATGAATATTGATGTTACCCGTTTTCTAGTCTCTAAAGGCTGGAAGTGGGTGGGCCTTAAATGTAGGGTATAGGGCCCTTTCTATTCAACACCCGTTTAGGCGCTCTCTCCGGTCAAGCAACCTTCAAGCTACTTCAAGTTATCTAATAAAAAAGTAACCAGTTCTTCATGTATTGATACATATGTTTTAGTGTGTGTTTGGTTGAGTTTTTTAAAGATTAATTTAGCTTTTTTTTTAGAAAAAAACTGTTTCAACAGTATTTAATCATGTTTGACAAAATCAGCTTCAGTTTTTACACGAAATGTAATGTAAAATAAAAATTTTTTGAAGCTAATTTTTATAATACTGAAGATTGAAACTTATAATTCTAGCTTATAGATTATTCTTTACATTTTAATATGTAAATACCAATTTGTTCTCAATTAAATAATTTTTTTCATCATTCTATACTTATTTTAGTAATTTAATGCATAAAAGTGATTTTTTTATATCAATCAAACAAAATAAATTAATTTAAATTCACTTTTCAGCTAATATATCCAAACATAAAAATAAATCGATTATAACAAAAAACTTTTATACAATAATCGATTATAATCAATTATTGAAATAATCAAAATTTTCACAACTGAACCAAACACACACTTATTCCACGAACATTGAAGTTATTCATCATATGGACTCGTAGATTTTGAAAGTGTGTGAGCCCTGCAAGTATAGGATGGGACCCATTATATTCAATGCTTGTTTGGGTACTTTCTCGGGCTAAGTAACCATTGCGATACTTTACTATATTTGGATATTTAATAATAAATAGAATAAGATAGAATAAAATAAAATAAAAAATTTATATTATTATTTAAATATTTAATAATAAAATAAAAAATATTTTTTATTTAAAAATTTTAGTGAAAGAGAATAAAATAATAAGAATTATAAATTTTATATTTTCATACGATCTTTATATCAAATACAATAAGATTTAATAATTTTTAGTTCAAAAAAATATTTTAATTATTTTTTACATATTACCTAATGATTTTTAAGTTGTTAAAAGACAAGAATTTGGGGTGGGGATAACAAAGAAAATTTACTCTCTCTTGAGCCAAATACATTAAAGAAAAAATAGAGATTATTACTACAAGCTTTGAATATAATGATTTTGTAACAAGTTCACTCTTACCAACTTATTATAAAATTCACCTTATGATGCCAATACCTAGAAAATCAAAAAAAGGAAAAAGATTTTGTTTTAATTTTTTAAAAAAAGAAAGAATCAATTACTTGAAGCCTATGTTGAAACTCAATTACAAATTTAAAGATAATAGACGAGGAACGAAGCTAACACTTGTGATTGAGCAAGATGACTTCTCTATTTTCTTGGTTTAACATGTTAAGGACAAAAGAGTAATTTAATAATTATATTAATAAACAAAAAATTAATTTCATCTCATACTCTCAAATTAAGAAGGGAAAAAAAGTAATATGATTAAATGGAATGAGATGTAATATATTCCATTGAGTTCCATCTTATTCCATCCTAATTTAAAATATTCAAGTAATAACAACTAATGTCATTCCATCTCATTCAATTATATTTCATTCTATTCTACCAATCCAAACATAGTCTAAATTTTTTCATTAAAAGGTATTTTTTTTTATTTACATGCGCGTGTGATAAATGTCAAAAATTTGTTTCACAAAAACAAATATATGTGTCATACTTGTGATTCAATTATTGTGGTAGTATATGAATAAATAAGGGTAATATAATGAACAAAATAAAAAAGGTTCTAATGTATGTTAATAGTTATCGGTTGGTTTACACAATTTATATTTATATTTATATTTCATTTTCAATGAAAATAGAAAAGGATATGTGGGAATATAGGATATGGTAGCAAAGGAAAGCCAATGTCAAGAATTTTTTTTTTTGGTTTTTTTTATTAATAGTTAAGCTTTATTCTTTGAATACTAAGACTGTGTTTGGTACACCTGATAGTATAAGACATGATAATATAAGGCAATAGGATAAGATATGATAGTATAAGTAAGCTGATAAACTCTTATACTATCAAATATTTGATACAAATAATATAAACAACTTGATAGTATATATAACTATATATTATGACTATAATACCCTTCACCTTCCTCACCATCTCCTTCATCACAATAGCACGTAGTCCTTGCAGCAACTCCAAGCTTCCCTCGGAGCCACTGCCATAACCATCACAATTAAGAGAGACAATTTTTTAGTCCAAATTCTGAGAAACTCCACAAATGTTAACCAGTTATAAAGTAAAAGCAGCAATAATTTGTTATAGTTGGGCTTCGGTGTCTGGTGCTTTCATATCAAATCAAATATATACTAAAATTCTTTCTAAAATTTAAAGTGTTTTCATGGTGTATAGCTTCCGGATCAGTCTGTCCCCTTCCTCCGTTGATCGGACTAGCCTGGCCAGTGGTTTTACTTTTAATCATTTTCTTTTTTTGAATTAGTGGTCGTAGAGGAAGCCATAGCCACGACCTCAAGCTTTGCGATTCCTGCAAATCAGCCACCACCACCATATTTCTGCCTCGTCTGTGACCGCGACCTCCACTACCACCATGCTAAACCGGACCAAAATTGCTAGATTTGTGAGCCACCACGTCGTGCCGGAACCATCGTCCCCGACCAGAACCAGTGACCCACCACGCGGAACACCAACAACCAGAAGTGGTCAGCGAATCTGGGCATGGTGTCGGAGAGGGTGGCTGACGTATCTGGGCATAGGACCAGAAAGGGTGGTGGAGAGAGGGTGGCTGGCGGATCTGGGCATGGTGGCAATCCGGCGATGGTCTGGTATGTTGGCAGCAGAAAAAGAGTGGTTAGAGTGAGAAGAATGGAGTTAAGGGGTAGGGTTGGAAGACCTATCCTATCAGGTCTTATCATGGAGTGATGGAGAGGATATTGTTATCAGGTTAGAATAGAATAAAAATGATTAACCTGATTTTATTATACTATTAGTTAAGTATACTAAACATCTGATAAAACCTGATAGTATTAACTTATACTATCATGTTCTCCTTATATGACGTATCAAACGCAGCCTAAGGTTATCTATTATCTAATTTTATAAAGTTCGAAAGTGGGTGGACTTACATTCAGTGGACGAGACTTATTCTATTTAATGACTTGTTAAGTGTTCTCTCAAGCTAGTAACCTTCAACACAATTTATATTTATATTTATATTTATATTTCATTTTCAATGGAAATAGAAAAGGATATGTGGGAATATAGGATATGGTAGCAAGGGAAAGCCGCTGTCAAGAGTTTTTTTTTTTTTTTTTGTATTGATAGTTAAGCTTTATTCTTTGAACAACACTAAGGTTATCCATTATCTAATTTCATAGAGTTCGAAAGTGGGTGAACCTACATTCATTGGACGAGACTCATTCTATTTAATGACTTGTTAGGTGTTTTCTCAAGTTAGGTAACCTTCAAGTAAGTTAAAATTTTCTTTAAAAAAAATAAGTAATGGTTTAAAATGTTGTATTTGCATTTGTATGTGACAAATGTTAAAAGTTAGTTTCACATAAGACAAATATACATTATATACTCATAATTCAATTATTATTCTGATACATGAATAATAAGCGAAATATAATACAAACACTCAGACAGCACAGTTGGTTCGCTCGATCCTTAGCAAAGGTGGAGGATTAGAATTTGACTCCCCCCTCCAAAAAAAAATAAAATTTATAAACTTCCTAACCGAACTACCGATTAGCAGCATACTAAATAATTTATAGTTTTCTAGGCTTAAGAAGTGTATAGACCCCACATGTTGGGGATATGACCCATTCTGTTTTTTTTTTTAAATGATGAGTGAAAAGTTTATTAGATGAGCCAATCTGACTAACATTAAAAAATGAGTTCAATGTGTATGAAATAATATTGGTTGACCCATTTTTCTGTTTTTTTTTCAATGAAAAATATGTTTAAAAGTTTGTTTGGTTGGGTTTAATGAATTTTTTTTTAGGAAATATTATTGACTTACTTTAAAAGCTATTTCCTATATTTTACTCTCAAATAATTGCAAATAGAAAAGATATAAATGAAAGCATGGTAGTGATTTTATATTCTAGATTTATAATAAAAGTAATCTTGAGTCAATTTCTTCCATTTTCTCGTTGCAATGGAGAGTAAACTTCACTATAAAAAAGGCTATTGCAATGGAGAAGTAGAGCATCAAAGCTTAAGATTTTGAAGTCTGAAGCTTTTTCCTTCATCTCCAGGTTCCTTCTTTCTTCTCCTTTGGATGCCTTGAACCTATGAATTTGATTGTGTTTGCAGAAAACTTGATTGTTATATGATGTATACCACCAAAGGTATAACATATTACTTAAATTTTCTCTATCCCGTATTCTCAATTTAAAAGACTTGCTTATTTTTGTAGTTAGTGTTGTGTTTTCAATTATTATAAGGATTAATTATATTATAGTTATAAAAATTAGACTAGATCAACTAATCTAGAGGTCGATTCAACAATATGACTTGGCCGATCTGATCGGATCGGATTCAACAATGTTCATAATTTTTAGAAACAGATAGGATTGATCGATTAGATTGGAGAAATTAAGAAGTAATATTTTAACTCTAGTCTAGTCAACTTTCAAAAACTAATAAAAAATTGAAAAAATCAATCCTAACCTATTTGAACTGCTCATGATTCAATTAATTATATTATAATTATAAAAATTGAATTAGATCAACTAGTCTAGAGGTTGATTTAACAATTTGGCTTGGCCGATCAAATTCAACAATGTCCATAGTTTTCAGAATCAGATTGGATTAGCCAATCGAATTGGGAAAACCAAGAAGTAATCTTTCAACTATTGAAACCAATTTCACTACACATATTATTTACTTCATAATTTATAACCCCAATTTATCATCAAAACTTTGCTTTTCTTTCACACAAAAAAAACTTTGCATTTCTCGTCTTAATTTGTTCATGTAGAAGATAAGAGTTTGATATTAATTTATAATAAAAAGTTTAACCTCTTTCCCTTTTGTTTATTCGATGTGGGACTAGTGTATGATGACAAGTTTTATTTATCTCATTTTACTTATTCAATGTGAGATTAATATATGTTAAAAAATATATGCAAATATTAGTATACTACTTTTAATTTAATACTTATTTACATGAATAATAAATTTAATTACATTATAATATATTCTAGTACTTTTCTTTCTTATTGTTTATATAATTAACATATATATATATATATATTTTTCTTTTATATAACCCTAGTTTGACCTGATGAACTTCAAAACTTTAAAAAAAATTTACCGGTTTAATAACTAGTCTAGTTCTAAAACTTTCTTAAAAAAATCACAAATAAGTTGATTTTATAAGTTTAATAAAAAATTAAACAATTTATTTTTTCAAATTTTCCCATTTCTAATGATCTGATGTTTTGATTTTTACTCGGGTCACCAAAATTGATTGAAAATAAAACTAAACATATTTATTTACAAATAAAACATATTTAATTATAATATATCCTAGTTATGATTAATGATTCAATTTAAATAATTTTCTTATTTAAGTTTTGTGTACCTAATATGATAGTTTTTATAAATTATATTAACTAATTTATAAAAAAAAATTGGGATGAAACACCAAAAAAATTATTTTTTTGATGTGCACCGAAAAATTAATATCACTAATTAGAAGTAATATGAAGACCTCAAAATTTCATATGCTAAGTTTTTCTTTTGGTTTTGTTTTCAAATCTTCTAACAATTTAGTTATTCTTTCTTGTTTTCCATTCTTTCTTTTTTTATATTTTTCTAAAAATAATAATGATGATGCCAAGGCGCGTGTATGTCAAGGCGCGTGGAGCAAATCTTTTTATTTTTCGGCCATTTGTTTTGCAAAGTGACTCATAATATATGAAGCATAAACACTGATATAGACACATAACATAATATAAACATGAATACAAGAATATATTAAAATTTAAAAAATATAGAATACAGACATCTCATATATATATAATTAAAAATTTTAAAAAAAATTATAATTTATAATATGATATATATAAGTTTCAAGATTTATAATATTTTGATATTATCATATGTATTATTATTTAATACTTGGTAAGCCTCTCACAAAAACATATACAATATCATTTTTATTGATATTTTTTAAAAATTCTTTTAAACTAATTTATCTTAGTAGAACTATCCATATATAAGTACATGTACAAAAAAAAAAAAATCTAAAAAAGGTATCTAAGGATTACATTTTGCTTTCTAACATTTGCATGATGGTGGCACGATGTTTTAGTTGTAGATAGAGGTAGATAGTTAGATGAAAATGATGACCTCACAATAAAAAATATTATGATTTGATTAGGATAAGTGATACTAGTAATTGAATAATTAAACTTGAATAATGGATAATTAATAATTTGGTATATCATTGTTTTTTACCTTCGTATTTTAAATGATAATTATTATTTTTTTAATTTTAAAGTAGTCATATCTTACAATAAAGTGTCTGAACAAAAAAAATATTTTTTAATTAGATACTTATGAATACATATAACATGTATGTCATATATATATTATTATGTGTTTGAAACGAATATATACAAACACAACACAAAAAAATAATGTCTGTGATAACTCGTAGTAAAAGCAATGGCAGGTTGAAATTGAATAATCTACAAATGTAACAACGGTGTTAATACATATTAATAAATTAAAATAAGATTATCTTAAAAAAGTTAAAGGTACTTATTGTTTTTAAATCATTAAGTTAATTTAATAAAAAAATAATAGATACTATTTTCATTCTTCAATCCATATTCTAAGATACACATTAACAAAATAAAAATGAAACACCTAAAATTTAATATTACTAATTTTACAAACTTTCATATTTCACATGCCGAGTTTTTATTTTTTAAATCTTCTAATATTTTAGTTCTCCTCCTCGGACATGGCACAATCCCCCTACTTTTGGAGATTTCTACTGGGATTGTCTTATTTGGAAAACTCGAATTTTGAAAGAATAATTTTTAGGGAGAGGGGAGAAAACCCTCTTGAGATAGATGTGGGGATAGAGATTGTAGTCCTTATCGTGCAGGTCTTTCGTCTTAGAAAAATTATTTAATTATTTTAATATTATATAATATATATATATATTAATATTTTGTTCTTTTTAATAATTTTTATTTATATTTTTTATATTAATTTAAAATTAAAGAAAAGTAAAAAATATCACTAAATAATAATTTATTATTTAAATTTATTGATATTAAATTAAAACTACTTACAATTTTATATATATGTAATTATTATTTTTTATAATTTTGTTCCGATTGTTTTTAATAATTTGTAGGTGTCTGCAAGTCCATGTCTCTTCACGAGAAGTAGGGAGAAGTTTTTGTAGAGGCGGAGACGGAAAGCAAAAAGATACCCCACCCTCGCACTCACGTCTCGATTCCGCTCTGCGTAGGGATGGCAATGGGTATTAGACCTTATGGGTACCTGCAAAAATTACCCACAATGGGTAGGGTAATTATCCGTTTAATGGGTGTGGGTAAGTGCAGACGGTAATTACTTTTTGATGAGGATGGTGCGAATGCAGTAATACCCCTATATACTTATTTATTTATTATTTATTTATATATACATATATACATATATAACATATTATACTGATAAATATATATATATATATATATAACACATTACATCTTTGAAAGCTGTATACGATACCTATGTGGGTCAATTCTCTAGAAGGCCAATTGCTAATTTGCTATCACTTTTATTATAACAATGTACTTTTGGACTTTGAAACTTTCAAAGTGAGAAATCGAAAAATTAGAAACCTATCTATTATCACTCGGGTTTAGCAATTGGAACACCCAGGTTTATATTGCCTTCAACTTGCCTCTATTTATGTCTCTGTTCGGTATTTATATCTCTTCGTTCTACCGCCTTTCATTTACTTATTTATGTTTATGTTACAGATTGCCTGTTTGTATTTTGGTTGTTAAAATATGCTCAGTATACGCACTAATTTTGCCATTTGTGGAATGCAATTGCCAATTGAAAGACATTGAGGTCTGCCTCTACCTGTTTTTGTCGTGTAAACACAAGATTTGTTATTTCCTTTTATGTCTTTAGTATATTGATTAGATATTGTAAATAGATCCATTTTGCCTATGTTGCCTATTTTATTTTTACTTATTTGGTGCTTTCTTTTATTAGTTTATTGTGCTATTATATTGTGTGTGGTTGTATTAATTATTAATTATATATTATCAAATATACCTTGACTTTGTTTCTTTATACCTGACCTCTTTACCATATTTTTTTATTTTGTTTTGCTTTCATGTACCTAATCACAGATGGAAAATCTATGTGGAGTGATTCCTTCTAAGGAATCAAAGCTTTCTTCTCCTATTACGTCAAGTACTCCCACACAACCTGAAAGTGTACCTAGTGATCCCGTGGGTAGCTCTTCTCCTAGTGATCCTCTTCCTCTTGCTGTGGATGGTGATGAATTAACTGATGATAGCAAAAAAAGAAAGTTATCAGTTGTTTGGAACCACTTTAAGATAAAAGTAGTTAATAGAGAAGAAAAAGCTATATGCAATTATTGTAACAAACATATGACTGGTAGAAGATCTGATGGAACAAATCATTTGCATAAACACTATCAGACTTGTAAAAGAAGGCCGTTTAAGGACATAAGACAATCAATCTTGTTGAGAGAACAAAAGAAGGTTGATGGGTCATCTACTTATTTGAGTAACTATCATTTTGATCCAGAGAAATCAAGAAAAGACCTTGCTTGTATGGTAATAGTTCATGAGTATCCACTTTCAATGGTGGACCATCTTCCGAGCATACTCAAGGTTAACCTTTGTTCAAGGTTCCTAGTCGAAACACAAGCTTAAAAATGATATTATCAAGATCTATCAAAATGAAAAGTTGAAGACTATGGGACTCTTAGACAAGATTGCAGTAAAATTGCTTTAACAACAGACTTGTGGAAGAGCAACCAAAAGAAGGGGTTTATGGCCATTACAGACTACTACATTGATGATGATTGGGATATGCAAAGTTGCATATTAAGGTATATATTTTTGTGATCATTATATCATATTTATTAACTTTATCAATTACATTTAATTTTTGCATTGTATTAATACTCATAAATTATTTTGCATAATAGGTTTGTGTATGTAGAATGTCCACATACAGTAAGCTCTTTCAAAGGTGTTGATAGAATGTATGATAGATTAGAATATTGATAGAAAGTTGTCTACCATCACTTTGGATAAGTGTAGCACTAATGACTTCTTGTTCGGTTTGTTGTTAAACAAACTTGATTGTTCTGCTCTTATGCTTGATGGTCAATTATTTCATATAAGGTGTTGTGCACATATTCTGAATTTAATTGCACAAGATGGTTTGAGTGTTCTTGGAGATGGCATAGAGAAGGTTAGGAATAGTGTTGCTTATTGGTAAAAGAGAACAAAGTTTTAGAAGCAAAGACGTCAAATAAAAGTTTCCAAACAAAGAAACTCATTCTTGATTGCAAAACTAGATGGAATTCTACTTATCAAATGCTTGTTGTTGCATTGGCTTACAAAGATGTTTTTGTTCGCGAAAACAAGAGAGGATTTATATACATGTTTGCCTACAACTCTGAGTGGGAAATTGCAAAAGAAATTTGTAGTAGGTTGGAAGTATTTTATCGTAGATGTTTTCAGCATACAATATTCCACAACAAATATATTCTTTCCTTTGGTTTGTGAAATAAAGCTCTCTTTGCAGCTATGGCAAACTTGCTCAATTGAAGCTATTAAAAATATGGCTTCAAAAATGATTGCCAAATTTGGGAAACATTGGTCTGTTGTTCATGGAATTATGGGGATTGCCATTGTTTTGGATCCAAGATACAAATTGAAGTTGTTAGAGTACTTCTTTCCCAAGCTTTATGGAAGTAGTTATTCAATTGAAATTAACAATATCAAGAAATTATGCTACTCATTGTTTGAAGATTATCTAGCCAACACAAATGGGATAATGAAGGTTCATGTTCCAAGAGTGGGATAATCTTAATATTAACAATTTTCTTAGTGATTATGACTCATTTGTCAATGATACAAATGAGACACAATCAAAGTCTAGTTGGATCTTTACTTGGAAGAGAAGGTATTGCCCAGGAGTGCTACATTTGATATTCTTAGATGGTGGAAAACTGGGATCAAGTATCCAATATTGCAAAAAATTGCCAAGAATATTTTGGCTATTCCATTTCAATGTTGCTTTAGAATCTGCTTTTATTGCATATTAGGTAGGTTATCGTTCTAAATGAGGATACTTTGGAGGTTTACAATTTTAAACACGAGAATAAAAATAAATGTATTTATTCATTTAAATTTGTTTTTGTAATATTATTTTCTTTTTATGTTCCGATTGTTTTTAATAATTTGTAATCTTTTCAAGATTCTCGATTCGATGATGAGGTATAATAACATAATAATTTATGTTATTAATTTTGACTTTACTATCATAACTAATTAGTGTAATGTATCACTTTTTAACAGATTTTGGAGAGTACCAAAGACGTGACTTGGAAGCTTATGAATTTGTTGTTTATGAATTTCTTGTTACATTAGATTTTGGAAGTCCAACACTTTTTATGATTATGTTTGAAAGGCACTTTGAATAGTTTAATGATTGTATGGGAATCAATGATCCATTTTTTTCGTAGTAATAAAAGGCGGAGACGGAAAAGCAAAAAGATACCCCACCCTCGCACTTTTTTTTTAAATACGTCTCGATTCCGCTCCTGCCATTATTCCTAGCTCTGCGTGCCTCCTCCTCCTTCATTTTATCATTAATACATGTTTTAAAAAAACATAAATAAATAATCTGAAAATTGTTTATTCATGATGGTAACGAGCGTGTATGGCAAGCGCGCGTGGAACAGAATCGATCGCGTTTATTTTGCGAAGTCACAGTGGCATGGCAGCAATCAGCACCCAAAAAAAGCAGATGTACGTTGAATAGATAAATAATTTATTCTTCTATCAAATTTGTTTATTAATTTTTAATTATTAAATAAAAAATTAAATATATTTATATTTTTAAAATATTAAATACATTTATTTTTTATTTTATATTAAAAAATATTAAAAAATTTTGTAGAAAAATATAACTTTATTCCATTAAATATCCCACTGCGAGTTGCGACCATGCTCAGTTTGTTTCACCAATTTGTTTCTTCATGTCCATGTCCATGTGTATGCGCATGCGCATACATGCCTCACATAGTCACATGTATCATGCCAACTCTCTCTTTCTCTTTGTTTTTTAAATATTCAATTTCTTAGAGTTTTTTACTAAACTATTATTAGTGATAAAATTATTTATCAAATTATTATATTTTTAAAATTATATATCAAATTATCATATTTTTTTATTTATTTAAATTATTTTATTATTTATAATTATATTAATACAAATAGCATAATTACGTAAAAAATATCTTTAGAGGTGACATTATTTACATAATAGTGCCAACATTGCTAGTGTTTTTTTACCTAATTACGCCATATGTATTGATATTTTTCACGTAATAACATCACACGTAATGACATTACTAATGAATAACGTCACACATTATGACGTTATTAGTGAATAACGTCACATCACATGTGAAGCTCTCATTTCATTCTCTTCCAAAAGATGATGATAATATTTACGTAGAGCAGTGTATACCGACATATATATAGAGATTGCGCTACTCACATAATAGCGTCAGTGCTGCTAGCATTTCCACGTAATTACATCATACATGTTAGTATTATCTAAACAATAACAGCTAACGCATTAGAGCTATTACGTAGCCACTATTTTTTTTAAAAAAATGTAAATATCTTATTGTTTTATCGAATTCAATTGCTTTGTTAGAAATTTTATTTTTTACTGCATAGAAATTTTTAGTTATTATAGCAGTCATTTATATTGAGAAACTTACTAAAATCCCAATGGACGTACATGACCACAATCAATAGTATAGGCAGTTGAAATAATGCAATATTGCACTACTACATAAGAAACTTATTGAAATACTGTAACAAGATGCAAGCACTTCTAATCTCGTGCACGTTATAGTTTGTGACTTTGCAAAGCTCCCTATATAAGTACGCTAAAACCATAAATCCCTAACTGTATGTCTCAGCAATAGTAAAATTTTCTAATAGAGAAAAGAACATCATGTACACATATTTATTAGAATGATAAAAAAATAACAAACACCTAATCAATCTAAGCATATATGTTCAGCACACTACTATACATAAATATCATCATTGTCTTCTGGAAGAGAAGAAAAAGAGAGCTTCATAAGTGTAAGTGACGTGACGTTATTCATTAGTAACGCGATGTTATTCATTAGTAACGCTATCACGTGTGATGTTATTCATTGGTAACATTATTACGTGTAAAGTTATTACATGAAAAATACCAACACATATAACATAATTACATAAAAAATTGCTAGGAATACTAGTGCTATTACATGGATAACATTATCTATAATGACATTTTTCACGTAATTATACGATTTATGTTGACATAATTATAAATAATAAAATAATTTAATATTTAATTTTAAAAGTGTCTCAATTTAGTAAATAGTTTTTTCACTAATGTAATTTTGTAAAAAGGCCTAGTTTCTTGTATCGCTTCATTTTCTTCTGCCAGGAAGCATCAACCTCCAGAGGCAGAAAACTTCCTTCGAAATTCTCCGATTCGCTTCGCTACCTTTGCCATTTTTCTCTTCCGTCATCATCGCTTCTCAGGTTCTCCAAACGCTTTTGGTCACTGTTACATTTCTCTCTCTCTCTCTCTCTCTCTCTCTCTCTCTCTCTATTTAATTTTTCAAATTTTTCTTTGAGCTCGCATTCTTCGGTTCACTTGTTTGGCTGCTGAGAAAATAGAGGAAAAGTGAAGTAAGAAACATTTAATGAATATTCCTTAGCCTTAATTAATTAGCTGTTGACACTTGACACATTGGTGACTTCTACATTTTCAATTGTTATGAGTTACTTGAAGAATACGACTCCTAAAAGAAAGTTTCCAGTGTCATCTCTCTCTCTTCTTCTTTTTTTTTTTTTTCATTTTTTCAGTAAGCATAATCTTCTAGGAAAAGTTTCTCTTCATTGTAAGCATTGTTGTGAGCTGTTCATGCTGTTCTTGACACAGGCTAACATTATTTTCCTCTTTTTTTTTTTTTACTTTCTGTTGTGCTGAGAAGAATATTTGAAAATGCAAACACAATCTGACATTGAAGAAAGGGACCTGAGGGGTTTGCTTGATTCCTTCGGTTCTACATTTTCTTTGGAGGACATAGCAAATGCCTATTGTGAGGCAAACCGCAACGTTGGTTTGGCTGCTGAAATTCTTTGTGCCTCTAATGATGAGTTCAAGAATGCAAATGAGCCAATAACGTCTGCATTGTCATCTGCAAGTGAATCTTTTAAGTCTTTTAATGGGCAAAGAAATTCTGGAGCAGTGAAATCTAAATTTCAGCCTGCATCACTGGGTACTGTTTCTGGTGTTGTTGGAAGAGACTATGTTCAACCCAAGAGATTGACTAAGCCGTACCAAGAAGTAAACAAACCTTTGAAGTTGGATTCAAAGGAGCTGCCGGAATCAGAGATATGGGGTGAAAAGCCTTCTCTGAGTACTGCAGCAACAAAGGGCACTATGAGAGATGATGTTGTCAACTTCCTGTTTAAGATGCTTGGAGATGGGTTTGAACTTGACAAGAATAAGATACAGGACGTTCTTGGTAATTTTTTACTCCTCTTTATTGAGTTGAGTGTTTATTGCTAGCAGACTGGTAATGATTCTATTTGAAAAGGGGGGTAGAAGGTGAAGGCATGAAAGTTGTTTTTTTTTTAATTTAAATTAGTCTAATGAATTTTGCATGGTACTGAGTTGTTTCTGGTTGTTGAGGGGCGAGTTACATGCTGAAAAATATTGACTTTTTGTCATATAATTTCACCTGAGATATCTTTGCGTGCTCCTTTCTTGTTTGCTCCACATGGCACTTGTTTATAGTATGTGTCAAAAGGATATAGTTTATAATACTTTCCTTTCCTAACGTGTATACCCAATATTAGTCCTGGGTTCTATTAAGAGATGGCATTCTTCATCTTTTTCTTAGGATGGTAAACATGATAATTGTTCAATTTGCAGTAACATATTAACTGAGTCTTTTCATATTTTCAGTGTCAAGTTACTTTTCTTAATGCTTCACGTGTGAGCTTTAATATTGCTAATTCCATTTATGCCTTGCTCTTGGGAAATTGACTGTCTGATGTTAGTTTTGGACTTACCCATACTAGATTTTCAGAATTGTGTATCCTGTAATGCATTATACTAATGGTTTTACTGTTAATTTTTAACATTTGGGGGGAAATTTGCCATTCATGTTTATCATATTAATACATTCATTACATTGTTAATATTTTGTTTGACAATGTGCTTGATAAGGCAATCCCTTGCATTTACAGGCCTCTGTGGATATGATGTGCAGAAGGTACAGTTACTTTTACTTATATGCATGTTTGAAAATTTCGTAGTGTGAATGATGGTTGAAAATTAGACCAATAAGTACTATTTTTGTAATGATGGTTACCACATCAACTGTCACTAGTTAGCATTTATTGCAAAGAGCACAAACTTCTTAACAGAAATTGTATGTGTCTAATCTAATCAATAAGGTTGAAACCTAAGCTTCTTAATGAGTGGCAACATTTGCCTATGGTATGTATCCTTTTGGGGTTGACTGGTCTGAATAAAGTAAGTGCCAATATGCTCAGAGCAATGTAAGGTTGTTTACACTGCAGTGCCAGTGTGTCAGCGATAAATTTGTAGTTGAAAGAGTATGCTCATGTGAATGTGAAACTATGGAGAGATGTCTCTGGCTATTACATTGCAATGGATTGTCATTTTTTTTAACAAATTTTTTTTCATCAAGCAATACCTATGAGATATAGAAATCCTGGGTCCAAATTCTAAGTTCTATTTTTAGTTGGTCAGCAGATGAATCAAATATCACTATCAACGAATTAGTATTTACATCACTTTTCTTCCTAAAATTCTCTCTGTCATTGTAGTTACCTAAAACTTTATCTTTAAACATATATCCATCATGCACAATAATTGATTTGGAATTATTATGCAGACGATGCAGGAGCTGCTTGACATGTCCACTTCCACTTTGGAGAAATGCGATGATGTTCATGGTCTGGCTGATGAAAATGTAAGGTTTCAGCTAAAAATATAAAATATAAGTTCAAAATAGTTGCAAAGTATTCTATAATTGTGTAGTTTGCATACTTTGATTGTGATAATAGTTGTTCGGTTGATCCCGCATTGGTCTCACAATTAGTGATTTTGTTTTAGGCAACAATATATGTACTGGGTCAACATCTGCTATTCCACATGTGTTTTGATGGCATAGTAGGAACTTTTTTATGTGAATACTTTACTATTGGTGCCATCAAATCTTTGATAATTTGTCATATAGAATTACTTATAAAGGTTTAACAATAAGGAAGGAAAACCATCACCAATCTGCTCAACATTGTATAATCTTATAATAAAAAATAGAAAACAAAATGATATAAATCAGGCTGTTTATTAATATATTTATTTTTTCAAATAACGTGTTATTGCTCTACATTGTGAAACTCAGACCAAATTTATTGCCAATACTGTAACAGTGTAACCTGTTATAAACCTTCAGAATATTTTTATGTAGAATGTGAGAGTTACAGATATTAAGTACATAGCCCTCAATGAGGTGCCATTTTTTGTGCAAGTATAAGGGTTTTGCTTAGTGAAGGAAACAGGATCCTAAAGTGTAATTATTTTGAGCTGGCATTTGATGCAAAACTGTTGAAGTATAGGACTAGGTTGCAACTCCCATGAACCCTTTTAAAACTGTATGTGGTACAAGAAACCGCTATTTTATGTTGGTTGTTCTGTTTTAATGTTTCTAGTCCTCTTTAAAATCAATTTTAGTTTCTTATTTGGAGCATAAACCTTCCAGTAAGAACACATTCTGCTTATTGATGGTCTTGTGCAGCTTGAATTTTAATATCCCTTTAATATAAACCATTCATTCTAGTTTCCTTATGCAGTGTTCTTGTCATTTATTTTTTCTTGTGACAGTCAAGAGATCAGCATCCAGATGTAAACTGTGCATCCAGGTGCATCATTGTCGTCGTGTTGCTTACTATTTAGTCTTATGTAACTTCATTCTGCTTTCATCCTTTTCATTTTCAAAGGATAAATACTTTACTTTAAGTGGATGCTTTCTGCAGTGAGGAATTATGCAATTCAACTGATTCACCAAAAAGAGACAAAGATAGAGTTGGGCTCCAGAAAGAAATTCTAGAATCATTATTTAGCTTTCCACAAAGGTCTGAAGAAGCACCAAAGCTTAGGCGTCCAGTAAGAGAATTATCATATCGTCCATACCGTAGACCTGTTGTGGGACTTCCAGAAGATACCACGTGTTCAACGGACTACTGTTGTAGAATCACAAATTGTTAAAGAAGGTATGGGCATTACATATGAGAGTAATAACTAATAAGTAATTATCCAAAATTATTTGTGAAGAAGTTGATGAGAATAATAGGGACTGTTAGCATGATTAATTGTGATTGATCACGATTGATTTTATGGATGATTGTAATTGATGTAGTACAGAATTAGTTTGATTTATTACTTAATTATAATTTATTATTTTCTTTTTCTATACAGTTGTCTTCTAGTATAAATAAAGACTAGCCCTCCTGTATTCATTTATCCATTTAGAAATATACACAGATTATCAATATTTGTTTTTCCATTTCTATTTCTAACTTAGTATCAGAGAGTCTAAGCTCTTGGTCCAACCCTAAATTTTAGATTTCAGACTCCAAATTTTGTCTTAATTTTCAGACGACTTTTTCAAATCTCACATAGGCGTGTTACATCTTGTGCACTGTTTGATGTGTCTTGGCAATTGTGCAATTGGCACTGTTTGAAATTGCTGCTTTGTTCCTGTTGTCTCATCAATTACCCTGGGAAAACAGTTCATGCTCATTCTTCAGCCTTTCTATGACTAGGATCCGGATAGCTGTTTTCACAAGCAAATTCCTTGGCTCTTCATAACTGCCATTATCTAATGTGACAAAACAGTTTTCAAGCAATAATAATAATAAATTTTCAATAGTGTTATGTCATTTTTCTAGCAATGTCTACCACTTTTCTTGAAATCCAATTAATTTAAGAATTTCATGCTTTTTATATAATTAACTAATAAACTTTCATGGATTGGACCTTCAATTTCATGAAATAATCTTGTCTCTCTCAAGTCACATTTCAACACAAACACTCACACATATAGATCTAAGCTTGTGTTGCCATGATTTTGGCTCAATTTACTCTTTCCTCTGTGCAGTGTAAGTCTGTCACATTGCTATAATCCAGGAACAAATCTTGTTATGCAAGAATCCTTTTCTGTACTAGCCCAATAAATCAATATATGAATTATTAAGACTTTGATTGTTGCCTTCCTTGCTTCACAAAGCACATTTTGCTTATTCAGTTGACTCTACTTTCTGAACTCTGTTTGAATGTATTTGTGTTATTTATTCTCTTTGGCACATTATTTTGAACGTAGAGAGTGATGATGATGAGAATAGCTATAAGGTACTACGTAGAGCGGTAAGGGAGCATTGGATTACCATGAAAGAATACTACAGAGCTGTAAGATACCTTCCTTTTTCTTCCTTGATGTTTCTGGATAACACACTAAAAGTTTATATGAAAGGGAACTTGTGACACTAGTCAGGATTAATGTGAAACCAGTCAGGATCAATAGTTCTGTTGCACTGGTTTGGTACTTGGGAGGGGAGATATCATGACCTTTGCAATTTTCTGAAGATGCTATGAATGTGATTGATAAGTAGTTTTAATTATCTCAGCTGCTTTGTAGGCTGTTGATGCATTTGCTAAGAGTGATTATGCACGGGCAGACAGACTTCTAGAACAGGTATATAAGACTCGTGTGATAGGTTTTCCAAAAGACTTCTAGTTGACCATTTATCTTGTTTGAACTGGAGTATGTTTTGCTTAGTTGGAATTTTCAAACATATTCCTGTTAATTATTTAATTCAAATTTCAAATGTGAGGGTTCAACATTTTTTTAATGCACTATTTGGAGGGTTATAAAACGCAATTATATATAGAAGAACAGATATCCCTAGGCTGACACTTCAGTTGCAGATTGGTCTTTTTCTTTGCCTCAAGGTGTTTAGTTGATTGTGTTTTTCTATGATGGCTAACCTAAGGCAATCGGGTTTCATATGCCATTGAAGCTCAAATAATGGGTTCCAAAAACCTATATTTCAGCATAGATGCACTTTAGTAATTAATAATCCATTTTAATGATGCTATTTGATTGTTTACAATTTTCTTTAACGTGCAGGGACATTTTTATAACAAAAATGCTCGAGAAGCAGATGAAAAATCTGCTCAAAAGCTTCTTCAAACCAAGTTAGTAGACAAAAAGCGGTTTCTTTTTCCCTTCCCTTTTTAAACCATGTGTTTCCTTTCATGGCTCATTGAAAAGCATTACTTGAATTTGACTGCAGTGAATCCAATGATGATGTAATACCTCTTGACTTGCACGAACATGAGCCAAAGCAAGCCCTTCGTCTTCTCAAATTGCATTTAACTTCTCTCTCTGGCATTCATGGTAGGCAACTATTTCCGCCCAAGGTATTTGATTGAGGAAAAGAATTGCCTGGCACACCTCGTGCTTATAAATGATTTGATACTTCTGTTTTTCCAGCAATCAAGTACCTTCGAGTCATAGTTGGGACAGGAGATGAAGATAGCAAAGGGGCTAGGAAAAGATTGGTAAGGCATACACTTAGGATTAAACTAACAAATTAGTGCCATTATGCTATACTTATTTACCTTGTAATTGTGATTATATTTATAGTAATTTATAAATTAATGAGATTGTAAAATTGATAAAGATGAATGAGTGTAATATCGATAATTCATAAAACATGATTAGCTTCATTCAGACATAATTTGAAATGACATCACATGCCCATTACATATGGGCACGTAAAATGCCTATGATCATCTCATATCCATGCATGAAACATGGATATCTTATCCAAGCATTCAAATTTTGGATGCCCGTGCACCAAACACTTGATTTCTTGGGAGGCAGATATTGAAAATTATTTTCTCTATGATGAACATACTTTGTTGGGGCATTTTGATATGTTCGTTTAGCTGAATTGAAGAAGATTAAGTATATTCCTAATTTATGCCGCAGATTATTAAGCAGCTGGAGAAGAGTTCCATTAAATGGACTGAGGAGGACAATGGTCGGACCTTACGCCTCCAAGTGGACGTCATTGACCCGAAGAGCTTGAATTTTGCCCAAAAGAAATGATCTTCCAGAAAGAGTAAATGTTGATTTTGGTCCTAAAGATATATCGACATTACATTACTCTTTTATTTATAAATACATCAATTTAGTTCTTTGAAGATATAAGCAACACTTTTTTTTTGGTCGATAGATATATTCAACATAAAATTACCTTTTTAATATCACAATTTTACTATTAAATTTGTCCTTTTTTTCGTACAATGGTAATAATGGGAATTGAATTTAAGATCTCATACAAATTATTAATATCCCTCATTACTAGTCCAATTTTGTTGGCTTCTATCAAATTTGTCCTTAATATTACATCAAATGAGTCCTTGGAAGAGGAAGCAGATGGTAATAATTATTATTGAAAGATCAATTTATTATCTTCGATTAATTAATAGAGAACAATGTAATGTCACATATCTTTAAATAACCAAAATGGATATCTACTATTCAAAAAGGATTTTCAGCCTTTGATTTCTGTTTTTTTTTTTTTTTGAGATACGTGGCACTCAACTTAAAACAAATCTTTTATCATGTGAAACAGAAAAGCACACATGTGCTCGAGTGCTTTATAGTAACACCCACTAAAAAATAGAAAAAGTTAAAGAGCTTAAAAATTGTCCCTTTAACCATTTCCCAGGTCACCGTGCAGCTAAACTTGTGCGAACTGAAGGCTAGGTTATGGCAAGTCTCCGTGAATATGGTAGACCAAAGTTAGATATGAACTGAATTTGAAAATTATTGATATCCTGCAGAAACAAAACCTTGTTTTCTCAGGGGTGTTTGGGAAAGATTATTCCCACCCTGAACAACCTTTTTTTGAAAAAAAAAAAAAAAAAACTGTTATAATAATATTTAATTATGTCTGTTAAAATTAGTTTTAATTTTTATATGAAATTTAATATATTTTAAAATTTTAATTTATAATTTTATATTATAGATTATTCTTTATACGTTGATATGTAAATATTATTTTATCTTTAATTAAATAATTTTTTTAATCAATCAAATAATTTTTTTAATCATTTTACACATATTTTAATAATTTAATACATAAAAGTAATTTTTTTATATCATCTAAACAAAATAGATTTGTTTAAATCATTTTTCTGTTAATATATTTAAACATAATCGATTATTGAAATAATCAAACTTTCACAACTATCATAAACAACACTTATATGCATTTTACACACACATATATATATATAAAGGATTTTTTTATTATGAAGGATTTTTTTATAATGAAGTTTATGAGATAAGCTATATGCCGAAATAAAAGTTAATGTTGAGATTTAATATCAGGGAAATTCTTCTAGATATACCTAATAATAATATTAATAGTTTCCATAAAATAATTGAAAACATAAATTATGTAGCATTATTATAATCACTTACTTCTTAAAGATTTCGTATTTTTTTAACTCTTTAGTTTTAATGGTATGTCAAATACAGATAATAAATTTGGTTTTTTTTTATTCTTACTATTATAAATAAGAGGAGTTCAGAATTCTCCACTTTGATATCTAATTTTTTATTTTTTTCAAAATTATTATTATTAACTAGTGTATTGACCGACACTTTATTATTAGTTTTTATATCCATTTTTGTTCTTACATAATGCCAATAAATACATTAGTATTAAATATGAGAATATATAATACTATGTTTAAAAAAATATTTACATTTTGTTATTAAAAAAAATTCAGATTTCACTTTATATGTTAGGTTGCGTTTTTTTTTCCTACATCAGTTTTTTTTTTTTTTTTTTTTGGCATATTGGAAATATTTAGGTAAGAGATAGAAATAAGACAGCCTACTAGAAAATGGCACCCTCAGGCCTCAACATTATCATGACACCCTATTTTTAGAGACTAGGAGGGCGATTCTAGTTGAGCAACATCACAAGTTACTAGTACTTAAAATTCATTAAACCCAACTAGAAATAGAAAAGACCATAATTCATGTAAGATCTATTCTAAATAAATAAATAAAAGTTGAAAAGAATTCATTTTACAAGTAAATTTTATTTAAAAATATTTACTCAAATAATTTTGTCATATGTTAAATAAAATTACTTATGAGAGATAAATTGCCAAAAAAGGGATTTTAAATAATTTTAATTTTGAGAGGATAACATATTTACTTTTAATCAAAAGTAACAATTGACACCGTAAAAAAAAAAAAGTAACAATTGACAATGAAAATCAAAAGTAACAATGAACATGAACAGCTCCAACACCCATAAATGAGCAACAATTAATAAATTGTTACTTTTGGTCGGTGAACAAACCACAAAAAATGCCTAAAACAAACACACACATTTCTGCTACCTTATTCAGGCTTTATTTGCTATCACATTTGAGGAAGAAAAAGAAAGAAAGACGTAGAGGAAGAACCTCATCCTTTGTTTAGTATCACATCTTGGGAAGCAAATGAAATGATTTGGAGAGATCATATTTCCATGATTCTCACTACTTTTCAATCATTCTCTTCTTAGATGAAAGGTCTGTTTGGTATTATGAAAGAAAATAAAAAAAAAATGATTAGGCTGAAAAAATAAAAAGAAAAGAAAAATAATATTATTTTTTATCCTTTAAATAAATAATAAATTATTTTTTATCATTTAAATCATCCAGTCATTATAAAAGATGTGGGACCTACATCTAACATCCACTTCTTTCTCTCCCAAGCCGTCACTCCAACGACGGATGCAAAATCCGTAAGACTTACAGAAAATGGATCTCTCCCAATCATTTCTCTCTTGTATTAAATTGCATACCAAACGAAGGAAAGGCTCCCCCCATTGCATCTTTTCTTTCCTTTCCTTCGAGAAATTGCATACCAAACAAAGCAGAAAAGAAAGGAAAAGGAACGAGAGTGAAAGAAATTTATACATCCCGCCCTATGAATATATGGTTATATTTATTTGCATACATTTTTATTTTTTTCTTTTATAAAGCTAAATAAAGGAAGATAAATTTCATTTCTTTTCTTTTGAATAATATCAAATATAACAATATAACTCATCTACTTTTTTTTTTTCTTTTCTATCATGTTATTTCCCTTTCTTTTCCATTACTAATACCAAACAAACCCTCAAACGGACTAAACAACTTTTATTTCCCGTAGTCATTATCATGACTTTTGGCTGTTCATAGTCTTTAAGAATATCAACAGAGGAAGATTTAGCGATTGCAGAATGAATTAGAGCTGCTAACACCAATTTTAACTAAAGCTATATAATTTTTTTTAAAAAAAATTAAATTAAAGTTTTGGTCATATAGTTTACACTTATTTTCAATTCAATCTATATAATTTTTTTTTAAAATAAATCCCTACTTACAAAATTTTTTAAAATAATCACTCTTATTAATTTATGTTACAACACTGTTATAATACCACCAACTAGTTAACAAAATAAGTCAATATTTTAGATGTTAATTTTCTCTATAAAACATAAAAAAATGTTTATTAATGATTTTTAAGTTTTATCTTTTCACATCACATTATTTTCATCTCAATTTTTAAAACTAACAACTTATCCATTTCTCAAAACGTCACGCGTTAATCATTCTGCTGCATCTTTTTCCTCCGTCAATTAAACTTAATGACAAAGATTTGCTGCGATGTTAAGCCGCTACAGTTTAGGACGCCGATGACGCTTACCTCTAAAACGATGCGGTTTTATTGTCTTTTAAAAAACAAAAGTCTCAAGAATGAAACGACACCGTACTGGAGGTGGAAGAAAATTTTTCAGATCCCCCCCAATTACAACACTGAAAATCTAAAAATTAGTGTTTATACTCATCACCTTCTGGTGCTGCCACTGAAACGACCAATGAAATGATCACGCATCAAGGATACTGGTACCAAATCCAAACGCCAATGCGTCATTGGTGGAAGTGGAAATGATCAAGCTGATGAAGTTTCTAATCTCAAAGGAAATTAGCCCCTTTAAAAAATTCTTGTTGTTTCAACATTCCATATATATATATATGGTGGCACAGGGGTGGTTTCCAAGGAGGAGTTGCTCTTAGAGGGTTTGTTGTTGTTGGAGCGTTTTGATGGGTTGTTGAGTGAGAAGGAGTTTTGTTAGTTTGTGTTGTGTAATGAGTGATCAGATGGGGAGATAAAATGTTGTTGCAATTAGGTGAAAATCTGAAAAATTTCAAGTAAACATTTATTTTAGTCATTGAAATTTATATACTATATTTAGTCATTCTTTTTTTTACACCAATTACATTAGCCCTAAATTTTAAAATCAAAATAAATTTTTTTTTTTCTTTTGAATAATGTCAAATCAAAGAATGATAACTCATCTATTTTTTTTTTTTTTATTTTCTTTTCTATCATGTTATTTTTTTTTTTTTCCATTAATAATACCAAACAAACCCTCAAACGGACTAAACAACTTTTATTTCCCGTAGTCATTATCATGACTTTTGGCTGTTCATAGTCTTTAAGAATATCAACACAGGAAGATTTAGCGATTGCAGAATGAATTAGAGCTGCTAACACCAATTTTAACTAAAGTTATATAATTTTTTTTTAAGTTATTTTAAAGTTTTTGATCATATAATTTACACTTAAATTTTAATTCAATCTATATAATTTTTTTTTAAATAAATCCCTACTTACAAATTTTTTAAAATAATCTGTCATTAATTTAACTTACAACAAAAGATATAATACCATCAACTAATTAATAAAATAAGTTATTTTTTTTATCCAATGAAAACTTATGTAGATATTCATTTTCTCTATAAAACTTAAAAAAATGTTTATTTATTTTAATATATACTTATTTCAACACTCTTTTTTCTAATAAATATTTTTTTAAATGCATTTTTTCTTCAGCAAATGGGTTATCTGAATTAAATTATTGATATTAAAATAAAAATTAATAATAAAAATTATTTTAAAAACATTTTGTAAATATTAAGATTAATTTGAAAAAAAAATTATAAAGATTAAATTAAAAATAAATATAAATAATAAGAACCAAAACTTTAATTAAACCTATAATTGTGTTGCTAGATATAAAAAATATAAAATAAAAACTCTTGTATTGACAATCAATATATTACAACTCCGAAGCTCTTGTAATTCGTTACCAGATGCAGTTTTCAGAAAGATTATAATTATATAAGAACAGATATTGAATTTGTTCTGTTCGTGTCCATAACATGATATCCTAATGCCATTAACCCGTTTGTCAAAAATTTATAACTTAAAAGGCTACACGCCACGGGGAACCATTGTCCAGCATTGTATATGACATATATACAAGGGGAAGAACAGAACTCAGGTGGAAAAAATAAGCACCTTAACAAAATTCTAAATCTTGAAGCTCTGTTAGAAGTCATCACTGAGAAAATAACGCAACACATGGACAAATTTCACTGGGGTCCTTGTGTAAGTCTCTGCATCTCATTTTGGTCACTGAGAGTTTCAATGAGAAGGGGGGGAGCATATTGTGCTGTCCCATGCTCTTCAGAATCCTGGCAGAATGAGAGAATGATGGTGTCAATTGACATCTCTACAACTGCAAAGAAAAGAGTTGCAACAATATATCCAAGAGCCCAGCAAACCTGCATTACACAAAATCCTAAATGAGGTTTGGATAACCGAATAGTATGATGTATGGATACAGGTACGGGTATCGGATACAACACGAGTATGATACAGAGACAACACTTTAGTTAAAAAATTAAATTAACATTTATCAAATATCTAAATATCTAATACGGATACGGATTCGGACCCGACATGAGTACGACAGATATTATGAAATATCAGTGTTTTATAGTCGTATACAATTCAAAATTAAATGGCGAATTTGTAAATAGCAGTAGGCTGCGACCAAAATGGTTTTGAATCAATATCAGTTTATTTGAAAACTCTGAAAACTAATGAACCATTTGTTTGGAACTGAAACCTATGGAGTTCATATAATAGTAACATAAAATATTTTGACCAACTATGCCTCTATATGAGAGCCTATAACTTTTATCAAATTGAATTACAATCTTTTATGCTTTTGGTTAAACCGTAATTGATCTTCACCCCCTAATCTTTTAATTAGATTATAGAAAACATACCATAACAGGCAAGAGCGGAGATGAGATCTTGTTATGTGCAGATCTGTACTTGTGTGTGTCCAACATGAGGAATGCAGACACAGCACTTGAGAGGCTGACACATAGTTTTCCAAGGAACAAAATAACATCTCCAATCACATTGACACGCCCAATCCGTAGGATGTTATTCATAATCAATTCTGTTGCAATAGCAGAAGCTCTAAAGAAACTTTTACCCGTTATAGCAATCTGCAAGTGTCAAGCAGATACTCGAGAAGTTAAATACAGAAAACACATGAAAATAAGTATGAGAGCAAATTGAGTTAACAAAAAAGGATGACGCATTGAATTAAGTAAAAATAAGTATGTATAAGTAATATACCAAGTGTGAAATGCAGAAAGACTTGTTAAAAATAAGTAACAAAATTCTAACAAAATACTTGTCCCAGAAAAATTTAAAGCAAATTCATTGTTCCAGGGAAGGTGGATTTGACTGGAAACATTTTAATGCCACGAGTGTAAGACAGATGGTAAAAGTTAATTACTAAGTAGATAATTTTTTACTAGCCATAACTCTATTTATCATCACTCCTTTATTCTTTGCCTAGAACTATACGCACATTTTCTCTATGCAACCAGTGGTAGAATACACCCTGGGAACCGGATAACAATTAGCCAGGACTTTCTCTGATGTTCAAGTGCCCAAAAGGACATTACTGGAAGTCTCTTGAGAAAAGAGAGAGAAAGCTGAGTTAATGGTAATCATGTGATAGAAACTGGATATGTATTAATACTGAATTGAGAGTAAAAATGGAGCACTGCTCCTTACAGATGATGGAAATAGAAGAATAGGAAGAAAAGAGTGATAACCCAGACTGTGCAGAGAACAATCTCTGTTCCAGTCACCCCCAAACTTACCCAGAATAACCGAATGCCCTCCCCAAGATCCTTCACTCCCAATATATCAGTTACACGGTCCTTTTCCCTCAATATTCTAGGATCTTCTCCAACCTCCCTCTGCCAGCCGTCCCGTTAGTTACTGGCTTCTCTCTCCTCTAACAGCTTCAACTCATTCCCCTCTATTGCCTTTCCTCTATCATTGGGCTGACTAACAGGCCCATTATTCCCTTGTTCTTTCACCCTTCTTCCTTTTTCTACTGTAAACCTTTACTATGGGTCTATCAATACCCCCCCCCCCCAAATTAGTCCCACCTTGTCCCCAAGGTGAAATTCGGGGAATAGATTGTTGATATCATCATAATCCTCCCAAGTGTCCTCATGGTCAGGTAGATCAGCCCATCGGATAAGAACTTGAGTGACCCCATTGAGCAACCTGCGAACATTCAACACTTTTTGAGGGACAACTTGCAGTTCCCAATCAGCAGTCAGAGATGCCGGCAGTTGTTGACTAGGAAAAGCAGCAGCCTGTGCTCATTTCAGTTGTGACACGTGAAAAACTAGATGCAGTTTAGCATGGGGGGGGGGAAGATTTAGCCGATAAGCCACTGGCCCGACGCGTTCCAGCACCGCGTAAGGTCCATAAATCTAGGACTGAGTCTTTGATTTGGACGTTTGGCCAATGATTTCAGCCTGTAAGGCTGGGCCTTCAAGTATACCATCTCCCCAACCTGTAGTTGTACTTCAGTTCTCTTCAGATCGGCTTGTGCCTTCATTCGCTGCTGTGCTTTTGTCAAATTCACCTTAAGATCCTCTAGAACTGCATCTCTAAAGATCAACGGCCTATCCAGAGCATCAACAACTGTTCCTTCGTGCTGATATTTGATAACTGAGGATCTCGGCCATACAACACCTTGAACGGGCTCATACGAATTGAAGCATTGTATGAGGAGTTAAACCAGAACTCGGCCCAAGACAGCCACTCCACCCAAAGCTTCGGGTGGTCACCTACAAAACATCGGAGATACGTCTCCACTGTACGATTTGTAACCTCTGTCTGCCCATCGGACTCCGGGTGGTAAGCTGAACTAAATCGCAGCTTAGTTCCTAACATCCTAAATAGCTCCTTCCAAAACAAGCTCATGAACACTCGGTCTCTATCCAAGACAATGGAGCGAGGAAACCCATGGAGGCGTACCACCTCTTTAATAAAAATAGCAGCAACTTCCTTGGCCGAATAGGGGTGGCATAAAGGAAGGAAGTGGGCTGATTTCGAAAGACGGTCAACCACCACTAGGATAGTATCTTTCCCTTTGGATTTGGGCAAGCCTCCGATGAAATCCATAGAAATATCTTCCCAAACCAAATTAGGAATTGGGAGGGGCTGCAATAGGCCGGCTGGTTTAAGAGCTTGGTATTTGCTCCTTTGACACACCTCACAACGCTGCACAAATTCCTCTATATTCTATCTCACCCCATGCCAATAGAAGACGGCTGCAATCCGTTTGTATGTGCGCACCATACCTGAGTGTCTCCCCCATGGGGAAGAATGAAATTCAGCCAACAAGAGGGGAATTTTAAGAGATCCAGCAGGCAACACCAACCTGCCTTTGTGCCATAGACAGCCCTTAGAGAGTGAATAGGGGGGATGTGCATGGCCATCCTGTGACAATGCTTGAACCAATTGCTTAAGCTTTGCATCCTGTAATGTCTCCTCTGAAATATCACCCAGGTTTGCATTGGAAACTACCGATACAGCCTGAAATTTCATGACTTGAGAGAGAGCATCTGCCACCCGATTATCCTTGCCCGGTTTATACTAGATCTCAAAGTCATATCCCAAGAGTTTAGAAACCCATTTCTGCTGTTCACCATCCAATACCCTCTGTTTCAGCAAGTGTTTTAAGCTTTTCTGGTCAGTTTTTATTATGAAACAACTGCCCAATAAGTACTGCCTCCATTTCTGAACCGCAAACACAATCGCCATCAATTATCGCTCATATACCGATTTTACCTTTGATCTTTTTGACAAGGCTTGACTCACAAAAGCCAAGGGCCTTCCCTGCTGCATGAGGACAGCCCCTATGCCTAAGCCCGAAGCATCAGTTTCCACCTTGAATGGCATCTGGAAATTCAGCATACCCAGGGTAGGCAAATTCACCATCGCTGCCTTAAGTTCCTGGAAAGCATGGAGTGCTTCCTCGCCCCACTGGAAACTGTTTTTCTTTAAGAGTTGGGTGAGGGGCTTTGCAATCTGCCCATAGCTCTGCACAAAGCGCCTATAGTATCCGGTTAACCCCAAGAATCCTCTCAAGCTACGGATGTCCTTCGGAATCGGCCAATTCTTCATCACCTCCACCTTGCTAGGATTAGCTGTGATACCCTCAGCTGAGATAATATGGCCCAAATACTCTAATTATGACACCCCAAAGCTGCACTTCTTGTAATTGACCCATAAGGAGTGGCTTTTTAGAGCTTCAAAGACTATTCTCAAATGTCGCAAATGCTCCTGCTGGTTGGGGCTATAAACCAGAATATCATCGAAGAATACTAAGACAAACTTCCACAAATATGGTCGGAAAATGCTATTCATCAAGGCCTAGAAGGTGGCAGGGGCGTTGGTCAACCCGAAGGGCATTACCAAATACTCATAGTGCCCCTCGTGCGTCCTAAACGCAGTCTTGTGTATGTCTCCCTCCTTCATCCGTATTTGGTGATAGCCAGATTTCAAGTCCAGCTTGGAAAAGATGAGAGCACCCCATAGTTCATCCTACAATTCATCGATAACCGAAATAGGAAATTTGTTGCGTACCGTTAGGTTATTAAGAGCATGGTAGTCCACACAAAAAAGTCAACTGCCATCCTTCTTCTTTACTAAAATCAGCGGGCTGGAATATGGACTTACACTAGGGCGAATAAGGCCAGCCGCTAACATGTCCTTCACAAATTTCTCAATCTCCATCTTCTGACAATGGGGGTAACGGTATGGCCTAATGTGGGGAATTTGGGCCCCTTCTTTCAAAACAATAGCATGATCGCAGCTTCGAGGTGGTGGTAGGCTCGTGGATTCTTGAAACATCGAGGAAAATTCATATAGTAGTTCCTCCAAGTCGCCCCCCTTAGGTTCACAGTTCTGCCTAACCAGTGTCAACATGCCCAATTCCACATAATATGCCTCTTTCTCATGGCGAAGCTCCTTCATTATGGCCTTAAGAGAGGCCATTGTTCTGGACAGAGCCGGGTCTCCTCTAATCTCCACATCCTTTCCCTCCCTTTTCACCTTAATTACATGCTCCTTGAAGTTTGCATGGATTTTTCCAAGCCCTTCCAACCACTCATACCCCAATACCACGTCCACCCCTCCTAATTCAAACAAGTAGAAATCCTGTACCACCTTTAAGTTTGGAAGTTGCAGCTCCACCCCCTTACACACTCCTTGGTTCCTTACCTGGTGTCCATCTCCCACCTCCACCGCATACTCCTCAGTTTTCTCTGTTTGAAGGCCCAAATCTCTCACCAATTCACATGACAAAAAGTTACGTGATGCCCCTGAATCAACTAACACAATCACTTTCTTCCCCTTTATGGACCCCCATAATTTCAGAGATCTATGGGAGGTCACTCCAGCCACACTGCTCATGTGAAGTTGCATCATCGTCTCCTCCCCCTCCTCTTCTCCTTGACCCTCCTCCATTTCGGGCTCCTCCTCATTGCCCAAAACCAGAAGGTGCAGTTGTTTGTTTTTGCACACATGCCCTGGGAAGAATCGCTCATCACACCTAAAGCAGACCTTCCTCCTCATTTTATCCTGCATCTCCTCTTCCGTCAGCCTTTTGAAGGCTGAGTTCCGCCGATTTCCTCCATTGGAGCTCCCCTCTGTTCTCAGCGTCCCAAACCGCGTATTTCTAGCAGGTTGTTCCCCCTCATACGGACCTGACGCGCGCGACCCAGCTCCTTTGTCATATGGGTCGGTTGGACTTGCCCACCGATTTCCCAAAGCGACCCGATGTGTAACAGGCCCAACTCGCCTTGAGGAGCCCAACTCAGTCCTGCCCAGTACCTTGTTGCGCTCTTCCACCCGTTGTGCCAACATCATCAGCATTCCCAAGTCCCCGGAGCTATGGAGTCGGACCTCTGCCTGGATTTCCTCCTTCAATCTCGACATGAACGCTCCCTTCAGCACTCCTTCATCGGCATGTCGCAAAGGAGCCGAGGTCAATTCGAACATCTCTCGGTACTACTCAACCGACGACGTTTGACAAAGGCTCACTAACACCTCATACGGATTTTCCGAGGAGGCACTCTGGAAGCGCCCCAGTAAGGCACGTTTGAACGTAAGCCACGTTACCCTCTCCGTCCTAGCCTCCCACCACTGGAACCAGTTCAATGCCTTCCCTTCTAAACAAACCGATGCTGCTGCCACCTTCTCTTCGTCCGTGATCTCGTTGATTTCAAAGTACCTTTCAGCTCGGTATATCCACCCATACGGGTCCTCCCCTGTGAAGTACGGCACCTCCAACCGTCGTGGTCTCTCCTCGTGCCGCTTCGGCACTCCGTTGCTCCCATTTCCTTCTCCGTTCGACTCTGTTTCCGGTCTTCCCAGTCGGGCGAACCCAGCGCACATCTCCTGCAACATTCCCTCCAAGGACCTCCGGTGAGTTTCCGCCCATTCTCAGTTCATTTCCTCCATTCTCCTCTCCTACGCTTCCAATCTTCCCTCCATGCGCGTTGATACCATAAGCTCCCAAGATCAGGAGCTCTGATACCAGTTTGATAGAAACTGGATACGTATTAATACTGAATTGAAAGTAAAAATGGAGCACTGCTCCTTACAGATGATGGAAATAGAAGAATAGGAAGAAAAGAGTGATAACTCAGACTGTGCAGAGAACAATCTCTGTTCCAGTCACCCCCAAACCTACCCAGAATAACCGAATGCCCTCCCCAAGATCCTTCACTACCAATATATCAGTTACACGGTCCTTTTCCCTCAATATTCTAGGATCTTCTCCTCCAACCTCCCTCTGCCAGCTGTCCCGTTAGTTACTGCCTTCTCTCTCCTCTAACAACTTCAACTCATTCCCCTCTATTGCCTTTCCTCTATCATTGGGCTGACTAACAGGCCCATTATTCCCTTGTTCTTTCACCCTTCTTCCTTTTCTGCTGTAAACCTTTACTATGGGTCTATCATCATGCAAGTGTATAAAATTTTTAACATGCTGACATTAAAAAAAAATGTTTTGCCCCCTATTCTGAAGTATGATCTGCAGAAACACATCAAAGATTCACAAGCGATTCAGCCTCTCCCAAACTTGCTGATCACAAGGCTACATTAAAATGGGGCTTTTCCTTCTATTGGTCCTTAATATATCCCTATTTGTTAAAGAATAATTGCACCAAAATAATAAGCACAAGTCTATCGACATGATGCATGCATAATAATTTGCTTTATGGTAGATTAACAAAATTTACCATGATGTAAGCATTTCGGTTCACTGATTTGATGGTCCACTCAATACACCTTAGAAAACATTGACAAGATTGGTATGCAGCCTTGCCAATCCAGCTGTCAGGCACGTGACTGGAGACTTTTAGCTTGCGACGAATAGATTCAAGCAGAAAGCGGATTGACTCTACGAATGATACAGTCAGAGAGCCAAGAGCCACAGAACCAAGACTGTAATGCATAAGCCTCTTCATGGAGGAAACGACTGAAAGAAAAGGAATTTCTGGCTGCATTGAGAAAGATGAATTATATTTAATAACATATATAAAAGAGAATTTTGTAACTATCAAAAGAAAAATGTATAATTAATGATAATCAAACTCAAATCATCCAAACAAACAAGTACCAGCAGTTCGCCAGTTTGATCTGAATTCGTTCTTTTAATATTATGAAGCTGCAAATTTGCCTTGACACAAGGAGGTTAACAACCTAGTTAACTCCAATTTTTCACCATATTGTTTTGATCATTGATAAAATGATAGTCATATTTCAACAATTCATAATCCTACATCAGTACACCATATACTGATGAAGAAGCATTTCTGAGCCAAATAGCAAACCATGGCCCTGCTAAGACTGGGACTACATATTGTTCAATCTTATCAAATATTAGTAGTTTTATCTGCACAAAACCCTCACTTGCATTATTCAGTTCATTTATGGACAAGGTATTGTGACTTACAGATGTTTCACCACGGGCCCAATAATAAGAGGCAACAGATCCAGCAATCACTGTTGATGAGCATGCTATGAAAAATTGTGTAGCCCAATAACACCCAAATAGGTGAAAAAGGATTGCAACTCCAATATGTGGTGTGTAATGAATGCCATATCCACAACAACGATCACAGTTCACCTTTTTTTCCATGAGATCATATGCACAGCAGTTAGAGTTGCAGTTATTCTGAACAACCTTACCGGAGCTGAACAAATGGAGAGCAGCAGAAATCCAGAACATGTAGAACACCGCAAGGATACCATATGGTATGATTGGAAAAATAATAAGTGCTTGAACTTCTCCTATCACTTTTGCAGCAACCTGTGAGCAAAATTTGCATTAAAATCAATTAAATTGATTGACTTCCATAATGGAAAGAATGCAGCATCACCATTTCACTGTTACTAATAGTTCTAACATTGCTGTGTTGTACCACGTTGTGTATCTGTGGGCAAGGTATGTGTAACAATTTTGTGAAAGAGAAGTTAT
The DNA here is from genome assembly GCA_029884605.1 of Ormosia emarginata. Lineage (NCBI taxonomy): Eukaryota > Viridiplantae > Streptophyta > Magnoliopsida > Fabales > Fabaceae > Ormosia > Ormosia emarginata. Next base: position 4,330,700 of record JAQQTP010000080.1, on the reverse strand, counting down.
GTGTAACTTTGTGACAACTGGATGTGAAAACTCAGAATTACATGGGGGTATAGGTCACAGAAGTTATGAAACAAATGTTCCATAAGCAAGACATATATCACATATCAACAATGAAAATGTTATGGTTTACAACAAATAGCATTGTCCGAGAGGAGGATAAAAGGTTAAGCATCCATTCGGTGAATAATTAAACAAGAGCAATGGCTGGTCAAGCCTGTATGACCAAAGTTGAATTAAGCTGTGGCTACTACTGCTGCCAGATGCAGAATTAGCAAAATTAGCTCTAGCTTTAAATTATTCTTTTCCCAGAACAGGGTATACATGTAATCTAATTGCTTAATCTCAGTACTCAGTAACACTCTACTCATGGTGTAGGAACACTTTACAGTTTATCCAGCTGTACACATATTACTCTTTACACTGGCGTATTTTCTCTTAATTACTTCAACCACAATTCAAACACAGAGTAACAGAAAAGGAGGATGTTTCTCAATGCTATTGCAACAAAAACTACTTCATTTCGCTTCTCTGACACCAAATCATGCGCATTAATTTTTTTTTACCATTCTTTTGTTATATTCACCTAGTCATTGCACAGCAAAGGATGTATATATATTACTTAGAGGTTATTAAAAATGCATGACAAATCTGACAATGATTGGAAGTTCAACCTCAGACAAGTTTTTTTTTCAAGGTTAAAAATACATATTGCTATCAGATATCAATTCAATGAACAAAAACAACAAACTTAATCATAGTTTCATAATTGCATACAATAAAGTGATGCTTGCCTTAAGGACAGAAGTTGCCATAAGGATGCGCCGAACAATAGCAATTGATGTAAGAATGGCAACAACCATGATAAACGTTGTAAGTACAGTGACAACACGTAGATGAGTCAGCTCCTGAAAATGAAATCTGTTTGTAAGATGTACATGATAAAATCATCAATGCAGAGAGAGATAGAGAGATCATAGAATAGATATATAACGACTCAGTCACAACGATACTTACCCTTCCAAATACATGAATGTAAGGATCATGCTCACCAATAATGGGGGAAATAGCATCATTTCCAATCCATCCAACTGAAAGTCAGGAAGACAACATTAACTCAGCCTTATTGTTCGATTGATGCTTGTTCAAAATCAAGAAAAAGATAAAAAAAAATATTTGGCTAGATAATTCAAAAGTTATATAAGCAAGTATAATAGGTCTCAACTAGAATCACCAAGCAAAGTATACTATATGTTTCAAGTTATACACATTCAATCATCCAATATTTATTATTTTACAAGCTGTTCACCATACAAGCAAACAAATATTTTTCATTGTTTCCAATGCCCAAAATGTATAGAAGAACAAGGATAAAATCAGGATCATTTTCAAGTCCCAATGAATGACTCTTCTATCAAAATACAAACTCAAATAATTCAAAATCCATATCATCTAGCATTTTTTGACATTCCAAATTCCAATTCCAATAATTTTATAAAATAAAATACATTACAATTAAATTGTCTAGTGTTTTTCAAATGGCCACTGCCTTATACCAGAAGTCATATTTTACCAAGAACATGTCTAGAACACTTCTAGCTTTGTCTGGCCCAGGAATTCCGTTTTAATTTTTATTGTAAGTTATAACACAGACAGGTCCGTGCCAAGTGTCTAACAATTGGTTTGCAACATTTGTCAAATCAAACATACAACCATAGAAGTGTTTGTATCAGAGAGGATACAAAAGTACAGTTGATGCAAGGGTATTAATGAAAATAGTAATCTCAAAAATGAATAGCCATGCAGCTGACAAGGAATCAAACATTAAATAGATAGGGTAGAGAAAGAAAAATGAAATTAATCAAAAAGGAGTATTCATATTTTGGTCGTCCTCTGTATAGTGATATTTCCATATAAATAGAGACATTTGGTTCACAAAATAGCCTGGCAGAGATCCTAACCTTTTAAGTAGTAGAACATTGTGACTGATACTATTAGAACATTAAAGAAAACCACCGTTATCCAAGGCATTGCAGCAACAAAATACCGAATCATCAGCAGCCAAATCACAGACAGAAACAGAGGTAAAATCCCTCCACAAACAATCAGCACAGCCCATGACTTTCCTATGTCAGCCATGTATCTCTACAAATAAAAGCAATTATGAAACTTCAAAGTTCTATAGCACATAATAAACATAATGCGCAATGGCATGACATATGAAACAGTGCAAAGCAAAGTTTTACAAGTGCACTTAGTAAGAGCGAAAATGTGAGAAACGGTGAAGGATAAGTGAAAATAGATAAGGTATGAAGATTCAAAACATAATGCATATTGACAAGGATCAATAATTTTTTTTTTCTCATTGCCTTGTATTCCTTGCAATTTCACCGCTACCAAGAACACTCGAGTATCAACCAGGTGAATGTTAAACTCTATCGGTAGAGAGCACGGGGTGTGTCCTTCTACCTTCGAGCAGTATTTAGGAATTTGTTATAAAAGGTTTTGTAAAAACAAGGAGAGAAAAACTTTAAAGAAGTGTGCTGTCTTTGCTATCCTACCAGTATATGATGTATATCTTTGTAGGAGAATGCTCATACCTTTATTGGTGCTTCCACAAACTTACTTCCTTTGATTGCTTATTTCTTGTGTTAAAATTAAAAGTTAAAACTATCATGCTGATAAAAAAATATACACACAATATAGAAGGTTGATGTGAAGTTGTTATGCTTTCCCCAGACAATATCAGAGTCATAACATCAATAAAAAAAGGTAGACAGTTGAAAAAAGTTAAACCTTTAAGACAGTTGACCGAGAATTGATATACTTGTGAATGGACTTATCAATAACAATGTCTTCATTGATGCTAACTCCACCCATCTGCTGCCAATGCTTTAAAGACACATTTGATGCTCGAGCAATGAATTGGCAACTCCAGAAAACTAGACAAAAAGTATGCTTTAAGAATCAGGTATTTTGAAAACTCATAATATATAGGGGATTGACAGGTCCCTAACACCGGCCCCCACCCCGGCGGGAAAGCAAATGCCTTTCTTACAAGGAGCATACCTTGCAAGCAAGGTCAAAGATCAAAGTAATGCATCCACACATGACACAACCATCAGCAGGCATACAACAAAACATGAAATTTTTCAATGCATTGGAATGGAAAAGTTTGTTCACCATTTACACTAGGAAATATAACAGGATAACAAGGGCCCTGAAGTTGAAGAGAGGAGTTTCTCATTTCTGGTGTAAGGAACTCAAAATAATCATAGTTTCTATCAATCCAATCATCCTTTGATAGACGAATATCCCCTTCAGGATAATCACACACCCAATTAAGTGAGTCTTCAGAAGGTATAGGGCAGTCCAACAAGCATATACTGCGTGCATTGGCCAGTTTGAATTGGCTATCCTTCAATCCACTTTGATAAACCTGATTAGGATTTAGCCAGTATCTGAGTTCCAATTCACGAAGGTCAGCATGCTTGTCTCCACACACATTTCCTTTGTAGTCCAGCCCATAAGTAAGCCTGGTAAGCCATAGTGCCAGTGATCACAAATTACACAACCATAATAACAAAAAGGATAATAAAATTAAGGGCTTCATGTTACTATACAATACAATCAAATTCCACTTCTTACTTTCAGACTTTCAGTTCCTCAGCAGCCAAATGAAAAACAAGATTAGTGCACAGGGGGAAAAAGTATAATGACAAATCCAATAAACATAGGATTTCTAATATTGAAAAAAAAATCCAATGATGTGACACTTATCTTTTTTTTTTAATGACAATTTCGTGCTATTTGAAGCATACGAACACCCATTTGCTGAGCAAGGAATATTTGCCGTAGATTTATTTATTGAATAATTATACTAATTAAAGACCCAGAAAAGAAATAGGAAATTAGAAAATCTAGGACATCTAGGAAGAAAAAAAAAACACAACGAAATGCATAACAAATTGTTTGAAGTTAAACATCCTTTACAAAATTTCCTTAAGAAAAAGCACTATAAAAGAAAGCCCATTGAGAAATGGCATTTCATGCCTTAAATTCACACTTAAAAACCACAACTTGCCAATTACAGAAACTCCATTAACACAATGCACAATCAGATAAAGTTGGAAACTTTTAAGATTCTTACCTTAATGGGTTTCCTTGGTTGAAACCAAAGCTGGAGTTGACAATCATGGCTATCCAGAAGGCTGTGAAGATGACAAGAACAGGGATGTCTCTGCATTTCCTGTTGTACCTTATGATTCCACCTATTGGGGTAGTTCCATCACTTGATGGGTACCTCCCTATGACTGCACCCAAAGGACCCCTCATTTTCAAGCTTGTATGTATGTATCTCTATTAGTATTACCAAGTAACAAACTTGGCTCAGTTCAGTATTCCAGGGACTCACTTACTGTGTTGCAGAAGAGATGCAGACAGCAGAACAAGAAGGGACAGCAGTGGAGTAGAAGCTAGGACTAGGAGAGTGTGAAAGCTTCAGTAATGAGGAAAGAGCTTTAGATTTGGGATATTAATAATAAGTAATTAATAATTTTTTTCATTCCAATTTTTTAAGACAAATATTTTCTTGGAAGTGGCTGTTTTTTAAGAGTCCTTGTCTCGCGGCTTCACTTCACAAACACATCTGAGCTAGCTTAGCTGTGTCGGCTTAGAGAGAATGGACCCGGGTTGTGAAGGAGAAAGCGACATAATTCACACCAATTTTAACATAAACAAAACTTAAATCTATTTTATTATATATTATTTTATTATATTTATTTTATTAATTAAATTATAATATATGTGTATTTTTATAAAAAAATACGAGAAAGAATATTAATGCATAAAAAATATTAATATATACGTATCATAATTTAATTGATAGAATGAATGTAATAGATATAAGAAAATGTACTTAAATTTTATCCTTTTAACATATTCTCAATAAAAGAGAAAGTAAATAATAAAGTATCACATAATATAATATAATATTTTTCATTAATTATTTATATCTATTTATTAAATTAGAATATACTTATTTTACCCTATATTTGGATGAAATGTAATGAAGGGAAGAGAAATGAAATGAGGAGAACGACAATAACTTCTATTGTTTGAGAGTTTTAAAATACATAAGAAATAAAAAGAACATGTATTTTCATTAATGAAAAAACATCTAAACACAATGTTAGAAATTGATGCCTAGATGTAGTGAACAATAAACAAGAGTTTCCATATATTTTCATGAACATGTATGGGTAAAAAAAACTAATTCACAAGAGTGGGATTCGTTATGGAACTTGGAATATTAACACGTTGGCAGGTATATCAATGGAGATAATTGACATCATGTAAAAGGAGGATTAATTTTATGTGCTTATAATAAACTAAATGAGTTGGAGAAAAAGTTAAGAAACTAGATACTCCAGGCTTTAAGCTTTAGTACATTGTCAAAGTAAGATTTAGAAATAGGATAAGCATAATAGTAAATAAAAATTGAAAGAATAATGTAATGGATGTTAGAAGGACTGTAGATAGGATCATAACATTAAAATTTGTAGTGGAGCAAGATACTTTTAATGTTATCAGTGCATATGCACCCAAAATAGGATTAAACGAGCAACATAAGAAAAAATTCTAAAGGGATTTAGAAGGTTTAGTTCAGAAAATACCTATAAGAGAAAAGATTTTTCAAGGAAGGGGCCTAAATGGATATGTAGAGAGTGAAGTTAATGCGGAGGGTGTAGTTATTCTAGATTTTTCGGTAACTTTCGATTTCACAATAGCTAACACTTGTTTTATAAAACAATAAAAGCATCTTATCACGTACAAAAATGGGGTTTCTCGTTCTCAAATCAATTTCATTTTGATAAATAAATCGGACAGAAAGTTTTACATAAATTATAAAGTCATCCCTGGAGAGAGCTTGACTACACAACATAAGATTTTGGTTATGGATGTCTGTGTAAAGATGAGAGTAATGAGAAATTGTCAAGACAAGGTTCTAAACGGTAGCAACTAAAGGAAGGAAATCAAATGAGTTTTTAGAGGAAGATTTTTAAGGAAAAGATTTAGGAGACACAAGAGAATGCTAACGATATGTAGGATGAGATGACTAAAGAGATTAGGAAGCTAGCAAAAGAGACACTTGGTAAATCAAGAGGTTTCAGAAAGATTAAAAGTATTGGTGGTTGGAAATAAGTGTTCAAGAGAAGGTTATAATTAAAAAGTAGTGTTCTTAAACTCGGCACTTGTGTAAAAAAGATGAGAATTGTGAAAAATATAAGGGGGCTAATAAAAAAGACTAAGAAGGCGGTGAGCGAGGCGAAAACTAAAGCATTCAACAAGGTATACTAATCTTTAGGTACCAAAGATAGGGAAAGACATATTTATAGGCTTGCTACAAGTAAAGAAAATAAGACAATAGACCTAGATCAAGTCAAATACATTAAGAATGAAGAGGGTAAAATCCTAGTTATGGAATGAGATATCAAGGAGCGATGGAAAAGTTATTTTTACAAATTATTTAATGAAGGACATACAACTTTATTGGACTCAAATACTTTAAATACTAGAGAGGATAACCAAAATTTGATTTTTTTTTACCATAGAATTCAGGAGTTTGAGGTAAAAAAAGCACTAAAGAGAATGGACAATGAAAAAGTGATTAGACTAGATAATATACTTGTTGAAGTATAAAAGTGTTTAGGAGAGAAAGATATAAGCTGACTCACAAAGTTGTTTAACGAGATATTGATGTTTAAGAAAATGTCAGACGAATGGAGGAGAAGCACATGACTTATTTATAAGAACAAAGGGGATATACAAGATTGTGCTAATTATAGTTTGATTAAGCTCATCAATCAAGTATGAGACTTTGGGAAAGAGTAATTGAACGTAAATTAAAACAAGAGACTTACATTTCAGATAATCAATTTGGTTTTATGCTTATGAGGTTAAACATGGAAGCAATATACCTTTTGCAAGGCTTGATGGAGAGGTATCAGAGGAAACGAAGGGATCTACACATGCTTGTTATTGATATAAAAGGTATATGATTTGGGCCACCAAGGATATGTATGATGAGGGTTAAAACCGGTGCACGAACACATGATAGAGTCATAAAGGATTTTCCTATAACCATAAGTTTACACTAAGAATCAACTTTGAGCCCTAATCTTTTTACCTTGGTTTGGACATTTTTACTCAACATATCCAATAACTAGTGTCTCAATGCATGTATTTTGTAGACAATATAGTCTTATAGTGGGAGAGTCAAGAAATGGCATAAATGGTAAACTAGAGTTATTGAGAGAAGCTTTGGAATCACATGCCTTTCGTTGAAACAGAAGTAAAACATAGTATATGAAATATAAGTTTAGTAAGACACGTGTTAACACTAATTTAGAGATAAAAATAAGATATCACACTATACCACAAGTAACATAGTTTAGGTAACTTAGATCTATCATAAAAAATTATGGGAAATAGAGAGAGATATAAATCATAGGATTTAAGCTGGTTAGATGAAACAGATGAATGCTTCAGGTATTATTTATGATTGAAAGGTATCTATCAAGCTAAAAGAAAACTCTAGTGCAAACCCATAAGACTAGTGATATTTTATAGTATTGAATGCTGGACACTAAAGTGCCAATAAAAACATAAGATAAGTGTGATAGAGACGAGAATGTTACGTTGAATGAATATGCATATAAGAAAAGATAAGATCATGAATGAATGAATGCATTAGAGGGGATGTAGGAGTGGAACCAATTGAGGAAAAAATAGTAGAATTATGCTTAAGATGATTTGACATGTGAAAAGAAAACCAATAGAAGTCCCAGTCATAAGAGTTGATCAGATAGATGATAACCTTATAATTAAAAGGGGATGAAGACTAAGAAAACCTCTTTGTGAAACCATTAAAAAAGATTTACACCTACATGACTTAATGAAATATTTAGTTTTTGATATCATACAATGATGTCATTTAATCCATGTAATGAGAAAAAACTTTGATTATTGTTATTATTTACTTTTTTTAGAATGACTTAATATTTTATTTTACTCTTCTTTTAAGAATGACACGTTATTATTTTTTTTTTAATTTTAAAATTAATTATACATATTTTTTTATAATTTTAAATATTTTTTTAATCTAAATTTTTAAAAATTCTTGCAATGTATAATGTATTTGCTAGTATTTCAATTAATTTAATGTTCCTTGAATTTATTCTAGATATGAGTAAAATCATTAGGGTTCAAGTCAACAAATGAGTTGTATGAATTATTTTGGAGTTTGGAATAATGAAAGAGCCGAGAGTTGAACAGTGAACACTAAAGACAAGCCGATATTGAAGTATTTTAAAAAAATAAAAATAAATTATTAGATTTGACATATAATGAAATCAAGTGATTGCGCCGCTTCGGTGATAAGGACGGACAGTGATTTAAGTTAAAATTAATTAATAAAATTAACGTGTAAGTTTTAGTAGAAGAGACTTAAATTCTTTTAATATATATTGTTAAATTTAATTTTAAAATTTATATTTATAAAAAAATTATTAAAAGAAATTTTTATTTAAATATTTTATTATATGTTAATAAATTAATTTCTTATTTATTGAATAAAATGATATTTAAAAGGATAAAAATTAATTAATAAATAAATGTAGACCTTCTCAGTTTAGCTGAGTGGAGAGTGTGACTGATATGGACCAATTAAGAGCGTTGGATGGCATTGGGATCATTATTTGAGCACCATCGGACGGTGAGAGAATGATAAACAACTGAAACAGCGTCTTTCATGGGGCATGGTGGCCCTGCCAGTGTTCCCCTTGTCTTGGCTCTTTCCTCCATTCCTTCAACATGAAAATGAAATCTCTGTTTACCATCCATCTCTCATGACTCATCCCTCTTTTCCAAACGTCTCAATTTTTTTTCTTTAAAAAAAAAAAAAAATCTTTTCTGAGTTGTTGTTTATCGAATAAATTTTTTTAATTAATTAGCATTCGGTCATACTTTTCGGCAAGATTTACACTTCATCAATAAAATATTCTTCAGATAATTGTTAAAATAAATATGCAAAATAATTATCACAATATCAGAGAAGATTTTGCATCAATCTTTATCAAATAAATACCCAACAATAAGAGAGAAGATTAACAGCGGCACATGAATAAGTCTTTTTTTAACAAAAAGGGGAATGAATAAGTCTGGTTGAATCTTCACTAATAACATTACTTGCACACTTACTCACCTATCATCGCACATTTAACATATTGTTTCATACTTTATATTTGAATAATTTTTATCATATGATTATAATTGATTCTACACATTTATACTAACTAATTCTATCATCTTATACTATGTAAATTATGATGTAAGAGAAGGTAAGGTGTAAGAAGAATCAATTTCCTTTTCTTTCCTTTCCTTGTATGCAGCCATGTCAGAATCAACGGCAAAATGGCAAAAGCTTTTAGGCACTGAAGAATGTCACATCCTCTCTTTCCTCCAAACCAAACGCTCCATTGCCACTAGCATTCTGTCCACTAAGTGGAAGTCACCATGGAAATACATGTACCCACCATCGATTTCTACTTCCCCTCCAAAGCATCCCTCCTTGCATATTCAACATCATCAACAATGTTTTGCGCCAAACCGGACCACAATCATTATAAAGGTACTTACATAACCTATTAATAACGGATTCCAATAAGATTTGAATTCTGACTAACTTAGTCCGTTGTTGGCAAAAAAAACAAAAGTTTTATATTGTATTTAAAGATGTGTTATCGTATTATTTAATAAATTTGATATATCATATAATTATTAATATAATTGAACTCATTAAATAAAATATTAACACAAGATTAAATAATAATGTAAATTTTTTTGATAATAATAATATATCAAAATTAAACTCATTATATTATTATAAACATATCCTCTATTTTAAGAAGTTACAAGAACTCTCTTGTATTTATAAACAATGCTACAACTATTTATAAAATGTTTTAGATTCAACGTATTTATTAAGTTAGCCATCAACTCATGTTTTTTTTTTCTATTAGATAGTGGATGATCAGAAAATGATAAAATTTAAGTCAATTTCTTTATATCTATTATATCTATTCTATTAATTAAATTATGATATATGTATATTTTTAAAAAAATAAAAAAATATTAATGAATATATATCATAATTTATATAAATATAATAAACATAAAAAAATAAACTTAAATTTTGTTTATTAAAAAATCCTACATTTCAACCGGTTACTAACTCATACTCTCAAACTCCTCATACTCTCAAAATGGGAAGAGGGAGGCTACATTGAGTTTAATATGTTCATGTGACACAAATGAGTGAAAGTGTGATTTAATCTCAAGACCTAGCAATTATCAACTAAGTTAGCGAACACCTTTAGCTCATGGATATTTTTTATGATCAAATGCATTAATCTTATTTTTATTAAATATTATGTGCTGAGAAAATGAATGAACACATTCATTTGGTGCTACTAAATTAAGGTTTATTCCGATGTTCACCCATTGAAATTGAAAATATTAATTTATCTACTCTTAGATTAATGTTTTATTCGCTTTTAGAAAACGTGAATAATATTATATATGAATGATATTTGACCAGAAAATAACTGTAAAATAACAACTTAGTTAGTTCATAAAAAGGTAAAATAAATAACAACTTAGTTAACAAATTTGTTAGGCTTCAGAATGTTTTATATCTAGTTGTATCATATTTTTAATAGATAACTTCATATGAGGCCCGGTACATAATATAAGCTAAACTTTATTGTTATTATTATTATTTTTTAACTTATGACCGTGGGTTGTAAAAAATTTGGTAATATTCTTTCTTCTAACTTTTGGATGACCGTTAACTAACGGGTTGTATGAAATTTGGTAATAATTCTTTCTTCCATATATTTTAAAACTCCCAAACACAAAAAATTCATTCCTTTGTTAATGTGAGATTCTTTTGTTAATGTGAGATTCGATCTTAGTTACTTGCACCCATTTAAAAAATAAAAAAACACTATTAATTCACACAAATGTTACTACTTACAAGAACTGCTAAAACAAGCCGAATTATCATGGATAAGGCTGGTTAGGCCTTCTATCATATAGGTTTACAGTTTAATAGCTCAACAACCTTAATGATAGGGCAAGTGATATGATTCAGTTATTCTAACTTGTCAGAAGAATTTAAAAAGGATATTTAAAATTATTAAAGAAGCATGGGTTAAAAGGAATTTACCCACAAATCAGATTTGCATATCAATTCGTTTAACCAATACATAATTTTCTTTTAATTTTTATTTTAAATGGAGAAACCCACGGGTTAACTCAATCCCTAACATGTCTGTCTCCCGAGTCATGAGATGTGAGATCAATCTCTGCTCCGCAAAGTGTCTAATAGCGTACTCCTAACCACATGTATCTTTAATAAAATTCGAATTCTTATATTATAAATAAAGTTTTCCTAATATGTTTAACATGTGAGTTAATATTCTATCCATTTTCTTGTTCTTTAAATAAAAAATTGACAACTAAGTAAAAAAGATATTTTTATCATTGTTTTTCAAAGTATCTTCAATAAATATTAATTTTTCTGGAATACAATGAGATTTAAACTATATATCAAACTTAAGATCAAATATTTAAAGGACTTAAACTCATTCTATTTGGACCGATTATATTGTTAAAAAAATATATCTTTATTTAAATAGATAATTATAATTTCTTTTTTAATTAGTATTTTTTAATTATTTCTTAATTGTTAATTTTTAATTGAAGAAAAATGATTGAGAATAGAAAAATTAAATCTAGCTACAATGGCAAAAAATTTAATGGATTTCCAGTTTGATTTTCTTCCTAACCCTGGGTTATCATCTTATTTGTCGCGGTTCTACATATGTATGAAATATTTCATTTCACATTTTATCCCAATCTCCAATAAAATAAATTAATAATATGAAAGGTAAATATATATTTATTTTCTTTATATTCTCATTTGAAAAATGATTATTTTTTTTAAAGATTAAATATTTTTTTTCAAAATATCTCACACTTAATAAATAAAAAATTAATCTTTTAAGATATAATCAAACACATAAATAAAAATTTTTTTTTAATAATATTATTTTTATATATAAATTTTAAAATTAAATTTAAAATTATATACTTAAAAAATATAAATTCATTTTACTCAAATAAACACATATTATTATATTAAACAAATTATGACACTTTTTTTATATATATATAAAATAAACATACATGATATACTAGCGACGTGTTAGGGAGCCTGACTAAGGAAGCTAGGACTTCCCTACTCTACTATATTATGCATTGTTTCTATATTAAAAAAAAAAACAAATAGATCACATTATATCAAGAAATGGAACTCATTTGGGCCACTCCGGACCCTTTGTCATTTTTCTATATAATAAAAATTTGTATATACAGTATCAATATAAAGTATTGGTTTAAATAATTCGACATTTATTTTTTTTAAATATGATAAGAAATGAAATTTATTTGGGCCACTCCAAGCGTTTGTCATTTTTCTATATAATAAAAATATGTATATACAGTATCAACATAAAACGTTAGTTCAAATAATTTGATATTTTTTTTTTTAAATATAATTTTTTTGATTTTCTAAATAAAAAAGTTATTACTGAAAATTTTATATCTTTATAATATAATTTAATTCGATTTTAAATTAATCAATGTAATTAATTTTTTACTGAAAGTTTTACGAGAAAAAATCCGAATACCTCTCCAAATAAATTTGTTTTAATCTCACTTAATTCAGCTCTTATCTTTTTTGTTGAAAAAAAAATTAAAGTTAAGATGAAAATAAGATTTGAAGCATTTACTTCTTGCCCTCTCCAGGATCTCCTTTTTATTTAATAATTTTTATATTCTTATTCAAATAGATTAATTATATTTTATTTAATATTATTTATTATATATATATTTTTTATCATTATTTTACTTAATCATATTTTTTAAAAAATGTGAATAATAATTATATCCTTTTAAAAATATAAAATGATCTTTATTTTTTTTAACTACTAAATAGATTACTTCATTGTTCTCACTATTTACTAATTTCTTTTTATTTTCTAAGTACTTTCTGCATAGATAAATAATTTCATTCGCCAAATTTATGTATTTCGCTTACCCATAGAGAATCCACCACCCTCTCCCACAAATTTGTTTTACTCACCCAATTAGCTCCAACTTTTTATCCCAGAAAGATCAACAGAGTTGAAGCATTTAATTTTAACACCCCCCCAAGTTTTACCTCAAGTTTGCCGTTGGACTGGCAATCTCAACTTAGAATTAACAGGTCTCTAAGTTAAACAAACACTTGAAATACTTATAAATAATTCTGATAGGATTTGAATTTCATCTAACTTAATTCACATAGTCTATCATTATGCCAGCACCAACATTCTTCTCCTTTAAGAAAAATACTTAAGAGCAAACCCAATACAATATTATAAAGACGGTTGATGCTATAATGTACTCTCTTATCTTTAAGTGTATCATATACTTTTGATTTTACTTGTAATAACAATTTTTTGTGTGGCAAGTTTCTTTTTTTTTTAAAAAAAAATACTATTGTTGTTGACTACCGCCAACCCTCATTGTCGGCGGCTAATCGTCGGTAACTGCCACCGTTGGTCGCCAACTACTAAACTAAGCAACGATCGCTAACCGCCGGCAACTATCGCTGCCAGCCTCCACTCACCGCCAGCAACAACCCACCACTGGAAACCGCTTGCTGCTGGCCATTGCTTGATGAATGAACTCGCCTGTTGTCGACAATCGGTCACTGCCCACCAATAATCGTTGCCATCAGTCATTGTTGGAAAATCCCGCACCATTCATCACCACCGGTAAACTCCGGCCACCGTTCACTGGCCAACTCTGGCCACCGTCCGCCAGCCAACTCCGGCCACTGTCAGCTACTGTTCATTTATTTAAAGTTTTACAATTGTGTAAATAATATCAGTTAAAATTGTATCAGTCTTTATATTTTTTCAAAAATAACTGTGTATGTTGAAAACTTACATATTTTAACTGATAATATTTATATACAATAATATTTTTTTAAGAAAAAAAGCCCTTGCAGTTTTCTTTATATGATTGTGAAAGGGTTTTTTTAAAAAAAATATTTTTCAACTAGTAATATTACTATATTTTAATTGGTAAAAAAATATTACTAAATTTTAACTTTGAATATTTACACACAATAATATTTTTTTTAAAAATATTATTATTTTTCTCTAAGACCATAATTGTGCATGCTAAAAATCTCATAGATTTTAATTGATAATATTTACATAGTTATACAATCTAAAAAAATTAGAGGCAACCAGTGGTGGCAAATGGTTGCTGGCCAGTGGCGTACGGTGGCCATCGACTACAGTCGTAGTGATGGTAGTGTGTAAAAAAAAATATAAAACTAAAAAAAATCTGCTTAATAGGTTTCTTATACTTAATCTAAGTCATTAATATTTTTTACGATTAAATTAATAACTTAAATCAAGTGATGTATAACTGTATATTAGAAAGAAATGTATCCTCTCCTATTAGATAGCACCTATAAAGACTCATCTACTTTTCTTGAGAGGAGAGAGTATCCTTATCCTTAGACAACACCTATAAAGACTCATCTACTTTTCTTGAGAGGAGGCTCAAAACTTGCTTGAGTACCTTATAAAGGGACTATTTAATTATTAAAGGAAAAAAAAAAAAAAACCTCATAATGCTATAGCCTTGTCCTTTTTAGGCCATTTGCAGTAGTTTCCGCAAAAAAAAAAAAAAAACTTGTCCATTCTGCTGGAAAATTCTTATATTCATTTAGAGGAAGAAAAATTCTTATTCCAAGTTGATCTTATATCATTAAAATTATTATTAGACTTATATAATTAGTATGACCCTCACAAAGTGAATGATTGTGATAATTTGTGAATTCTTCCTCTGGGAGGAGGAAATAATTCCTCCTTACTCAAGGACTAAGTAACGCTTCTTTTTAAAGAAGAGGAGTATATGTAGTGTAAGGCACCAACTCAGCTCAATTCAGCCTGCAACTGCAACAAATTGACCAGTGACCCTTTACCATTCAATGTCTCTCTCTCTACTCACTAAAAAGTGGGCTCATCGAGTTCATCCACAGTGGAACACCCAAAATCTCCTACGCCCATCATGTCAAACCAAAACTCAGAAGCAATTGACAAGATCAGCAACCTCCCTAAGCCATTTGTTTGCTATATCTGCTCATTCCTCACCACCAAAGAAGTAGCAGCCACAAGCACCTTGTCAACCAAGTGGAGAAAGCTTTGGACTGCGGTCCCAGTCATTGACCTACGGGAAGAGGAGACCCCTTTTCCATGGCACGCCCTTCATCGTATTGGTGTGGCTTTTATTCGCATCACCAATAAACCCCGCACCAGGTTCATCAATGGCTTTTATAGTTGGCTTACCTTTTTCTGTATAACGTCACTCTGATTTTGGCATCTAGTGATACAATTTGTATAATTGCTTTAGTTAATTAGTCACATTGTTGAGTTAGTTAGTTAATTCCATTGAGTTACTTGCTTATTATATAAATAGGAGAATAAGAGTATAATGAAGTCATAGTTACACATAATCATAGGTGTTATCATAAATCAAATCTTGCAAAACAACAAAAAAAATTATTAAAATCTCTAGATTTTATACTTAGTATTAAGCTTAATTATGTAATTTATAAATGAATCAAACATTGAGAATTAGCTCTTTATAGAAGAGGTGAGAAAAGGTGAGAAAGGAGAAGGAATTTGATCTCTCCGATGTGGAATTTTAGTAGAGTGAATAGTTTACCAATATAAGACTTTTAAATGTAAAAGAGATAAGTGCACTTTTTTTTTCTTTCTTTGATATTTTAAAAAAAGTTCGAACAAAATTGAGTACTTACAGTTGACACCAAAATACTTGAGGAATCTCATAATGTGATTGCGTGTTTTAGTGATTCTAGCCAAATATTATTAGAGGTGTCAAAATGGGTCAAACTCAATGGACCTACCCGAATAGTCTGAGAAAATAGACGGGTTTGGTTAACAAAATGACAACTCGAAATTTACATGACTCGAATGGACTGAGCCTGAATGGACTAACACTACATAAGGCTAAATGAGCTGGACTGAACTAACAAAATGTTAGTCTGAAATTTACATGAGCTAAATGAGCCGACCCAAAAATGGCTCGACCCTGAATAGGGCCGGACCAGCCCGTTTTGATACCCCTAAATATCATGCAAATGTAATAAAATATGGAACAAAAATAGAAATTGAATTGAACTTAAAAATACACTTACAATGTACATCCAAGTACAACTATTGAGAGTCTACAAGCTACGAGTTACTCTTTTGGTTAAAAGCAAAAACAAGCCTAGATAAGCTAGTAAGACTAACTTGCTTTCCTACTTTATCAGGAATGTGAAATGTTCAAGACCCTTAAACCAATGACTAGGACCTCTTATTTATAGAAAAAACTTATAACCGCTCGTTTGACCTGACGACTATGTGCTAATTTGATCTTCTCTATGATTGTGCCACCTATGCCTGACGATTATTAGCAAGTTTTTCTCTCCACTTATTCATAACTGCCATGCAAATTACTTCTCTTGAACCTACTTGCGCTGATGCCAATTACTTCTCTTGAACCTACTTGCGCTGATGCCATAAGGGGGAGTAACCACCCACTTTGTGTATGTGGATTATCTGTACACCATGTGCCTATAATAACTGCTTCTTTCTAAAATATCACTTGTGCATCACCTCTACATTCCCTTGAAATCTCTAATAGACAACTTCATAATTGCTGCTATGCATATTTTCAAACCTTAGTATCAAGGGCTCTTAATATTAAGAGTTTTTATCAACAACATCAAAATTGTTGTTACGCACCATTTTATTACTAACTCTATATGATGACTATTGACAATTTTATATCACCTGTCGAGCATATGGTAACTTCAATATTATAATAAATCCTCAATATTGTCCCACTTGGTCGATAACATCATTAGTGTCGCACACTCTTAACACTGGTTGATAACCTCAATACTACCATGTATTACAAATCCATGTGCCATGCATTTCCACATGTCTTGAATAATGAAATATTTTATTTGGTGCAAACAGCACCCCATTTTGGCTTAGTGCATTTAAGGGATCAGAAGTCTGAACCCTTATGCGCTAGTTAAGGTCTAAACCCAAATAATCAAAGTCCGTCTGAAGTCTGAACCCAAGTTAACCACAGTCTAGTTGGCCAATCCTCTTGAATTAGTTAATTTTAATTTGAAATAACAAGAGCATACATCACCCAACATGTCATATACATATTATTGTAGGCAATAATGATATTTTTATCTATTTTTTTTCGTATCACTTTTTACACTCCTCTTAATATTATTTATTATGTATATTTTTTATATTATTTTTTTTTACTAAATCACATCTTTAAAAAAATATTAACAATGCATACATTTTTTTAAAAACTATATGATTAACATTTTTTATTGTAGGCGACGTTAAACTTTAACGCTCTCTTGCTACCATTTAAAAAGTAGATATGTGAGTGTTAAATACTTTATACAATATTAAGTATCATAATTAATCAGAAATCTTATTCATTGATTAATGATATTTAATGCATTATAGTTTTATACTTTTTTTTGCTTTTTGTCTAATATAAATTATATTATAATTTTAAATTATTAATTAAAAAATGAAAAATTTTGGGATCATAAACGTTGGTCTCGTTTCCAACTAGATAAACATAAAAGTGAACGTGACACCAATAATGCAAAAGGTGAACGTTAGACTTTGGTTAACATTGATAAACACAGAAGGTGAATGACTGAACGTTAAACTTTGGCTAACATTGATACGTGTCAATATTAAGAGTATGGATGAAGTCAGAAATTTTATCTTGGATGTAAAATGATTAATAGGTTTAAAATTGATAAACTTTTCACTTTTTGGGAATCAAATGTAAAATTATATATATTTAAAAAACGTTCAAATGATTTTTTTTTTTTAAATCTCCAAGGATTTAGGGTAACCCAAATAACCCATTCCTAGCACTGCCTTTATTTCTAAAAAAGTTTTATAATAAGAATATTCTCGAGCAAGCTTTCATGCCAAGTTAGATAATAGAGTAAATATCCAATTTCATCTCTATGAAAAATGTCATCTCTTGGAGAATGTAAAACATCAACTTAGTCATCGAGAATCTAAAAAATTAAGTCATATAATTCTTTTTTTTTGGATATTTTAATCTTTATCAGGAACTAATTTGACTTAATTTTTTAGATTCTTAAAAATCAAGTTGGAGTTTTTTATTTCTCAAGAATTAATATGGAGAGTAAATTTTTTATAAAAGACGATGTTAAGTATTCTCTCTAGATAATATCTCTTTCCAAGTGATCTTATGAACACATCTCACACATTGTATTAATACAATTCAATTCGGAATAACAATGACATACATCATGCAATATGTCATACATGTAAAATTTTAGAGTAAACATCAAATTTTATCCTTGAAAAAAACTTTGCTCCCCATATTAGTTCTTGAGAAATGAAAACTCTTAAAAACTTTTAACATGATCCCTAAAAAATTCAAAAACAGTCAAATTAGTCCCTGAAGAATGATTAATTTGATTGAATTTTGAGTTTCTTAAAAATCATGTTTGAGGTTTTCATTTCGTAGAGATTAATATAGGAGGCAAAATTTTTCTTAGGGATGAGATTAAGTGTTTACTCTAAAATTGTAAGTGGACGTTTTGACGTCATCTCGCTACTGGTTAAGAAGTAGTAAGTGAGTATTAAATCTTTTATAGAATTTTTTTTTGCTAATAATATTTTTTAGAATATTAATTATCATAATTAATAAGAAATCTTTTTGTTCATATAATATTAATTATCATACTTATTGCATTAAGATTTCATACCTTTACCTCTTTGCCTTTTGGCTAATATAAAGTGTATATTGATTTCAAAATTTATTAAATTTAAATGAAAAAAAAGATTCAGGGAATCCTAGGCTATAAAAATGTTCACAAACTAGTCCATTTTGCTATGCAAACTAGAGCTGCTGCTCTCTGTTCATTGTGTTCATTTTCCCTCCCCTGCATCCAAAATGGCCAAAGGGTCTCCCAGTAAACGCAACAAATTTGTTCTAGCGGAAAGAAAGTCAGAAGAAGTTGACAGGATTAGCAGTCTACCTGATGAACTGCTCTGCCATATCCTTTCATTTCTGCAAACCAAAGAGGTTGTTGCCACTAGTGTTTTGTCCACTAGGTGGAGATCAGTGTGGACTTTGGTCCTTGCTCTTGATTTTGAGGACAATTGGACTTGCTTCTCCAAAACTAGCTTTACTTATGTTGTCTGCAAAGTCTTTGATCAACACAAAGCAAAATGCGTCAAAAGGCTTTGTGTTTCAAGCTATAACAAACGCTGCAACCCACAATTTGTCAGCACATTGCTTTCCATTGCTTTGAAAAAAAACCTTGAAGAGCTAGACCTCTTTTTCTACTTTCGTTTAGAAGCTAGTTTGCCCAGCATGCTTTTTACTTGCCAAACCATCTCAGTTCTAAAGCTGGATGGGACAATCAATTTGAATCTTCCATCATCTGTTCATTTTCCTTTGCTCAAGATTCTGCATCTCTATGCACTCTACTTTGCAGATGATGAACCTATTACGAGGCTTCTCTCTGGGTGTCCCGTTCTTGAAGAACTTTGTTATTTAGAAGTGAAGATTGATAGAATCTTCGTGCCTTCATTAAAGAAGCTACATTTTAAGAGTAAACTTGAGAGACTCCAGATAGACACCCCTCTTCTTGAGCACCTTCAAATACAAGATACTAGTGTCGCTGACTATTTGGTTGAGAACTTGCACAACTTGGTCGAAGCACATGTTGATATCTATTTTGAGCAAGATAAAAAAGAAAAAATACCCAATCTTTTCAATGGGATTCATAAAATTAAATTTCTGTCTTTGTCAACTTGTGCTACAGAGGTGAGGTTCTTTGTACTAATCCTTTTTTCTTATTTTTTAGGAAATGTGTGCTATTGTTCATAATTCTTTGTTATTCTTATCCACTTGCAGGTGCTTAGTTATGCATGTTTGGAATTTCCGGAATTTCATAATTTGGTTCATTTACAGTTTTCTATAGTAACCCTTGATTCGTATTTTCTAGTAGGACAATTGCTTGAAAAATGCCCTAAGCTTGAAGTTCTTGATATTGAGAAGGTTTGTTGACTTTTGAGGTTTTATTTTTTTGTCATTTTGATATTTACTCCCCCCCCCCCCCCCCCCCCCCCCCCCCCCCCCCCCCCCCCCCCCCCCCCCCCCCCCCCCCCCCCCCTTTTGTTTTTTTAAAACAACAACTGTGTCCTTTTTTGACAGGTTTATGAAGATGGTGAAATAGATTGGACACAGCCAACAATAACGGTTCCTAGTTGTCTTTCATCACACCTTACTGTGTTTAAATTTAGAAAATATGGAGGCTCTCAAGAAGAGTTGGAACTAGTAGGGTATATTCTCACGAATGCTAAAGTCTTGAAGATAGAGACAATTCAGATTGCAAGTTGGTTGAAGTCAGAGGAAATACGTTGTGCTATTGCAAAATTAAGTGCGTTACCAAGAGCGTCAAAAGATTGTAGGACTCACTATCTAACTCTCGACTAGCATTTGCCTTGATATAGTTCATTCAGGTATGGATTCTTGCCCTTTCTTTTATTAGCAAATTACAAACCAAATTAAAGCTTGTATATAAGAAGCTATGTCTTTGTACCTGAATGTATGCCGTCATATTTTGCCATTGCAGATTTGAAAGCAATTAAAGGTTTGAAAATGTGTTGAGATTATCAGTCAAGAAAATTATTCCCTTATGTTTTAATGGCTTAAGTTATTCTATTGATGATGTCATACATTAGTAGATCAAATATGTTGCATTATTTATATTGATGAAGTTTAATTTGAGGCTATGAACAAACCTTATTCTATGAAATTGTTGACATTAATGGCAAGTGTGGTAGAAATTATACATAAGTAAATGGAGTGGTACGTTCCTTTTTATGATGAAAAGGGAAAATAATAATAAAAATTATAGTTAACTTTTCTAAACATTTTTTTGGTAAGAAAATTCATTTCTGTGTCACATATACAGTTATCTTTGAAATATACGTAAGTTCTTACAGAAAAAATTCTTTTTTTTTTTTTTCTTTATGAAACAGGTTGAAGACAAAGCAATAATCTCTATGCAGTGGCAATCTAAATTAGGCAGCAACATGTTTCCCAGCAAGGGCTAGTTAGTATAATAGTATCTGTCTAATGAGTAGTGAACAATTTCATATTTGATGTCTCATAGTGTAATAGACAAATAAAACACGTCCGTGTGGCATATGTAAGCCTCAAATTGTTTGGATGATTAATAAATAGAGTATATTGAAATTCCAATACTTTTTACTTGAAACTAAAGGTTTGGTAATAAACTGACAGATTAATGACAAAAAAAAAAACTTCATAAACAAGAGAAAAAGCCTATCATCCATGATTTGGAAACAAAATATGTAGAGTCTTGTTTTATCCTCTTGGTCTGTATCGGGATGGTGCGAGACTTTCAATGGCTAGTACGAAAAGGCAGGACCCGAACTACACCACCACGTCTAACCAAAACCAAGTGAACAACAAACCCACCCCCTCCACCGCCACTAGATCCAAATGCTACCCTCCTCTGCCCCTCTTCACTGCCATAGAGAACATGCAAAACCAAATCAACAACTTGGCCAATCGTGATCAAAGCTGCCACCATGAAGAACCTTCTCACCATGACTCTGGCAAGAAAAGGAAGTTTCAATTCATAGCCATCATTCTCAGGGCCAATCTTCCTATCACTAGTTTACCCATTACCAACCCTCAAACAACCATAGTAAATCCCTTCATCTCCACCTCCTCTTCCACCACCACCTCACTCTGGCCACCTATTCTCGGACCAAATCATGACCACCTGGTCCACCTCGGTAATATTTTAGATTTTCTTTTCAAGGACCAACTATGTAATTTTCAATTTTTTACCTTTACCACTTCAACAAGTTCCAAGTGATTAATTAGAGGCGGATGCTACCATGCACCGTTTTATGTTTGGGTGTATGGTCGATGCAGCTTGAGTTTAGAGTTAATTTAGACCTCATTTACAATAATAAGTGGGTCAACTTATTTTCCTTATTTTCGTTTTTATAAATGTAACCCGAAATAATGTTCAATTATATTTTACAAATTGAGACATCTAATCTTCTTCACCATTTTTTGTTTCACTTGAGTCATGATATGAGCATGTTGCTCTTACGTGCTCTCGAATGCCATCCGAACCACTCGGGCTTTGGTCAAAGAGAGGCTGATATTCCTTTGGATACTACGGATGTAATGGCGGCCGATTCTTTTCGAGTGGCGACTCTAATATAGCTTGAGAAGTTAGGAGAAAGAAATGACAACTTTGCAATGTTCTTCTTCTTGGTGTTTCTTTGAACAATGTGGTTCTTGGAGTTAATCAACCGATATATATGCATTTGAGAACCAGAATTTTCTGTCTCTGGAGCAACAAAACCTCCATCATAATGGCTTCTACCAATTAAGGTCAACACTCCTCGATTGCCTTCCCCTTACGGCTTGCTTAGCCTCGCGTCTCCTTTAACGACGACCACGATAACATTCACCATGGATCTGGAACCCATAGCCGCAAATTTTGAGTTTTGCCTCGAAGATTAATCATCTCCATGGAGCTCAAGGTTGAAGAAAAAGGTTGAAACTTTAAGCGGTATAAACTGTTCGACCCACAACTTGCTGCTTCTATGGAAAAGGCGATGGAGCTCAACCACCTTGGTGTTATGGCGCGCTCTTTATCTCTATTCTAAGATGACGTTTTTATCCATAAACTTTTGGGGGCCATGCGACATTATGCCGTAATGGAGCAATAATTTTTGTGTTAAAAAAAATAATGGTCAACTTTGGGGGGGGGGGGGGACGATGGTCATGTATGGGTGGTGCGATGCTTCTCCTTGCTTTGTTGGTGTCTCCCGCCGCCGAGTGATGGGTGGCTTGCCAACTCGACGATGCAAGGTGAACATGGTGAGGATAGGAAGAGGATCACTTTGTAATTTTTAAAACCTGCTCACCATGACTGAAGAAAAGGAAGTTTCAATTCATATTTCTCGATTTATAGCCATTGACATTTTTTAATGTTTAAATCAATGATTCCACCTCCTCTTCCACCACCACAAGATGTCATGACATGGTCACCTGCTAATTTAGAAGGTGCATATTAGACAAAGCCTTAATTAGAACTATTGATATGTTTTGTTTCAAAATCTACCACTTATATGTAAGGTGCATCCATGCACCCTAGCATTCAGGGAGCATGGAAGACACTGCCAATAAGGCCATTTAATGGCTCTCACTCGTTAGACTGTTTGGTAATAATATTTTATCTTAAAAACAATTACTCTTTTTATTCTATTTTAGTTGTCGTTTTAATTTTTTTTATTTTATATTAGATGTCATTTTAGAATTTTAACATAAAATTAATTATTTTATACTAATTTTACTTTTATTTTTTTATTTTATTATTAGCTTTTAAATTTTTTCAATATTTACTTATTTAACTTTATTTCTCTTTTATCACTTTTTTTATTAGTTAATTATATTTTTTTTTCAATTAATGAGTCAAAAGGTAATACTATTTTATATAAATATTTTTTTCTTAAAATTAATATTATAAAATTATATTTTTAACATTAATGTCATTTTCTTAAATGACATATAAAGAATGATGGAAGTAATTTTAAATACTGAGATCCTCTGCCGAAGATCCTAATCCTACCAGCAACACTTTTCAAAAAGGAAACACTCGCAAAATCATCTAATAGCTACTCCAGAAGATAAAGACCCAAATCAACTACATATGAATAATTCACCAGCCAATTAGTCACAATATCCCTTTTCCATAAGCCATGTGAAACACGAACATAGCAGCTCGTGTTAAGAAATACTTATCTTCCTTCCCTATTCAAACATTTGCACCTATGGAAAAAAAAATCAATAATTAAGACGACTTCATGTGTTGTTGTTAATCTTCTCTCCTGTTGTTGGGTAACTGTTTGATAAAAATTGATGCGAAATTTTCTCTTTTATTATTGGTTAATATCTGATCAAAATATTGATGCAAAATCTTCTCCACTATTCTGATAATTTTATATATATATATATATATATATATATATATATATATATATATATATATATATTCTGGTAATATATATAATTTAATGTTAACAATTATCTAAGAATTAAGAAATTAAGTTTTTATCATGTAAAAATATTTTGAGATAAAAAAAAAAAAACTTTTCATCGTCTAAACTGAATTTTGAGATTAGAGTTTCACACTAAAGGAAAAATATAATAAATGTTAAACGATAACCATTTAACTAACTAACTAATGTGTACATATGAAAAAAAATAACTAACTAATGTGTACATATTGGATTTAATCTAGACGAATAGATAAAATTTGGTACAAGAATAAAACTTGATAGATTTAACAGACTTCTGTTGGATTTCTCCAATATCTTTTTTTGTTGGTATCCCAATTTCACCAATATTCAAAACACTTAGCTTCAAGTAATCTTTTAAAAAGTTAAATTTCAAATTATCCATTGTTTGGTAGAAATAGTAGATATTGCTAAATCTTTAAAGTTTAAGTGTATAATTTACTAAAATCAAAACTTCAACAGATAATTTATAAAAATAATAATAATTAAAGTATGTAATTTATAATTTGACCTTAAATTAATTAAGATTCAAATCAATTTAGAAATATAAACAATTAATATGAGAGAATAAAAGGATACTTTACTTGTATAACAAGATAACAATTCAAACAAAATTAATCTTCTAAAAGATAAAGTATACCCAAAAAAAAAATCTTCTAAAAGATAAACTATTTATTAACTAGTAAATCTTTAAGATTTGATGCTCTACATATGTATATGGGGACAAAGTAAACGAACTTAGTTATAGTTCTCTCCTACATCCAAATCAAAAGGTAACCTTGTTGCTAACCATGGTAGCTACCTACTACAGCAAGGTGACTGGACCGAGACCGAGGAAGCAGCCAAAACATGGCGTTAATAGGATTAGCGAGTTACCTGATGAAGTTGTATGTCACATCCTTTCCTTCCTTCCAAGCAAGGAAGCTTGTGCCACCATAGTGTTGTCCACAAGGTGGAGATCACTTTGGACCATGGTTCCAGTTCTTGATTTCGTGGCTAACTCAGTTACACCTCTCAAGGGTTTTTCCACTATTGTCAACGAGTTTTTGACACTACGCACAACACAAAGGATCACAAGGCTTCGTCTCAAAGGTTCCAAAGAGCTATGTCACCAGGTCAATGTTGACAAATGGGTTTCTTCCTCCGCAGCTGGCAAAGTGGAACAACTAGAGCTTTCTCTGCACCATATTTCAGGGTACATGTGTTCTACTACAAACTTGTTCACATGCGGAACAATTGTGACCTTGAAACTTAGAGGCTGCTTCGGTCTGAGTCTTCCTTCCTCTTCCTCCGTTCATCTTCCATTCCTCAAGACATTGCATCTCAATGTCAGAGGAAACAGCGACGATGTGTCTAAGCTTCTCTCTGGATGTCCAACTCTTGAAGTGTTTCGTGTGAAACTGATTTGTTTTGAAGGGTCTTTCAAAATCTGTGTGCCTTGGTTGAAGCAACTGAGGGTCGTGGCTCGATGCAGTCAGGTTAAACAACTCGAGATGAACACGCCATGTCTTGAGTGTGTCTTGATCTTTGTCATTGTGTTTATATCCATGACTATGTGTTTGGGAACTTGCAAAACGTTGTGAGAGCCAAAATTAACATTGATATTCGTGTGGATGGGGATGAGTATGAGGATTGTCTCCATGGTGTATTTAAGCTTCTCAAATTGCTCCCTAATGTTCGATTTTTCTCTTTTTGTGATTTTACGATGAAGAAGGTGAGAAGCTCTATATTAATCCCTTTTCTTATTCAAAAATAATTATTTTATTATTTTTTTCTACACTGCTTTTTGATATTGATTAATGAAATATAAATTTATAATTAATCTTGTGTATTAATTGATTAACGAGAATTATGTGTATTGATTGGTTAATAGAATATTTAATAATTAATTTATATCTGATTAACGTATCACACACTCTCTCTCTCTTTACGAATCTTAACGCCAGCTTCTTTCTTGTTTTCTTTTTCTTTTCATCCATAGGAGGTGATTTGGCCATTTTTTGGCTAAATCACCCCTCTACATCGTTTTTTTTTTTTTTTATCTAAATAAGTGATTTTTTCACATAGATCTGGTTTTTTCTTCGTGTTTTTCGGTGTTTTCGCTCGTCTGCGTCTGGCGGTGTTTGGTTCGTCGTTTGATGCGGCGTCGTTTGATTTCCGTCTTGTTGCGGTGGTTTCCGTCTTGTTGCGGTGCGGTTTGTTTGCTTCGATTAGTAGATCGGTTTGATCCATTCTGATTCAATCAAGACTTGGGCGTCAGCGTTACAGATCCCGGATTACATGGGTATTCCTGGTCACTTTGATTTTTTCACATTTGTAGACATTTTGTCGTGTTATTATTAACCTTTAATTCATCCTTTTCAATTTTTAGTGATGTTGAATTTGTATTGTTACCGATGTATTCTACCATTTGAATGAATGAATATCTTTTTAGTCAAAAAAATAATTAATTTATATATATGATTAATTTGTACTTCATTAACTAGTATAAAAAAATAGTGTAAAAAAATAATTTGAAAAAATTGGGATTGTTCCTTATTATATTTGAATCCAAATATCTTGTGTTTTTTGGGAAATTACGTACTAAATAGTTTGTTATTGTTGTCTTCTTCCCAGATGGAGAACCTTTTCGTTGTTCTTGATCGTCCAGCACATTTTCACAATTTAGTTCATCTACAGCTTAGTCTTAGAATGGGTTACGGGTTATTCTTTTTGGAAAACTTGCTTCGAAAGTGCCGTAAGCTCGAAGTTCAGTCATTTACAAGGGTTATTTAAATTTTTGAAGAGGTATAAATTTTAAATTTGGTCTATCGGTATTTTATAGGCTTAATTAAATTCAAGAAACTCCTCATGTGCAAAAACTTCCTATACTTTGAAAGTCACCAATTTTACCACACCGTGAAGCACTAGGGGTTGATATGCATTGGTATACATGATTGATTTTAGGTAATTGTGTTAGTGACGTTCAAAGCACATACGATTCATAATCTATAATTGGAATGGAAGGTGTTTTTAAATTTTAGCACTTTTTATTTTAATATATGGTAGAGTAATACTATATCTTCTTACTCAATCATCTTAATCATCTTAATAATTATCTTAATACTAAATGAAGAAAGTATTAAATGAAAAACTAAATGCATCTAATGTCTTGGAAACATAAAAAACATTCAATATTTTCTTCATTTAGTAAGTAAAAAGATTAGTAGAATGATTGAGTAAGAAGATAAATTATTTCTCTATATGGTATCATCTGAACAATTGTGGTAACATTTTTTCAGGACGACCCAACAATTGTTCATCTTTTCTGAAGAATGCAAAGGTCTTGAAGACTGAAAATTCAGACTGACGACAAGGTGTTTTGGGTTGAAGCAAAAGGACGGGTTCAGAAAGAATTATCAACGATACCAAGGAGATGTAATGCATGTCTTGTTTTCTTAAAATTTCCTGTTCAAAATTGATCAATCATATGTACTATGTTCTTGAAGTTGTGGAAATGTGTGTATATATCTTCTTGTGTTTGAACTTGAGCACTGCTTACGTGAAATATACACCTAATTTGTGATTAATTACTCAACACTTATATTAATTGAAGTCTTTTTCGTGCATGGTAGTGGAACAGTATTATAAATTTCCATATCATACTTGCTTTTGAGGAGAAATCAAGTGTCTGTATATTTCCAATGTACTGAAGATTTTATGATAATTAGTTTGACTAGTTATATGTAGGAAGATAATGCCAATAATTAATGCGTATTGTCAATATAGTTGGATTTAGGATTTCTACTTCCTAGTAAAACCGTGTGGAACTAGAAGCTGTTAACGAGTTGAATAATTAGTACATATAAATTACTGCTTCCAGTTATTAACAAATGACAAGCAATATGTTTATGATGTTGAGAAATATATGGAGGTCAACATAGGCCATATATTTCCAGAAGTAGGCACTGATTGCATGTCGAGTCTTTGATTGGCTTGCAAGAAGTTCAATTGCTTAACTAGGCATCATCCAAAAACAAGTTCTAATTTTACCTCTCCATCAACATATTCTTGTTCTGTTTCTAAATTCCATTTACACCCTTTAGATAGTTATTTAAACACTTCTATGCTTCATTTGCCTTTCTAATATACAGCAGCGAGAGTTTGCTAAAGCTGTCGTGTGCCAAGATGGAAGAAAATTTATGTTAATTTCTGGCATAGGGAAACTGGGGAATTTATATGGTTAGAGGGGCTGTGTGCCTCATGTTTAGGGACACATGATCCCTGGTATGAAATAAATGCTTATAAGTTATAACATTCATGATACTAGTAAGTGGATGGAAACTCAAAACTTGTGTGTCGAGATTTTTCTGCAATAGGGGATGTTAATTGAAGTTGATGTGTGGCCTACTGTTCGTGCTATAATGGCGTACATGGATCAATTTTATAGAGATGCTGATGGTCGTATTGAGAATGATGGGTTCCCTAATCAAACATATAATACGTGGACATTCCACGGTGTGAGTGCTTATTGTGGTTGTGCTTGATTATTTTGACAAATTTTCCTTTGATAATTACGTGGAGAATCCTTGATCTAATGCATGTCAACTTGAATTTAACTGAATGTAGTTATGAAAGAACATAGGTAAGAAGCCTTTCCCTTTTCTCCATTTTGTCACTAATCTGTATTTTTAAATCAGTAATTATTATGTTAATTTTTTTACTTTATTAATATGTTAGT
Organism: Ormosia emarginata; assembly: GCA_029884605.1. Taxonomy (NCBI): domain Eukaryota; kingdom Viridiplantae; phylum Streptophyta; class Magnoliopsida; order Fabales; family Fabaceae; genus Ormosia; species Ormosia emarginata. The sequence continues at coordinate 4,301,555 of JAQQTP010000080.1, read as the reverse complement.
TGTTATCTCAAATGGATTTAAATTCTCTAAAGTGGTGAACTATAATTCTTGATGAGAAAATCAAGAGTTTAGAGTTTAGACCTTTTCACTATATATTATTCATTTTTTTATGAAAATTTTACGTTATGTTGAAGTTTAATTTAGTTAAAAATAATTAAATTTTAATATATTTGAGATAAGAGTAATATAAGAAAAAATATTATAATTCTTACTATTTCATTCTCTTCCATGAGAACTTCCAAACAATGTATCAAAAATTTTCTTCCATTCCATCTTTAAGTGTTTGAAAAGATAACAAGAGAGAATGACAAAACCTATTAAAAGTGTGTTTAAGAATTATTTTGATAGAGAAAGTGGAATGGAAATGTACCTTCCTTACCAATCAAAACTTCACATTTTTGTTTCCTAAATTGAGAAAAATTAATATATATTATTTGTTTTTTTGGAGTCCCTTTCTTTTTTCATTAAAAACCAAACAAGAGAATGACATGTATATATATTTTCATTTCATTCTTTACTTTTTCATTCAATTTTATTATTAGACATTCTCTATAATTCTTTTCAAATCTCCTAAACATAATATTAAATATCCAAATAATTGTATGACAAGTGTATTTCATCCCATCCTATTCCATTTTATTCATATCATTTCATCCAGTCTCATTCTATTTTATTCCCTTCCAAATCAAATCCTCTCCTTTTACTAAGTAGCAGGAGAATGTCTTATTCAAGTAATCTCCCTCATACATTTTCATTAAGCTTTAATCAATGGTTAAGGTTATAACACGTCATCACTATCATAGAACTCACTGTTTCATAACTTTATTTTTCATCTTTTTCACTAACTCTATTTTCTTGTCTTTGGGTGTTGCGGCTGCCATGGTGTCTCGCTCCCCACAAGTCTGCCGATTACTCCCTCAAAATCCACTGAAATCCATTTTGTGTTGGAGGGTTGTTAGTATCAAAAAATACATTTTGACTTTGTCAAAAACTTTAAATAATGAAGACTTATTTAAGAGAGTAATTGTTGGAAGTATTTATTATCAATCTGACCATTAAAGATTTGAAGATAAATGAAGTTATTAAAAATAGTTATGATCATTCTCTATCATGAGTAGTTATTGATAATTATAAGTAGTTAGGATCTTTACTTACAAATATTAGTTTGTACAATATAATAAGAGTTGAAAGTTATAAAATCTCTATGCATCCCACACACATAAGAGAATTCGACGAGTGCACTATAAGTTTTCAACTACCATTTTCAATTCAGTCAAGTTTACTTTCTTTTACTTTCTTTCATTCTCTTCAATTCAATCAAGTTTATTTTCATTTATTTCATTTCAAGATCTTTATTGCTTTCATTATATGATTTCCTTTACTCACTTTAATTACTTTTTAATCAAATTTATCTTTTTGCAAGTTTAATTCTCGTTTTTTACATGATTTCATTTATTTACTTGTCAATTTTGATTACATTACTTTTATTTATTGCTTTCATTTTTATTTTACTTTGATTTCTTTATTTGCACTTGTTTGAATACTTTCCATTCTTTATATGTGTGATCTGAGTTACCTAATTATTAAAGAACCCATAAAGGAAGTGATTCCCTTTCCTGAATTGAGATCTGGAATCAAACTTTGTTTATAGACAAAGAGTTTACTAAATTGTCGAACAATTGACAAAATTTTCAATAAACAAATTGGCACGCACGGTGGGACTCAGTAAGGGTAATGTGTATCATAATTACTTTTATGAGTTTATCCTTTGATAAGTTGCTTATACAACAAAGAATAAAACTAGAAACAGTTTTCAAATCAGTACTAAAATCAATTACAAAGGCATATATGTATTCTCGTCTTTATCTTTAATTATTGCATTCAATTGACAATTGTTGACTAACATTATACTCGATTGGTCAGAAAAGAAGTTAAAAAAAAAACTCAAATCTATGCCACAATATTCATGGCTATATTGCCATTTCTTCATGGCCAAGATGTTGCTATGGAGTGTCAAACATGATTAAGCCTTTGACATTCAAATGGTTAAAAAAAATCTTTATTTTAATCATGTAATTTACATGGAGTAAATTAAGAGCACTAAGGCACATGCAAGGATAAGTTTTTCATGTATTTTTCCTTGTCAACAAAGCACTCCTATTTACTATGACTCGTTATTAGATTGGTCACATCTCTGTGCCAACTTAAAAAAAAAATGAGGCAGATCGAAACTATTCGACTCAACACCAAGATCGAATTGGTGAAGTCATTTTCGATAGACAAATAAAAGTGTCATTGCCCTCCAATCACTTCAGCCATCTTCATGAAATTATTGTAATGTTACTTTTATTGGCTTTAAATCTAAAAGTTGGCTCAGAAATAATTGAATGAGAATCTATTCATTCGATTTAAGCATATATATTATTTGACTCCTTGGAAGTGGAAAGGTCAACTTATGGTGAAGTGGAGTTCACCAGAAGAGATCTATCCTTATGAATAGGTCTAAACTTGACTTAACACTGGATTCTACAACTTCTGGTGAAAGGCATAAAGCTGCTCATTGGCACCGACTGGAGAAGAATAAAGTGTGTCAACGCATTCAAAATTTTCATGATTGTAAACTCATGTCTTGAGTGGTCGAAATGGCTAAGTGGAATAAATGAATGTTGGGAACCAACTTATGGTTGACATGCTATGGAGTTGGTCGAACTTTTTTTAAAAATAAAATAAAAATAAAAAATAAATTAATAAAATCATGACAAAAGTTATCAAGACAAGGAAGTATTCGACATTCTGACATATGATTTTGAATGACCAGTTAATTATTTAAGCTCCTATACCATGGAGTTGGTCGAACTCAAAGCTTCAGAAGGGTAAAACTCGTACAAGGTATTGTTACATTGGCAGGCTCTACTGGCAACATATTTTTAATTAAAAAAATGAATGAATGAATGACAAAATTTTCTCAAGTTGTTGAAACTGTGAGTAAAGCTGTCGAAAAGATATATGTGGGCTTGCATTCATGGCTAACATGTGGAGTAGAACAACATTTTTTATTGTGTCATTATACTATACAAGATGAAGTTTTTGACAAGCAAACTTATGGTCTAGAGACCCTACATTTTGAATTTTTCAATTTATCATGGCACTGTTTGAGCTTTGAAATATGGAAAGATATGGCCATGGAGTCCCTACTATTAAGAAGCCATTATTGAAAAGCTGTAGTTAGTGTGACAAAATTAGGATGAAAGTGCCTATAAGGGGACCACACATACTAAAAAATTGCAAGGTGGTCACATCTAATTGATAATGGCCAAATTTAATTTGTTGACACTGATGGAGATATTTGGGTTCATAGCATCAAGGTCGAATTAGTTACTTGTATTGACATTAGCAAGTCTAGAAATGGAGTTCGACTATATATATATATATATATATATATATATATATATATATATATATATATATATATATATATATATATATATAAAGTCATAAGTGAAAGAAGTTTTTATTGTGAGAGGTTGAGAGGATTCTATACTGTTGTGCAAATAAAGCCTAGTTGGAAATTCTATACTCACAAATACTTATAAACTTATGCTCTCACGTCCATTGACATCTCAAGCAAACAACACGCAAGTCTAGTCCAGTATGTTTCCATCCACTTTCATCTTCATTTTCATTTATGTACTCTTTACAAATTCAATGCAATCTTAAATTTAGTTCATTTACATTCAGTTTTTATTTTTCTTTGCAAATTTTCTTTTATTCCTGATCAAATGATTCTTTTAAAGATCATTTGAGTTCTGTTTATTACTTTTCTTTAACTGTTTTCTTTCCTTTTAATGCAACTTTACTTTATTGCAATTTATTTGCACAGTTATTTTTCATTGCGTTTGTTTTAATTACTTCATTTTCTTTATTATAAGTCTTTTACATTCTGTCATATTCACTTTGAATGTATTTTTCATTCAGTTATTTACAGTCAAACTTATTTTTCATTTGCATTAATTTTCTGTTATTTTCTTGAAAACAAACCTTTTTTATAATTCTCAAACTTAGTTTTTCATCAAGATAAATACACATATAAAATTTTCGATTTCGTATCTGCTTAACTTTATTGAAATCGAAGTCATCAATTCCATCCTTTTAAGATATTCAGACCAGAATTCTAAAAAGAAACGATTCCTTTTTTCGAATTGAGATCGAAAATCAAACTTTGTCCATAGACAAATGATTTATCATAATTTAAATAAGTATAATCAAAATATTTTAGTAAACAAGGGTGCAGTGGCATACATGTGTTTTCCATCAGGCATTCAACATTCCTATATACCCCTATCTCCCTCACTGCTCCACAAATAATATATTCCTAATTACTCAAAACTCAGGCAAAGAATCTCATCGATCTCAGCAATCTCTTCCAAACTCTTGGTGTTTCAAATGGTTGATGTTACTTTTGATCAATTTTGTTTTGCAAAAAGGAGCAAACTTTGACGAACCCCACAAAAGTCTGTGCCCAGAAAAATCTACTTACCACCACTCTCTTCCTCTTGATAGCAAGAATTTGAAGCAGAGAGTCAGCAGTAGTTGCGTGCAAGAGTGATATAATTCAATGCCTGCAACTCTATAAAGTTAATGAAACTGTGAGTTTTATGATGGTGATGGTATGTTGTGACCTGAACTATTGATTAAAGTTTGATGAAAATATGAGTGAGATTACTTAAACAAGGCATTCCTATTTTACTTAGTAAAAAGAGAGGATCAGATCTATTCTCCCATTCCACCCACTACAAGTTATCTAAACAATGCATAAGAGAGAGAAATGTATTAGGTGTGATTGCGTTGTGTATAACTATATTTTTCTCTGTCTTCGCTCATCTTAGCAATGATTTGTAACACTTCTTCGAAAACTACTTCGTGCTAAATAACACTACTGATATAGATAATCTTAGGGCTGCGAAAATGGGCAGTTCAGTTCAGGCCAGATTATTTTTAGATCGGATCAGATTAGGTCATATTAGTTTTAGGTTGATATTTTGCTAGTTTAATCTGATCCGTTTTGATTTAATGTAATGATATTAATGTGACTTGGTATGACTCATTCGGTCTTGATCCATTCGGACTTAGTCCATTCGAATTATTTTTAATTTTTTGTTTATTTTTATTAACTTAACTCATTTATTTTGTCGAACTATTTGGACCAACTAATTAAACTTGATCCATTTTGACGACTCTAATAATTTATAAATAAAAGTTCATTGACGGAAATCTAATCCACTACTTTTTTTTACGCTGTTCAACACTACCTGTTGAGTTGATCCTTGCTGTCTTGAGTAGACAATTTGACATCAAGATTAGATGTAGGTAATTTCTCACATTTATTAGGTGAAATGTGATGTTTGTTAAATCCACCGTTAATTTCTTTCCTTTTTTTCCCCCTAAACTCACCTAATGTGATGTTTGCTTTTATGCATTATTATCTTTATCTATATGCTTATGTTATATTTCGACTTACTGTCTAGAATTATTTTCTTTCTTACGTTAGCAAACAGAATGCCCAATAAAATGGTTATAAATAATGCTTTAGTAGTCGAGAATGTTGTTTCACTGCCACTGGCCTTCCTCTTTTATATACCTTTTATCTTAAATGACTTTTAAAGAGTTGCGCGGAGTTGTAATTCTTACAGTGAAGCGATAGAAAAACTGAGGGAAAAGACCCTTAAAAAAAAAGGCTTTAGTGCTTTTGTTGTGATGAGATGTTTTTTAAAGCATATTTTGAAGAATAAATATAAGATAATATTTTTAATTAAATAAAAAACTGTAATTTAATAATAAATTTTAAAAATAAGACAATAATAATAAGATATTTTAGGCAAAACCCGCCTTTGGTTTCTCTGGTTCTCCTACACACACTGCCCAATCCTCAAAAACCCAAGACACACTAGTTCACTGGAAGCCATCTTTGAAAATTTGAAGACCGTTCAGATTGTTTTTTAGAGCACAAGCTTGAAGATAATTAATTATCACTGTACATACCTTTAAAATTTGAAAAAACCTCTATGTTTCTAAATTCTAAGCCACCGATCATATATCATATTTGCATTTCTCTCGGATATGTTTTGTTTACTATAGATGCTGGTTTTGTTCAATGCAGGCATAATTTCTGGTCAGATGTCCAAGTTTGCTTCAATTGAACTCTTTGCCCCATGCAAATACTGGTGCAAATGGTATGGAACCGAAAAAATACAAGTTGCTTTTGTTTTGTTTACTCATTAAACTAAGAAAAATGCTAGTTGGACATCCTAGTATAACTCACATTTAAGAGTATATAACAATACTAGAGTGCTAAGTGTATAAAAAACAAGATAAGATCAACTAGATAAAACGATGCAAATGTGAAATAATTTATGTATAAATACGTGTGAACAACATTATTCTTATACTAATAAGTCCACATAAAGACTCTTAAGCCATGACTAACATTATGAACATATTTGAAATGTAAAAATATAAAAAATAATTTAATTAAATTTTGTATTTAAAATATTAAAAAATAAAAAATAATTTAATTTTTAAAATCTCATATATTTTATTAATTTTGAATTAAAAATTCTATTAAATTTAATAAAATTTATTATAATTTCAAATAAATAAACTATTTTATTCTTAATAATTACCTCTCGTAAGAATTAAAATATAAAATAATAAAATTAAATTAAATCAATTCTTATTTTAATAAATTTTTAACACAATTTAATTTCTAAATCAATTCAAACCTTAACTTTTTTAAAGTTCTAAACACAATTTAATTTCTAAATCAAATCAAATCAAATTATTTCTCATTTTTATTCATTCCAAACACAATATATTAAAAAATTTCAGATCAAGGATCATTTAAAAAGATGATAGGGCAGACAAATTTTCTACTAACAGCACTGTTTACATGAAATCGCTGATTTCAATATCTGTCCGAGTGATGAGTGATGGGCACTTTTGATGGCATGTAGCTTGGACTCAACAGTTTTGAAATGTTCACTTAGCCAATATTAGGGGTGTTCTTGGATCGGTTTTGAGGTAAAAAATCATCCGATCCAAACAATATAAGTATCATCGGTTTGGTTTGGATTGGATGAATTCCAATAACTAAACCGATCCAATCCAAACCGATTTTAATCAATTTGGATTGGATTGGATGATTCGGTTTAGGGTTTAAGGGACTAGCATTTACACAATTTTAACACTCAAATTGACAATCTCATATACACAATCTCAGCACTCAAGAGCAGCTTTGAAAGAACTCCTAAGGCATCCACCAGTTTCAAATAAAAAACATAGCTTGTTAAATGTGCATAGGGAGATGATTTTTTTGTTTGGTTTCAAATAAAAAATAAACACAAAAGATGCGTGTAACAAATAATTATCAAAGATCTGATAAAAAAACACAAAGCTGATAAATGTCAATAATTATCAAAATGTCAGAGATTTGAGAAGCAAAGATACACAATTTGAGGGAGATGGGCACTTTATTTAAGAATTTAGGCATGTTTGGTTTGAATCGCTTGAACCGAAAAACTTCTTCAAAAACCCAATCCAAAACAATCCAATAAATTTCGGTTTTGATCGGTTTTCGATTTTTTTGGATCGGTTTACGATTTTTTTTGGGATTGGATTGGACGTGAACACCTCTAGCCAATACACCCTTCGATTAGCAATGGTTGTAAGTAATCGAACAGTCAGTAACAGTGAACATTTAACTCATCTGTTGGAACAAATAAAACCCATCCACGGCATATGCTATCCCTAAAAGCCAAAAGATCCATAATCGGCATAAAATGAGATTGTCATGATAACATGATCACCGTGACCCTATCACCTAATTCTTTGATTCACGGGATGTTATCTCCAATTATATGGCTGCATCAGGATCCAATCTTCTCTGGATAGCAGCAGCAGCCTATAGTGATGAAATTGCAGCTGAGTAGAGCATCAAAAACTAAATCCCGAGCTCCAAATACAGTTTAAATTGCAATTCTCACCTCAAAGTTTCCAAGCTTGTACTGGTAAGCCATCTCCTCCCTGAGTTGAGCTTGCTCTTTCATTGCCTGTGCCTATAAATTAGGGCAGAGAAATGTGACAAAAGGACCTTGCCATTAACAAAATAACTAGAATAAGAGTCAAATCATCATAAAAGCAATCCGGTAAAACTAACCATTCCACTTTGCATAGAGCGCTTCAAAACCATCACTTGCTCTTCCTTATGCTTTTCACGTGCTTGCAACAATTCTTGCCTACAAGTGCAATGAAAAATGATTATGGAAGGGTGAAACAATTTGGGTCAACAGAGACAATGCTTGTTATGTGTACAACTGTTTCACTTGCAAGAGAACTAAGACAAAGTTAGGAATTTAATGCAAAATTATTTAAACTACTCTCCGCATGGATAATGTTTTAGAGGTCATATTCTGACACTATTGTAATGAAAGCTTCAGGTAATTTAATATAGGTAGATTTGTGCAAAAGAAAAACAGATGACAAAGTGAAAAGATATAAGGAGTTATTGAAAAATCTTACGTATCAAAAACTGAAACAAGAAGATAGTCAACATTGCAGCTTCTTAAGCAAATAGATCAAATAACAGTACATGTAGCGTAAGTTGAAAGGAAAAAGGTTGCCGGAAGAGAACCATTTCAAAATTAAATAAGTAAAAGCAGCATGCACAAAAATATACCTGCGCTGTTCTTCATCATTGAAAACAGTACGTTCAGTTGCCTGGAACTTCTTAAAACCCTTTTGCATCTCTTTTTCCATTTGACGCCTGTAGTAAGCATCAAGGTTGTAATACCTGCCACATAAACATTGAACCATTTGTCAACCCCAATAAATATAGAAAAATGATTCATTTCAGATCTTAAATCCACATCAACATTGCAGAACAAGGATATTACATTGATGAGCATGGCACAGATAAATCAGAGGACAAAAAGATTCCCAAATAACAAATAACAAACATGTAGCCAAAGATTATTTCTTATTTACAAAAATGAGCACAAAGTTCTGTACAGATTTAAATAAGCTTAACTAAAACTCTGAAGGAGCTTACTTTTTGGAGGAGAAGGTAGCTGTGTTGTGATCCTCCATGAATCTGCATAACAGAAATTAGAGACAAACTAACTTACAATTAAATGTATCAATTAATATGTGAAAAATCTGTGAATAAATAAGTCAATTAAGTGAGAATGAAAGAAATTAATGTGAGCATATTTGAGTTCTTTTTTTCTTATGGTTTGGCCTTAAGAGTAAACTTAACAGTTAACACACAGCAAGTGTATGTGCATTTTCTTTTTCTTTTTCTCCCTTCCATCTTTCTATTGTTTTCTTTAATTTTTATTTTTTTTCATGAGTAGCAAGTTTATGTGCTTAAGAGTAAACTTATTAAGCACATTTGAGTTCTTTTTTATTAAACTTAAGCACATTTGAGTAGCAAGTTAATGAGAGCATATTTGAGTTCTTTTTTTCTTATGGTTCGGCCTTAAGAGTAAACTTAACAGTTAACACACAGCAAGTGTATGTGCATTTTCTTTTTCTCTTTCTCCCTTCCATCTTTCTTTTGTTTTCTTTACTTTCTTTTTTTTCATTAGTAGCAAGTTTATGTGCTTACTCTTTGAACATTTGCTTCTCTTCCCAATTAGACAGATTCTCCAGATTCACCTGTTAAAAAACAGCAACAATTACAGTATAGTATATAGTCCACATGACCATGACATACATGCAAATTAGGACACCTATAGATGAAGGAAAAAAAGATTTGCTGCACTTCTTTTTGAAGGAGGAAAAAATGTAGTCCAACTGGCCAACTCCAACAGGCAAGAAAGAAATGTAATATAAATTGTTATGAAAATCCAGTTTCTTAATGTCACCACTATACTGGCAACAAGAACAATAGTTCATGTGAAGGAATACGTGGAAAACATTTCCCCAGATGATGTAAAGAAGCCACCAGCTTATTTTTTTGCAAAAATGGACAGAAGACCACAAAGAAAAAGGAAGGAGAAATATCATGCATGTTATTAGATTGCATAAAATAGAAAGTAGACCAAAATAATCACCTCCTTTATTTCTGCCAACCATGCAGTGAACTCTGGTCGTTTGTTCCTGTAATATACATAATATCACTCACAGAAAGGTAGACAAGATCCTTATTTCACGATATAAAAGCTAAATTAGCTAGTTATTAAATTCAGACTTAACTAAAAATGCAGGCCACTTATTTACTTCAACAAGAAATTTCCAACTTTACTATTTAAAGATCTTCTAATAAGCTTTGGTAATTGATACCACAAACTAGAGTCTGAAGATAAATTAAAGCTTCCACAAGCAAATTATATATATGACCATAACATCCAGTCAAAATGTTAACAATCTGAAGAGTTTTTTCAGTTATTTTAGCTTCTAAACAGAAAAGTACATGCCTTCCTAGAAATAAAAGCTAGCTAAAGTGTTCATCGAGAGCCAATGGCTGAAATGAAACCATCAACAGAAAGTGCAAATTGCTATATTTCAACTATTTCAACAATAATCCCAGTTGAGAAATTTCTGCTGCTTTTCCCACAACCAAAGCCCTACACTAAATAAAATAAATAAAAAGAAATGGCCACTTTGCTTCTGCCAACACATTCATCTTCCAAGATTCCAGATGTCGTGGCATGATTGCATCAGCCAACAAATTTCAAAATTTTAAAAACCCTTAGGCCAGAAATCATAATCGGAAGAGTAAACTATCACCTACTGCAGTGTTGTCAAATTGCGGCCATGGCGGATTGCGGTGGCGGGATTCTTGGAATCCGCCATTCACCAGCCGCTGTGTTGCAGTTTCCGCCTTGTTCGAAATGGCGGCCGCCACAGCCATGGCGCCACGGCGGTCATGACGGTTCATTACTGAAATAGCGGTTGTAGCCTCTTTTTTTTTTTTTTTTAAGGGGCCTTTCGGGGTTTTCAGCCTTAGAGATTTATAAAATCCCTAACCCATTCGAAGGAGACCACCCACTTTCAGCCTTTGCCTCTTGAGACCTCCTCCCACTCCCACCCACCTGGCTCCTCCATCATCTCCGGCAACTGAGCAACGGGACCCAAGCATCTCCGGCGGCCGACGACCTTCTCCGAAGAGGTAATGACAGAACGTCCTTCTCAGCTCCCTGTCTCTCTCTGTTCTCACTTCTCAGCCTCACTTTTTCTTCTTTCTTTCTTTATTTCTTTGTTCTCTGTTCTCAAACTCAGACCTGTTTGTTCCTTGTTCTGTCTTCCTCATTCATTTTTTTTTTTTTCATTTTGGGTTTCCCTTCTCAGCTCCCTATCTCTCTCTGTTCTCACTTCTCAGCCTCACTTTTTCTTCTTTCTTCACTTCTTCTTTTCTTTCTTTATTTCTTTGTTCTCTGTTCTCAAACTCAGACCTGTTTGTTCATTGTTCTGTCATTCTCATTCATTTTTTTTTTCGTTTTGAGTTTTTCACGTCTCTCCATTTTGGGTTTTACACTCTCAACTCTCAACTCTCAAGCTCAACTCTTTGTTTTACACTTTTTAGTATTGTTTGTTTTTATTTTCTAGTGGCCTTATGCTTAATTGCTTATGTTATGACTTATGAAGACTTTGATTATGTTTATGACTGAGTTATGACAGTTATGTTTTTCCTTATGCTTTTGAATTGTGACACTTTTTGATGAATTTTATTTGATAGAATATATTTCTAATTTTATTGTACTTGGTGTATGCTATTAGTTTTTATTATTTATTATATTTAGCAGATTTTTTTGTATTTTTTCTGTATATATTTATTTTTTTAATCAGCTGCCATGCTTCCGCCATTTTCTGCAACCGCCATCCGCCATTTTGTATGGCGGATTTTTGGCTTTCCGCCATGGACCGCGATCCGCCATGGACCGCGATCCGCCATTAACAACACTGACCTACTGTCTATAAATCCTCTGCAGTGAAAGATAAAAGTTCGCAATAACCAATGCCTCTTCCAAAGATTCTATATTTTCAGCATGTGTTTAAGATTGCAGTCCAGAGGAAAGTATAAAGTTGTGAAGTTTTGTTAAAATAGGACAGTGTCGAGTTTTAATCTTTCTTTTAAGCATATAGGTAACTTTCTCTCCATGATCACATATGATGAAAAGATAGATTTTTAAGAGTATGCTGGAATTTTTTAAAGGAGTTGTTTTCATTCTTTTCACTCCTTCTCTTTATGATTTTTCTTGTCAAGAGAACAACTTTGCATCCTGTTATTAGTTATTACTCTTCTCCAATCTTACATGGTTCATATACAAATTGTAAAAATTCAACAATGAACAAATGAAGCTCTTCTTTTAGTCTTTGACCAGGGTATCCCCATAGGCATGGTAATGAAATTAACCCTTCAGGCAATGAGGCAACTAGGAGGCCCTTCTATCAATGTCTAATGCAGGGTTTGAACTTTGATGCTTAAATTCTACAATCGATTATAATTACAAAACCAAATTCTACAATCGATTATATACTCAGTCCTAACCTCATGCAATTACATATAACGCACATGCAAAACCAAAGTAACAAACCATTGTCCATTGACTAAGAATTTCAAAATTTACTTTCTACAACATTGTTAGTTCGTCACACACAATCAGAAGAAACATTCATCTCTCACATTTTAATCAATAAGCAAATACTAAATATTAAAAATGCTCAAATCACATACCACATATCAGTTTCTCTAATAACACCATACTTTCCCCATGAATTTGTCACTGCTCCCTTTTTCCCTCTCTCCTCCCTCTCCTTCTTCTTCTTCTTTCGCTTCTCTTTCTTCCTTCTCTCCTCTTCTTTCTCCTTCTTCCGCCTCTTCTTCTCCTTCTCTCTCCGTCTCCTCTTCCTCTCTTTCTCCTTCTCTCTCCTCCTCCTCCTCTCCTTACTCTTCCTCTCTCTCCTCTCTTCCTCGCTCTCCGACTCGGAACCCGAATACTCCGAATCCGAACCGGAACGCTCGGACTCATCGTCCTCCGAACCCGAACCCGAACCCGAATCGGAATTGGAATATTCGTCGCTGCTGTAGCGCCTCCGCGATTTCCTCTTCCTCCTGTGTGGTTTCTCTCCTTCCGAATCGGAACTTTCTCGCGCTTTTTTCCTCCTCGAATTGCTGTGCTTTCTCTCGGTTTCCGAGTCTACATCCGAATTTTTTCGCGCTTTTTTGGAATCTCTCTTCGACGGAGCTTCCTCTTCGTCTTTCTCTGAGCTGGCAACCTTTTTAGGCAGCGCACCGTTTCCGTTTCCATCTCTCGACATTTTCGTTTGGCTCCTCCGAGCTTTGGGTTTCGCAGTGAGTCAAGTTGCAGATACGGGTTGAGTCGATAACTCGGAAGAAGAGGAGCTATGTGGTTGATTCTGATCATATGGGGCTTCGGCTGAAGCCCAATATGTGTAGGGCCCATTGGTCTAGTAGAAGTACCCAACAAAGAAGATGGCCCATATGAGAAAAAGGAAAAATATAAATTTTGAGCTTTTTTGTTTGAATGACCAAAAAACAATTTTGTTTGGAAGTAAAAAGGATTGAAATTGAGAAAAAAATAACTTTGTACTGTTTGAAAAAATTAAAGAGAAGGAAATAAATTTATTAATAATATAAATATAAGTCATACATATGAGTAAAATGAAAAAAACAAATAAGGCTTAGATGCATTAATAAACGGATCAGGATCTTCTCCTGTTCTCAAAAAACAGGAGAAGATTCTGTTGATAAAAAATACACGTTAAAATTTATATACAAATGTGTATACATAATTTTTTTTTTATCGCATGAATTTTTATGCGTTACAAATAATCGCATGAGAGGATCCGTTTCCTTAATATTTAAAAATCGTTAATTTTAAAAGTTAATTTCATAACAGTATCTATAAAAATATATGATCAACAACTAAAAAGAAATAGAGAAAATAAATTTTTACACTCCGCTTTCATAGTTTCATCCCAAACTTGAGGAAAGCTTTTTCTACAGTTGAATACGTAGTTTTTTCTACAAAAATTATTCTCTTCATTTTTCATCCTTGTCCCAATATTAGAAAAATGATATTCACATTTCATTTTCTTTTCACTCAAAACCATTTGCCCAAAAGTTAACCATTTGAGTTATTGACAACTACTATATTTCTAATCCCAAAATTATTTTCCAATGGGAATGAGTTAGCAAATACTACAATGGCTTTTGTTATTATATATTGAAAGAGAAGTTTATCGTTTGGGAGTGTTTCTTATGTGAGAGAAGTAATTATATGTATTTGGATTAAATTATTTTATATAAAAAAATCAAACAAATGTTCTGTTTCAAGTATTTTAATTACTATTGGTGTCACCAAAAATGTATTTCAATCACTATTTTTTTAAAAATAAAATAATATAAACACACACTAAATAATTATAAAGTCTCCAGATGAAAAAAAAAAAGTATAAAGTCTCAACACTAAGAAAATAAAAAAAATATTAACTATCAACAAAGACTTTCTAATTAAGTTAATATTCAAGAATGATTACACATGACATGTTGAAGCACAAATAATGTTTGGTGTATAATAACATTATTATATACATCTTCTTATATTTGTATTTGTATAAGGTGATAAATCAGATAGACATACAAAAAAAAAATAAAATTATTATAATAAAAATTATATAAATATAAAATAATATGTGTAAGTGTACATAATATTATTCATTGAATCCCTTAAGGATTAACTTTCTTCAGGTATGATAATGCATAGACTTTTACGTAGATAAAGTGATAAACAATTGATTTCTTTTTTTTCCTTTTTGCTGAGTCATGTTTTATTGGAACATTCGATTCAAGGTGCTGACTAATATGCACCCTCCATGATAGGGTGTAGCCATGCTCCTTAATTTGGAGCCGTTGATATGGCTTAAAAATCCATCAACAACAAGGATGAATGACCCGTAACTAGGAGAACAGGTTTCTTGCAAATTATAAATATGGTATGAAAAAAATCAAGATATTTTTATTATGAAATTTCAGATATGTTATTGCCATGAATGACGACGGAGCTCTATTGCTGGCGTCAACACCTTCGTGCCCCAATACCATCAAGCATGCAACTATCCTGTAAGCCACCAACATCAACCCCTGTTCCCACCTCGGTGTCATTGCCTGTTTTAGTCGCTAAAAATGAAGAGGTGAAGAGTGGAAATCAGATCTCGCTTCACTCTCATTATCAAACTCCAACACATAAACCTACAATCATCCCTAAAAATTACTACAAGTTAGGGGTTTCTTTTTAAATACCAATAAATAAATAGGCATAAAAACACTTTTTCTTCTAATTATAGGTAAATTCAACATGCATACCATGTACCATAATTTAACAATGTGTATAGTAACATCCACCTTCGGTTCAAAGATATTTGCATATAACAAACAGTCAAACACATAGTAGTCAGTAGATGTACTCATGTCTAGAAGTGATAAAACGGGTCAATCCGTCTTGCTCAACCCGCTTCACTTTCAACCTGTCAAAATGAGAGGTGGGGTAGGTTGACCTGTTTTAAAAAATAGGTTAAAAGAGTCAATCTATCCCGTTTTAAGATGAGTTAACGGATTGGTAGATTAACCCGTCTAAAGGAGAAAATAAAAAAAAGTAAACGGGTTGGCGGGTCAACCTGCCTAAAAAACAAAAAATAAAATGTATAAAAAACAAAAAAAATCATAAAAATTTTTAAAAAATAAAAAATTTATAATTTATGGAGACTATAAAAATAATAAAATAAAATAAAAATAGTATTATACTTATAAAAATATTACAAATACAAATAAAAAGATTTATTTATAATATTTTTTTAAAAAGATTCAATCCTACTCCAACGCCCCATCCAAATTAAAATGAGTTATGCGAAACAGGTTATGTGAGTTAAAAAATAAAAATAAGTAAAAATTTTAAATCTAACCTATAAAAAAATAACGAATTAACAAATTAACTCAATGAGTCAAACTTGTTTTATCACCTCTACTCATGTCAAGACTAAAAAGAAAACGTGCATAACACTGAACAGTGAACATAGCGCATAAATGAAAGGAGCACGTGTAAAAACACTAATGCTTTGTTTGGGTGAAGAGAGAAAATGAGAAGAGAGAAAATGGAAAGAGAGAAAATAGAGAAGAGAGAAAATAGTGAGAAAATTATATTTTCTCTCCTATTGTTTGGATGAAGAGAAAAAAGAGAGAAAGAAAATAAAAACTTTTCTTTTCTTTTGGTTGAGAAGAAAAGTGAGAAGAAAGAAAATGAAATTATGTGAAATGACTAATATACCCTTTATATAATGTAATAAATAAATTTATTTTTTGCTATTTGTTTTACTTTTGTAATATAATAACTACACCTCATTTATTTATTTTGAACCGCAAATAAAAGCTCACACGTCTGATATTTACCAATTTATGTAATTTATCTTATCTAAAGTCATTAGTTTTAGTTAATTGCAATCAATTGGTGATCTATTTTGTTCAACAGTCACTTTCCATTATCAATGATATGTGTACATACTCTACCACAACCTTTTTGCTTTTTCTTTGTCACTTAATCGAACAAAAAATTGAGTTAAAATAATACACAATCACTATTTAAATTTAATATAAAATCACTATTTAAAACAAAAATTAATAATATAATTAAAATAAACACATCAATAATGATAAGCTAATTTTAATAAATCAACAAAAGAATTCAATATATTTTTTAATGATCTTTGTTTGCATTTTTCAAACACTCTTACTTTAACCCAAATTATTTGATTAACATATTTTCTTAAAAAATGTTTTATTTAAAAGAAAAAAAAATTTGTTTAAAGTATTGCAAATTTAACTAAAAAAAACTCAAATAAATCACAAAAAAAATATCAAAACAATAAACTTAAAAAAAAAAAAACTGGCTGACAAATGGATTAAAAAAAAAAACAAAGAAAGGAAAGCAACAAAAACGAGCAGGGGAGGGGAGGGGAGGGGGAGGGGAGGGGGCGGCGGTGCGCATCTCTGGCGACGGCGGAGGGCAGCGGCGGCGAGGCAGAAGGGCCTCGACGACAAGTGGACAACGACGAAATTGGTTCGCGCCTGGAAGGACGGCGGCGGACGGAGCGAAACCGGGCCGTTTGGGCGGTGCTGCGAGGTCCCGGGTGGCGGCGGCGAGGCAAGGACTGGATGAGAGGAGAGATAGCGGCGGAGAGACAGCGGTGGAGAGGACCGGGTCTCCTTCCGTCGGCAATGGTGCCGGATTGGGTTGCCTCCCCCACCCACCCCACCCCCTGCCGCCGCGTTCCCCCACCCCCACCCACCCCACCCCCTCGCCGCCGCGTTCCCCACCTCCACCCGCCTCGGCCGCAACCCGCTCTGAAGAAGAAAGAAGAAGAAGAAGAAGAAGAAGAAGAAGAAGAAGAAGAAGAAGAAGAAGAAGAAGAAGAAGAAGAAGAAGAAGAAGAAGAAGAAGAAGAAGAAGAAGAAGAAGACGTGGGTTTTTGCAGGGGTAAAATAGTCATTTCATTAATTTATCACATTCTCTCTTCTGTTTTCTCCTCATCTGAGGAGAGAAAATAAAAAATGTGGATCCCACCACCACATTTTTTCTCTTCTCTATTTTCTCTCCACTGCCAAACAGGAGAAAATGAAATATTTTTGCTATTTTCTCTCCTCTCATTTTCTCTCCTTCCATTTTCTCTGGAAACAAACAGAGTGTAAGCCCTGAAGGGGATAACGTCAAAATCGTAGCATGGATCTTTCAGTCTTCTATTATACCGTCATGCATAGACTTTTTAGTAGAAGTGATAAACTACAGTTTTTTTTTTTTCAGTGTCGTCTTTTCTTGGAAAATTCAATTCAAATTTAAAAAATATCTACTTATAATTAAAGATGTCAAAATGTGATAGACTAAAATGAATGAATTAAGTTAAAAAAATTTGATGTAAAATTAAAAATTTGACTTGAGTGGGTTGACTTGATTTTGACCCAATTTGAAAACTTAATACTTAATTTTTAATTAAAATATTATTATATAATTTATATAATATATAAAAATTATTCTTTTTTAAAATATAAATTTATTTTTTTATCATAAAAATAATTTAATTTAATGTTTAATAAAATTTAAATTATTTAAAAAAGTGTTGAAAATATAAAGATAATTTTTTTAAGTGTTAATAATTAAAAAACAAGTATAATGCTGATTGACGGGCTTACTCAACTCAACCTACAATTCACATAAGGTTTGATTGAACTAATAATTTATCAACTTGTAACGTTTTTTACCAGGCCAGACCCTTTTTAACAATTGACATCCCACTGATAACAAAGACACGGTAAACTCATCTCAAGATTTGAAGAACGTATACAAACACTGAACACATAGCGCATAAAAATGAAACGAGCACGTGTTGAAAGAAAAAGTCTAATATGAACCCAATTTTATTAGGTTCATATATTTTAATTATTAATTTATTATTAAAATAAATTAATAATTCAGATTAAAAAATTAAATTTTTATAAATTTTAACTAATAACATTTAAATTCGTATAAAAATTTAATCAAATCATATTTTTTAACAAATAATTATAAATATAATAAATTTATAAATTTTAATTAATAATTTTATATATATTCAAATTCATATATAAATAATATCAAATAAAATTTATTCATATGCTCAAACTTATTGCCTCTGTAAGAACATGGTCCCGTGTTAAAACACTAGAAGCAGGTCCCGACACCAGTCTTAAGATATGCAATCTCAGTAAGGTTGATAGTCCAAGAGGCCAGCACTTCAATTTGTACTTGTTTTTTACTTTGGTCTTAGGGGGGTTGCTTGACTTTTGAGACCTTACCAGTTATACTATCATTCATAATAGGATTTGTAATTTGTAACAACAATATTACATATACATATTTATATACATTATCTTATATGCGTCCAGTTCTTATTATTTAATTATAATTAAGTCTATTTTTTTTTATATTTATACTTTAATTATGTACCACATATCCTTAATGTGAAAGATATATTCTCAAAGTAATGTATTGTAAGCATTATTCAATTTATAAACCCATCAATAAAGAAACAAACTGAAATGAATTTTGAACCCTTCTTTCATACTTGAACTGAATATTTTACTAGATAGCTTACATATCTGTAAGGAGTTCCAGTATATAAGGAAAAAAAAAGTAACTGTACATATAATTGCAATAAATTTGAGTATAGCTACCATTTTATTCTCAAAACATGACTTGACAAATGCTTATCGCTTCAACCAATTATCAATACGATCCCATACTTTGAATCAGGGTATTTGTGTCTCTCAATTCCATGGACGATCCAATAAGGGACTAAAATTATAAAAAGACAATAATTAAAATATCTAAATGCAAATCTTACTATATATGTATGGGGTAAAAGAATTTTAGACAATTATAAAATTATCTTTTATCTTTAACTTATATGACTTCTTGCTCTAACATTTTAAGTAATAAAGTTGATTTTTTACTTTTCTTAATTTTCTCCAAAAAAAAAGAAAAAAAATTCATACAAATGTGAAAACTGCATCTTTATCGATACTCTGAAAATATATTAAAAAATATTTTTTATTAGATTATTATACTCTATATATATTATTTTTTTTATTTAATTAAATATTCTTATTCTATTGATTCTTTATTCTATAGATTCTATAGATTTTTTTTTTTAGTTTCATATTTTATGATAAGATATGAAAATAAAAAGAAAAAAATCAGGATAATTGATATATATAATAGAAAAACTTAATATATCAGGATAATCAACGGAAAAAAATTGTGGAAAACAAAACAAAGATTCTTTTCAATGACATATATAATAGAAAAACTTAAGTTTCTTTTTGTTTTTTTTTACTTTAAAATTTAATACAATTTTTTATTTTAGTACAAATATATATAAATCAACTTAATTTGCTTTTTATTTTGATAAAAATCATTTTCAATTATTTGATCAATTCACAAATTTTATTTATATAAAAGATCACTTTAATAATTAGATCAACACACAAATAAATAAGCCTAATAATTCTTTTAAAATTGTTTTTGTCAGTGACAACATAGGTATATACAAATTAAAAGCAGAAACTCTTTTTTTTTTTTTCATCCTAATACAACGTATACCGTAAAAAATTGTATAAAAACTGAGTAACAACCGCAATTGCTTGTCCCTTTAGATCCGTTCAACTCCCAATTCACAATTAATCCATTTAACAACTCAATAAAGACAGAAGTTATCTTTTCTATGCTCTTCACGAAGTCTCGTCAAGAGACATGTCAACTGATTAATTGAATTCAATTTCCTTAATCTAAATTTCTCCCTGACCATTGTTTAAAAGTGGCACTCTCAGCTACCAGACCTAGTTACCTATGAATTATCAATTAACTAATTAATCCTTTTTTTCTCTGTATAATTAATCTTTTATTTAAGTGAGTGGTCAGTATCATAATCCAATAAAATAATTCACATTTTATATATTACATTACATTATATATATATATATATATATATATATATATATATATATATATATATATATATATATGAGGGAGGATCAACTTACACCAACGTAAAATTTTGACTTTACATTATTTTTAACCATTATTCACTTTCATCTAATGTTATTTTTAATGAAATAATATCAATTATTAGATGAAAATAGATTTAACGGTTGAAAATGAGTGTAGAATCAAAAAATATTTACATTAGTGTAAGTAGAAATGATCCCTCTTCTATATATATATATATATATATAGAGTAAAAAAATTAAAAATAAAATAAAATATTATAGATACAGTGCATATGATAAAATTTTGGTTAAATTAAAATTTTAATCTCCATATTTTACATTTTTTTAATTCAATTTTTATATTTTTTTTTTTTTAAATCAATTCTCATATTTGTAAAAAAATTTAAAATAATTCACATTAATCATTAAATATCATCAATTGACTAATAAAATAAGTATTTTTTATCTAATAAAAATATCTTTAAATGCTCACTTTTTTATAAAATGTCAAATAAATAATTTATTATTTTAGTGAGTATTTATTTCTTTTGAGTAAATATTTTTTTGTCTAATAAATATTCTTTTAAATATTTTTTATTTTATAAAATGTCTAATAAAAACTAAGTTAATATTATTATAATAAAAATAAAAATATAAACTATTTAACAAAATTAAATATAAAAACTATTTTAAAAAATTATAAATACTAAATTTAAAATTAAAGATTAAAACTTTAATTTAACCTAAATTTTGTAATATTTGTGTGTTTGAGAGAATGATAAAAAAAGGGTCGTACACTTAGAATTCACTCATATATACTTTTTTTTTTTGCATATCTCACCCTTATCGAATTCGATTAAATTCAACTATGTTTCTTTTCTTTATAAATATAATTTTGATATTTTTATCATAAATAATATATACATTCTTTTATATTTTATTTAATATTATTTTTTATATTTATTTATTTTTTATATTTTTTTAATTATACACTTTTAAAAAATATATATATAATATTTACATCTCTAAAAAAGTGTATAATCATTTTTTTCTTTATAAATATTCATAATTATGTCACTATTTTCCCAATGTATAAGTGGTCAAAAAGAAATAATACCATTTTTAAAGGGATCAAGCTCAATTTTTTTAAAAAGAAAAATTACAAGTAAAATGAAATATTTTGGCGGGGTTGGGCTGGCGATAGGCTTCTCATGGAGCACCGTAGCACCACCACTGCATATGCACTGACGCGACAATTAGTTAAAGTGATCGTCCTTGGTAACAATATATGAAATTGTAGGAAATAAAATTATTAATTCATGTTTTGCAACAGCACTAGTTTATTGTTTTACATAAAGTACATAACTCATCAGTCATGCACACAGTACATATATAGTTCAGAGATTACATTAATAACGTATATATGCGGTGCAAGTCTTATTTATGAGATTATTGGGTAGGAATTTTTTATTTTAAATATGAAAATCAGTTTTTAATATGTATAAAGTTATGTATATTATGTTAAAAAGAAAATATTAATCACACGATACTTTTTATCTTATTATAATATATTTTATCACTTTTTTTTTTTTTATATTTATGATTAAGTAAGAGAAAGTGATGTAATTAATAATATAAAAATTGTGTAAAAAGTAATATAAGAGAAAAATGTGGTGAAAAAATTGAGGTTGATGTTAAAAATACACATTTTTTTTAATAAAAATTACATGTCAAAATTGAGTGAGTAAACTCTCATTTTAATCTCTAAAATTTTATGCACCAGTCACATTAATCCTTAAATTTAAAAAACTTATAACTTAATCACTGAAACCTCAAAACATTTATCACATTAGTCCATGTGTTTTTTTTCGTCAATTAAACTTGATACATACACACGCGTAACACGTTAAATACCAAGTTGGACATTGATATGACTTCTTACCTCACTCAAAAAGATGCAGTTTCACTTTTGCACCAAAACACAAAGATTCCAATGATGAAACGATGTCGTTTGGGCTGAAAATCATCTCCCTTCCCCTAATTGAATTCTATTACAGTAAGCTCCAATTCCCTTTTACAAAACCCTATAAAAAACAACCCCAAATTTGTAACTCAGGTTGACAAGACTAGGAGATAATAAGTGGTGAAAACCGTCTTTAGCAAGGTTGGCAACCCTTTTTGGCACCTTTGTGCTCCATCCATATGTGTACACTTTACCTATGACCAACAAGTACAAAATCCAACCTTTAAAACTCAAAAAGGTGAAAAAATACACAAACTTGCATAGAGCAATAGCTGTGAAGAACAAATAACAAGATGCACAGTTTAAAAAAGAAACTTGCTTGCTACTTTGATAATTTCCATAAGCAAATCCAAAAGAGGTGAGCTTCACATTCCACAAAAGAAACCCAAAATTTGACTTACTTCCTTTGTTGTGGTAAGAAAAACCAGAGCTTAAAACTTCAAGGAGTAAAGAGACATAGGCACCAACATCAGGGGCTTTGAGAAAATAATCATCAACCTCTTTGATAACCTCAACTAGATCCTTTGTGTTCCTTGACACTGCCATTGCAAGATCACTACTAGGGGTGGTCTCCTTGGAAAACCCGCTCATCACAGACGGCGGAGCCGTCACGCTCGTTGTGGCATTCATAGCCATTACCACCACTTTAAACCCAGTAGTCATGGTTGCTTCTCACTCTTCCTCAGTGGCATACTGAGAGGAAATAGGAGGTGGCGACTGCATGAACGGGTCCCTCTTTGGCAAGGTTAAAAGTCCTCTTTGGCAAGGTTGCAATTGGGTTCAAATGTGAAACTATGTTATTTCATTTTTGAGACTTTTGTTTTTTTCATGCAAAGGCCAAACTACGTCATTTTGGAGCAAGGAGGAAGCCACAACAGTGTCCAACTTGACACTTAACGTACCACGCGTGCATGTCCGTCAAGTTTAATTGACAGGAAAAAATATAAGGACTAACGTGATTGATATTTTGATGTTTCAGGAATTACGTTGTCAGTTTTTAAAATTTAAGAACTAATGTGACCGGTACATAAAACTACATAGACTAATGTGATGATTTACTCAAATTGAATTATATGTAAGAATTATATGAAAGTTCTATATAAGAATTTCTGTGACCTTGCATCTTCATGTTGGAGAAAATCCATTCAACAGTTTCTGGTGCACCAACAGCGAAAATTGTCTCTGCACCTACCGCTGACTAAGTGCTCTTTATTCTTACCATGATCGTCCCAGCTAGCGGCGAAGCATGGATTATGTACCTGAGCATTTGATTAAGTTGTGAAAATTTTTATTATTTTTAACAATTAATTATTATATAATTGATTATAATATAATTAATTTTATATTTGAATATATTAGTTAAAAATAATTTTAAAATAATTTATTTTGTTTAGATTGTATAAAAAATTATTTTTATACATTAAATTATTAAAATAAGTATAAAATAATTTAAAAAGTTATTTGATTGAAACAAAATGATATTTATATCTCAAAGCTTTTAAAATAATCTATAATATAAAATTATAAACTTCAAGCTTCAAACTTATAGAAATAAATAAAAATAAGAAATGATTTGATTTGATTTGAATTGAATTGAATTGATTTCATTTAAAAATCAAATTTTGTGTTTGGAATTTTTTAAAAAATAAGATTTGAATTGATTTAGAAATCAAATTTTGTGTTTAGAATTCATTAAAATGAAAATTGATATTTTATTATTTTAAAACTTTTAGAATAATCTATAATATAAAATTATAAACTTCAAGTTTCAAACTTATAAAAAAAAAAATTTGTTATAATACATTAAATTTTATGTAAAAATTGTTAAAGAATTATCCAAACATATTATAAACAGTGAAAAAAAACCTTTTAGTAAAAAAAAAATGTGTTGGTTTGGGAAATAATCCCAACCACTACGTATTAGCCATGTTCTCACAAGTCCCTGCCTCGGTTTGCACCACAAGTTCTTCTGCAGGTAGCAATTCAAAACGTTTATAAACAAAAGAAGAAAGAAATGAAATGGAAGGATGTAAAGTATAAACTATGAAGCAATGAAGAATGGAGATTGAATGAGCAACTAAGTAGATGTTAATGAGGGAAACGCATACGTAATAGAATGTAACGTTATGCATCCTGAACATTAGATAAATAAATATAGCTAGAGACATGCAATAGAATTAATATTAAGATCGAGTAATGGCTTACGAGCAACAAAGAAAACGAGGGCGGGGAAGCACAACCCAGCTAGTGATTTCTTCTCCATGACTTAGTGATTCACTTATCTGCTATAGCTATATATATTTGGTGGTTGATTTGGTGATCACAGGTGGTCTGTGTTAGATATATGTATACATACACACTCGTCAGGGACTTGACGAGTAAGAGAGATGACAATTTCTGACAATGAAGTTGCAGAAGAAGGACGTAAGTAGAAACAAGAAGAAACAGACGGAAGCAGATTTCAATTCTCAAGTTTGTATTTTCTTCATGAAAAGTCAATAGCTTACTCTACGACTGTAAAGCTTATATCAAGATAAATACTAGAAGAGGATTACCTAACCCAAAGGAATTTTGGTATTCCTGAATGATGTGACATAATGTAGCGTAAATGCAGTTAACTAAATGATTAATTTTATCATTTTTCGTAAGTGATTATATTATAATTAAATAATGGTTAATACTAAGAAAAAGTGAGTTAACGTGATAAATAATATCGACTTTTTAGAAAAAGGATGTGAGTTCAAATCATAGAAAAGTAATTTTTATTTTCTTATAATTAAATAAAAATTAATTTCATGAACCATTTAAAAGAATTAAATTTGTGAGAATATTTTGTGATCTAAAAAAAATAGTTAATGAATTTATAAAATTAACAATATGCAAATAAGTAATTAATTTAATTTAACAACTGGTTAATTATATAACCTAGGGTAGGTGGGATAGTGCCACCCAATGCTAGAATATATGACAACTTTTCTTTTGAGTAAATGGTCAAATTAGCCTGTAAAAGAAGTTTACGTTGGCCATATGAGTTTTTCAATGATAAAAATTATTTTTGAGGTATCTGAATGTTCATTATATAATTTAAATTAGTGCTTGAATGTATATATGTTAACTAGCGTTATAGATTAATTTGAATGACTAAATACGTATTTAAAAACCTTAAAAATATTTTTTATCATTGAAGAATTAATATGAACAACACTGACTGATTTAAACATTTACTCCTTTTTCTTTTGATAGTTACTTATTAGTCAATGACAACTTCAATCTTTTATTTATAAGTTTGCCAACTTCAATATGGATTCTATATTTAAATTGTTTGTGATAATTTTGATTTCTGACAAATAATACATAAAAACAAGAAAATTATAACATGTCAAAGCAATTTGCTATACGGTACATATTTTTTTTTTGAATTAAAATACATGACAGGTAAACAAAAAAAATCAAGTCAGCATTACATCTTAATTATTCCAAACAGATTACTGTTCCCTGTATATCTTCCACAATAAGTTTACTCTACGAAAAATAATTCTTCTTAGAAAAAATCATGTTTTGCCACGTGAATTTTTTTATCTAAACCTCTCATTTATCTTTCTCACGATGACCTTTGGGTGCACAACAAAGTATTTAATCTTACAATTAAAAACATTATTTTATTAAAACTTTAAGTGTGAGTATAATGTGGTGTGAGTAAAAAAAAATTATATTGACTATAAATGTTTAAAGTGAAGACCAGATAAAATTAAAAGATCTATGAACTTAATGTTTAAGGTTTTGAGTTGAGTGACATGGTGTCAGGTCTGTTAGTGTAATTTCTCGGTATAATTCATTGAAATGATTCTTGCTAGTGTTTGACTCTTTCTAATGACTGAACAAGTAATATCAAAGTTAATGATTTAATTAAATCAGCTCTTCAAGTGTGAATGTAATGTGTGGGTATAAGTATAAAGAAGGTGAAAGCCATAAAAAGTGGAATGAGTTATAAACTTAAGTCTTAAAGTTTTGAGTTGAGATGTGATATTAGATCCACTTGTGTAATTCCTCAATAAAGTCCATTAAAATAATTGTCCCTAATCTTTTACACTCCCCTTGACGCCCAACATATTCTAATACCATCTTTTCTTCTTGGTTTTATACTCAAGGTGACTAATCGACAGGTACTTATATTTAATACACTTTTAAATATTTATTAAAAAAGTATTAGTCAATAAATATTTAATAAGTCATCTTGAATACTAAACCCATAAAAATAACATAGCAATTCCCATCAATTAATGCTTTTAAGTCCCTTGTTAATACTTACGTTAAAATTCACTTTATAAGCGTAAGAATTATGAAGTCATAGGCGGCTTATTCTATTTCAAATTTCATCCTATCATGTATGTCAGCATTCTTAAACCCATCACTACTATCATTTTGAAGTACTTGATGTTAGAGCTGACAAAATTTTGAGCTATCTCATGACACTACAAGAAATTCACAAATTAGCAAGAGATACATCCGTTGTTAATCTCTTCCAAATTTTTTTAAAAAAATGATATCTATGTTCCCTCACAAATCAACGAAGAAAATTCCACCACTATCTCGTCACTATAGTTTGGAAATTTTAGATCTAAAAATCGTCGTTATTTCCTCACAAATCTCTCACTAATCTAAGTCACAAGAAGGAAAAAAAAATTAAATTTAATATCCATCGTTAATCCCTCTCTAATCACTCGCAAATCCCTCACTAATCCAAGTTACGGCAAAAAAAAAATGATCTAATATATGCCGTTAATCCCTCATTAATTTCCCTCACTCTGTCTTCACAAATCCCAATCACAGCAAGAAAAAAAATAAAATAAAAAAATAAAAGTCATCAGACTCACACTACAAACTCACTCCACTCATGCACGTATAATGTGCAACCATCACAACACAATTTAGCATCTCAATACAAAAGTAAACTATATCAATTTCTCAATTAAACATTCATTTCATATAAAATTAGAGTATTGAACTCAAAAATAAAAAATTAAAAGTTAAAATTGTCCTAATTTATCTAAAACCAACCGAAAAAAAAGCCACCGACAGACCTATAAAACTGTCAAAAGAAGCAGCCCTGAAATTGGCAAAATAGAAGAGAAGGTACAACATCACTCTTATAAAGAGCACGAGAAATTGAAGTTATAAAACAACATGCAATTGATTTAATAATGATATTTATAAATTTTTGCAACAGTAGACCAATTCGTTAATCTTCCTCAATACCCAATTTATCTCAGGTTTACCTCAAATAATGCCACTAAAGTATCGCCATTCTTTTTCTTTGACAAATGTTACATGTCTACAATGGTTCCAAAGAAAACCACAGGCACTTGTGCCTCTTATCTTGTTGATAAAATCAAATCCTCCACCACAAGCAAATAAAAGTGAAAATATAGTAGATTAGAAATCTATGTAATGAAAAATAGATTAATTAAAAAATAATTTAAAGTCACATCATTCTTTACAAAATAATTAAAGGTTAGTTAATTTTTATTAATTAAAAAAAACTTAAAATATTTAAAACAAATTATTAACAATAGATTGATTAAAACATCAATATGCCAACTGGCATAACAGTCAAGCAATAAACCTGATATCGCAACAAAGTCACAAAAATAAACCAAACTATATTCAAACCAACCCACAACTCCATTTATCATTGTTTAACATTTTTTTGTATTTTTTGTATATTTTTATATTTTTCATTTTTCCTTTTTTTTTTAACTTTTACTATTTTGTGAAAGAAATCATGGTTGTCATCCTAACTCACTAAGATAATAACATACTTATCCTAACTGCTTTACTTAAGCCCAAGCACCAATACAACCTTCCCTAATTTTAAAACCAAAACAAATAATAATAAAAAGATTTTTTTAACAAGTGCTAAGAAATCCAAAATAAGAAGTTTTATAAGAAATGTAAAATTAAACACCCAAACATGTTGAGAAAAGAGAATGGCAGTCAGAAAAGAAAGCTATTAGCCTGCAATAGCCAGGTGGAATTTAGACTTCCTTAGAAAAATGTCTTAACATTTTGTTTCTCTTGCTTTCCCTGCATATACACTTTGATAATATTTATTTAGCAGCAATATATCACATGGTAATGGTATTTGTTGACAAACAGAAGGTTCATAATAAACAGTGTGACAGAAGGTCATCATGTCAGCAGGTATAAAGAAAATCCAGAAAGTTGTTTCTATTTTGAGGAGATTCATCCATACTGGATTATCATTATGAGACCTGAAGTCGCCAAGTGACATACTGGATATATGCGTAGTTGATACCCATAGCAATTCCAAAACCCAAGACTGATGAAAGTAGGATTGCATAAATGGCCTTCACACGCAACTGCAACAAAATCACAAAGCTTTAGCACATCAATGGTACACAAAAATTCAGTCAAGTAATCAACAAAAAGCTGGGAAGTAAGGTTTTAATTACCAAAGAAATAACATTGTAACTTGTTATACGCAAGACAAAAGAGGTAAGACTGCAGGAAATAAATCAGAAAAATAATAGATGTTGATATTCTGCTATATGCCAATATTTACTACTATTCTCATCATCTATATTCCTTCAACAAATTGTTTTTTCCATCTTGGCAGCAAAGTAAAGCTTTTTATTCCCCAATTTTTAATCTTCCCTTCCTGCCTTTGCTTGCACATTTACATAATGACAAGTAAAGATAAGGTATTTACAAATAACGGCATTCTTTTCTTTAAAATCTAGCACTTTTAATACTGCAAGGCAAAGAACAAAGCCAAGAAACTAAACCACCATGTGATAATTAATCACAAGCTTCTAGATATGTCAATTCCTGGATCCAGTTCCAAAAGGATACTGATATTATTGAGGTTATCATATACTGAATCAATCATAAGGGCTAAAAAAGATTTGCATAAAGAAGTGAGGAGGGCTGATCATCATACGAGTGAGTTAAACAAAATTAGAAATGTGAGTTAGACATCATGTCAGCACCCCCATGTCAAGCCAAAACAATAATGCATTTTCTTTTCAAGGGAAGCAAATGCCTGTGAGTTTTAAAGTATGCTATTCCAGGGAAACAGATAGGAAGATAGATGCATGCATGCGGCAGATACACGCAGAATTGTTGCCATTAGTAGGCATTTGAAGCAAACAAGAAATCACTAACATGGAAAACTACAAGCAAACAAGTAGCCTCAGCTCAGGAAATTAAGGGAGGCAATAGTTATTGCCATTAGTAGGCATTCGATTCATCTGGCATCAATCCTACGAAACGATAACAAGAAATCTCTACATTCTTACTCATCATAGTATAAAACAGATGCACAGTTAAAGCCACAAGAGCAAACTCAAGAGCAGCATATGTCCATATATACTCTCTAATTGCTGCAAGCAACATAAGTGAAGATCAAATTAACACTCAAAAGAAAAACCAATTTTAGTGCTGTTACAGAGATTACACCAAGGATGACTGCAAAATAGAAGCCAGGAGGCCCAAGGTAAAGGCAAACGGTGCTGCTATAATGATAGCTTGAGTCTTCAACTCAGGAAGCTACAAAATGGAACAAGCAATATATAAAATCAACTATGATTGAACATAGAAATGTGTGAAAAAAAAAGAAAATTTAATAGCACCTCAGAACATTGAGCATTCTAATACTGCCTCATTTGTTAGCCTATTTTCATTTTGCTTTTGGGGAAGGGGAGTATGAGATCGCAGTTATGCATGGTTAGTTACTGCTTCTTTTTCTCCCCCCCCCCCCCCCCTTCTATACTATAATACACTTGTACCATGAATACATGCAAAATATACAAAAACATTCACAAGACTATAATAAGTTGCATTCTTGGCTCTATCCTTTAACTCAAAATTCTATGCTTTAAAAAACCTAATGGATTAAAATATCAAGTAAATGTCAGAAAGTAAGAATAACATTCAAACCATCAAGTGAAACAATATATCATCCAAAGTTTTCTTTTAAACATATTATCAAGCACCTCATGTGCATCATCTTCAACCCATAGCCACCGTGAAGCCAAACTCACCAGTCACCCTTTTCATTTTCAACCTCGAACAAACATCAAACAGCCACCCTTCTTTACCCGCGGCCATTAACCACCACCATTGTTCCCGGCCAAGACCACCGAGCCCAAACCGAGCCCAACAACCACAGATCCACACACCAACAGCGCCACGAACCGGTGACCTAGACCGCGCAGCAGCCGCACTGCGCCATCGCGAGCAGATCCGTCCTCCACCATGACACGCCGTCGTCCTTCACCGATCTGAACCGCCGGAGCTTCAACCTCTGCCCAAGCAGCAACCTAGCCCAACCACGCGCACCACCGCGCGAGTCACCACACCAATCACAGCGCGACCCCGAACCCACGACGCAGCCACGGCCCGCTGTCCGGATCCACCTCGCGTGAACTACCGCCGCGGACCACCCACATAATAGAGAAATAGAGAAAGTAAAAAAGATGAAAATATCAAAAAGAGATAATTTTAATGAGGAAAATTATTTTTTGTAATTTTTTTTTGTTAAAATTAACCAGTTAAATTTTGTTATGTAATTTTTTTATTAATTTTAACGAAAAAATTATTTTTTATAAATTTTTTATATATCTATTTTTAAAATTTAATAAAAAATTATTTTTTCTCATTAATCTCTAGTAATTCTCTTGTTAATTTAGCAAAGAAATTTTTTATAATGTGAGTTTGTTTACAGGTTGACTCGCTAATTTTTTTTAATTAAATACCTTAATTACATAAAAAAAAGGTTTACTTTAAAATGCATTTAATATTCATACGTTAATTAATATTCTTGTTATACATTATGATACAGCGAATTCATGTGGACACAATTATAATACTCAACTAAACCTTGAAGATAAAATAGCAAACTTAAATATTGTTTGAGTTGATGGTAAGAAATGAAAATAAGCAAAATAAAATTGAATGATAACAAGTGTCATTATTTAAATTTTACAAAAATGAAATAAAATAGAATGGAATGGAATTAAGTGAACTCCAAACCATTTTATTTCCTCATTTTCCTCCTCCCCTCCAAAGAAAATGTCAGTAAGGGATGGAACAATTAATGGAATTACATTTTTTTCATTAATCATGAGGTTTAGTATGTTTAAAATAAATTTATAATTATTATCATTCTATTTATTTTCATTATAACTTTTAAATAATAGAATAATTTTTTTTTCATCTTATCATTAAATATTCAAATAATGGCATAATAACTTTATTCTATTTCATTATATATCATTTCATTCCTTTCATCATAATATATCTAAACAAGCCTTAAAGCTTTATACAAAAAGTCTATAATATTATTCAATATCAAGTATTAACAACATAAGGCACCTAAATGGAATATTTATAATACAATGGTAGTGGAGTTTTAATTACCCTATAAACCCCCAAAAAACTTATTAAAAATATAAGAAATTCCTATGATTAATAAGATAATAGAATTATCATTAAATAATATAAATAAAAATATTCCAAAATTATCCTTAACATTTTACCACACATTAGGACCATAAGAGTGGGAATATATGGACCACTAGTCTTTTGGGAAAAAAAAAAAAAAAAAAGAAAGAGAGGCAGAAATATTTAGGCTACGTAAAGGAAGGCTTACAAATTGCCTACAAATAAACTGCTAAGTTTGATATTTGATGAGGGTATTTTTATAAGAAAAGTTATTGCATATTCTCGTTATGTAGAATTGTACTCATATTATTTATATATTTTGACATTTCAGTCTTATTTAAGAATGAATCTATTATCCATTTGTATATGTATTATTTATTATTTTTTAATAAATGAAAAGGAAGGCTGAGATAATATAAATATGCAAATAAGTAGTAGAATTCATTATTAATAATCTAAAGAAAAGAAAACTGGAGATGAAATTAATAATCTCTTTATATTTGAAAATTTTTGTAAAAATTATCTTATTTAGATACTCGAATTTAAAAACTTTTTAGATAAAAATGAAGATGTGAATACAAATTCTCTCGAAATTGATGTGAGGACAAGAATAGGAGTTGCATATCCGGTCCTGCCACAGGTCCTGTATTAAAAAATTATTAAATTATTTTTAATAATTATATTTTAAATATATATATATATATATATATAATTTTCATTTATATTATTTTTATATTAATTTAAAAATGTAAAAAAATACTATGACATAATAACTTGTTTTAATTTATTAATATTTTAAATTTAAATTGAAATTATTTATAATTTTCTATATTTTTTCTCTTTTTTATTTTTTTTAAATTTTTAAAAATAATTTCAGGATTCCTACAAATCCCTGTGGGTTCCTGCCTCTCGCAAGAAGATAGAGATAGGGAGAATTTTCCCCGAAGCAGAGCTAGAGACAAAAATAAAGAGTGTGTTTGGAATGTAATAAAATAAAAAATAATTTGATTTATAAATTAAATTTAATTAAATTTTGTGTTTGGAATGTTAAAAAATAAAAAATGATTTGATTTCTAAAATCACATAGATTTCATTCTATTTGTTTTAGAAATTCCATCAATATTGATAGAATTTGTTAGGATTTGATTTGATTTGAAATGAATAGACTATTTTACCCTTAATAACTATCTGTAATCACCTCTCATAAGGGTTAAAATGTAAAATAATAAAATCAAATCAAATCAATTCTTATTTTAATGAATTCTAAATACAAAATTTGATTTATAAATCAATTTAAATCCTATTTTTTTTTAAAATTCCAAACACAAAATTTAATTTTTAAATCAAATCAAATCAATTAAATTAAATTAAATTAAATCATTTCTTATTTTTATTCATTCCAAACACACTCAAAAAGATTAAAAATGCAGAAACCGCTTCACACATGTATCATCCTAACTAAAAAGATAAAGAAATGGTCTTTATTATTAAATATTCCTGTAACACGTATTTTCATTTTCATCAAACACAAGTAAACCCATAATGCTCTCTTCTAAAATCTTATGTTAAGATATTTCGCAATTATCTCATCTTGGTGGCTTTCTTTTTGGCTACCTTAATAGCTCCGATCTCAACTACTGAGGACGAGTCTGTGATAGTGTCATACATGTGAAAAGCATATTGGATGTCACTGAGCTATTCACAACTACCATATTTCTAATCGCAAATTGTTTTCCATTGGTAACATGATAGCAAATACTAGAGTGGCTTTTGTTTTTATATATTGGAAGCGAAGTTTAGCGCTTGGGAATTTGGGATTTGTTACTGATCTGAGAGAAGTATATTGTATGTTGAATTAATTTTGTATTTAAAAAATAATAATCAAAAGCACCTTTTCAAGTATTTTAATATTCAATTTTTAGAACAAAAAATAATAAAAACACGCACTTAATTAGTCTCAACACTGAGGAAAGGAAAATAATAAAAATAAAAAGTTAACAAATACTTTTTAGTAGATAAAAGTGACACACAACTGACTTTTTTAATTTTTTGCTGAGTCGTGTTTTCTTCGAAAATTCAATTCAAAGACGTCTAACAAAGACATAGTAGACTCATGTCAAGACTCGAAGAGAACGTGTACAACACTGAGGACGCATAGCGCATAAATAGAGCAAGTGTAAAAACACTAAGCCCTGAAGGTAAGAACTGTCAAAATCACAGCAAACAGATCTTTCTATCTTCTATTATACCGTAACGGATTTAGTTAAGTTGTAAATTTTGATTATTTTAATAATTAATTATAATTAATTATTATATAAATTTTTTTTGTTATAATCGATTATAATCGATTTATTTTTATATTTTAATATATAAATTGAAAAAAGTGATTTTAAATTAATTTATTTCATTTAGTTAATATAAAAATATTATTTTTATGTATTAAATTATTAAAATAAGTATAAAATAATTAAAAAAATTATTTGATTAAAGACAAAATAATATTTACATATCAAAATGTAAAGAATAATCTATAAGTTAGAATCATAAGTTTCAATCTTCAGCATTAGTGCACATTTGGTTGAGCTTAAATTAGCTTAACTTAGCTTTTGTTGGAGAAAAAAATTGTTTTAACAGTGTTTGATCATGTTTGGCAAAATCAGTTTCAGCTTTTACAGGAAATTCAATGCAAAATAAAAACTTTTTTAACTTAATTTTTATAATGTTGAAGATTGAAACTTATGATTCTAACTTATAGATTATTCCTTATATTTTGATATGTAAATACCATTTTGTCTTCAATCAAATAATTTTTTTAATTTTTTTACTTATTTTAATAATTTAATGTATAAAAATGATTCTTTTTTATACCAATTAAACGAAACAGATTAATGTAAAATCACTTTTTAAATAATATATTCAAACATAAAAATAAATCGATTATAATCGATTATAACAAAAAAACTTTTATACAATAATCGATTATAATCGATTATTAAAATAATCAAAATTTTCATAATTTGAATAAATATACATTATAAAAATTAGTTTAATTTTTTTTTTTATTTTACATTAAATTTCATACAAAAATTAAAATTAATTTTATTAAATATAATCAAATACTGTTAAAATAATTTTTTTAACAAAAAATTAAATTAATTTAAACTCAACCAAACATGCACTAAAGTAGATGAAGTGGTAAACTGTATACTGATTTTTTGTTTTTGTTTTTGCAGTCTCGTCTTTTCTTAGAAAATTCAATTCAAAGATATCTGCTGACAACAAAGGCATGGCACGCAAACGAAAGGAGCACGTGTAAAAGCACTAGCCCCGAGTAGGAGTACTCACGTTGAATTGAGAGAAATTATCACAAGTTCGTTCATGATGCATGGAGTAATAATTTCTCTTGAATTGGATCATTTATTAAGAGAAAAGTAATTTAATCCAATTTAATTAATTTTTTATATTATTATTTAATTATTTTAGTTTAAAATTTAAAATCGATGCAACCTAATCTAATATAAATAAATTTGGATTGAAGATTTTTCAATTTCATGTTACTCTTTTTCTCTAATAAACAAATTCATTAAAATTCATCAATGTATATAAATCAAAATTCATTGAAATACAACAAATACATGTTACTTGTTCTGAATCGTGATTCAGATCACGGTTAGTGGATCAACTCGATACGCATACAACTGGAATCCATCATGAACATTCCAGTTAAGCATTGGACATTGTCAAGACCTTAGTACCACGAACATCGGACTGCGACATTGGGCAAGTGCATCAAGATCACGAGATTTGTGTAGATGATAAATCACAATATATCCGTAATTGTCAATCATGATCTTACGAAATTATAAGCCCATAACCGCCTCAAGCTGCTCATAACTGCAGTATTAATGTTCCAATCTTATAGGAATTTCCTATTACAATTAAGGGAGATCAAACTCTAATTGCACTCTATAAATGCCAGACTCAATCACCTTCTACAGGTAACTTATTGCATACATCATAACTCTACTTGTGCATAGTCTGACTTGAGTGTAGGAGTCCCTTTACAGGTATCAACCCCTCATTTCAACACACTCTGCCGCTGCTGTGTAAGGAGGAAACCACCATGACATGCCTATCTCAGGTACATTTCAGTATCCACTACTGAACATTAGCATCGTCTGTGGGAATGATAGGACAACGACAAGTGTACCGGATCGTCAAGTAATAAAAACGGTGAGATACCAAATATCGTTCTCAGGGATCAATGACCAAGTATCGATTCATGAAGTTAACTATTATTTAAACTCAATTTTTGGATCAAAGTGAGCTCTAAAGACAATAACAAAAGAAACAAATGAACTCACGCAATGACAAAATTTTGGATTTTTATATTTAACAATTCAACAAACACTTGGTATGTAAGATTAAAAACAATCAATTAATGAAAGAGTTGATATCAAGTTTCATTTGATTTCATTTGCTGCATAGTAATTTGGGGTTAAAATAAATTTCTACTTCTATTTTGTTATCAGATTCGCCTAAATATCCAAGTCTTAATTCCTTAGGCACAAGAACCTTAAATCCTAGTTAAAATCCTTAATTCCTTAGGTGATTCTAAAAGGGAAAAAGCATTAAGATTAAGAATCCAATGAGATAACAAGCATTCATCAACTATTCCTAGCACAATGAATCACAAGGTTCACAATCTCAAACAAAATTTACACATCAAATTTCCATCCAATGCATAAACCTAAAAAATCATTCTAAGGATGATCAAACCTTATAAAGCTTTAAGATCAGAGATTATAAACTCAAAACAGAAGAATCCATTAAGCATAACTAAATCCCACGTCAAATACAAGCAAAATCCATCAAAATCCATCAAAATCCACTCAATCCCAACAAGGAAGAGTTTAGCTAGACATAGAAATAAATATAGAAACTAAAGCAATAGGGAAGAAGATGCAAAATGCCATTGAAGATTGAAGAAAATATGAGTTCCCACTCTTCTTCTCTTCAAATCCACACCAAAGCTTCCTAAATTAGGTATTCTTTTCGTATCTCTCCGTGTCTCTTCAAAAATGTCTTCCTTTAGCCATAAATAGCTCTTTTGACGTGAAATTGGCTAAAATGTAAATGGGCCCGCGTGACACACATCACCCAGCGGCCAGTGGGCTGCCTGGCAACTTGGGTTATTTTGTTTAGTGAGCATTCTGACCCTCCATCGTCCAGCGGCCAGTTGGCTGTCCAGCTACTTGGCTTTTGCTGCTGCTTCCTTTTTCCTTGCTTTTCTGAGCTCCTGGCAGTCCAAGATACATGTCTGGTAATTCAGTGGCATTGCTAGCTCTTCCATTTGGCCCTATTCTTCATAGTTTCGAATTTTATCCTTCTTTAACTTTCACTGTAAATAAATTAACATAAATAAGATGCAAAACATTCCAAAATGCAACAAAACTCCATGAACTTCATCAAATTAATTATCTTATGCCATCATGGTCAAAATCAGAGTTAAATGAGGCAAAACAATGTTAAAAGTTGGATGCAAATGACTAAATCCAATAAAAAAGCATAAGTAAAAACAGATTATTCGTATGATTATCACCACTCTAGACTTCAAACTTTTCTTGTCTTCAAGCAAAAATAGAACCACAGAAAATAAAACACAATAGTCACTAACTCTATGCTAACTGATGGAAAGGAAATAAATGTGTCCCACAAGCCATAAATATCAATGCAATAGGCTAAGCAACCATCCAAACAGTCCTAAGAGTTTAACCATCAACTATGCGACTTGAAGTTCAAAGGAAATGAGAACTTGGAGTCATACCAACAATACACTGATCAATCACAACTTGGAAGTTAATAGATTTGGCAACTAATGCATGCAAAGTGATTTGCTTTATTAACCTCTCATTTAGGTAGATGCTCACTCATTCTCTCTTATATTTGGGCTTGTGTTTCTCTCAGTCAACACAATTTGAGCCCACTCCCCATGAATTTGATTTTCATCTCAAACATATAAGCTCATGATTCACACAATGTAACAATCAGAAGGACTTAATTCAAGGTTGCATTAGTGCCAAGGTACAAGGTAGATAAAATGAACATGTAGATTGCTACCTTAGAGAGCAAGTAAGCATTGGTACTTATAACAAATCTTCAACTCACAAATCTCGTACCTTTCAAATTCTCTCTTCCCCTTCTTTTCATTTTTTTTAAACATTTCCCCAGTAACCTACATGGTCTCAAAGGGGTACCTGATCATCGTGTCAAGTATTTCCTCAGTAACCTATCGATCTCAAAGGGGTACCCATTCAACAAATCAACTTTTTTTCATGCCTTTATAGATTTCAAATTGAACAATCAACTCAATATAAAATCATCCCACTCCAAACTTAATTTCTTGTTAACTCCTTAACATATTAATTCCAATGTTCACCTAGCCTCTTCAGGTGGGTCAGTTGTTACTTATGTGGCTAGGCTCAATTAGAGGGGTTTAACAAAGAAAGAGGATCATTAGGTTCAAGGGGTAATGCAAAAGATATGATCATTGGGTTAGCTTTTGGCTACTGGCTTAATAAACAAAATGCCTTTATCATATTCAAACATAGTGCAAATCAAGAGAGCATTAGAGAATCAGTCAAATTTAGGAGAGCAAAGCCTCAAAAGTGTCTCCTCAACAATAAAATCATGTTGGAGGCTCAATACTCCTACTCAGGACACGGAATGCAGACTAATCACAAAAATGGTGCCAATTCATTAACAACCAAGCAACAAGATTCATGTATGTATGGTAAGAAACCATTTCTAATGAGCTTCAAGTAACAAGATCACACAATTTTCAGGTTTCACAAATAGGCATGCAAGTTGATTGATTCCATCACAATTCTAGATTCAGTTCTGGGTACCTAAAAGAGAAACTACCTCCACAGTTTAGAACCAAGTTGAAAACAGGATAACTAAAGAAAACAAAACACAAGAAAAACTAGCATGCAAACTCCTAAGTTAATCCTAATTACCAAGTAGAACTAAAAATTCCTAGCTTAAAGATGAAATGCAGGAAAACTAATAAAAGTTGGAAGGGAGAGAAGGGAAAATATCTGGTGGGTTTTGAGCAAAACCCATAGCAAAGCTCCTCATAGTCCTTTCTCTCCCGAAGCTAGGATGGACTAGTCCTCGTCTGACTCTTCCTCCTCTGAGTCATCCTCTCATTTATCTTTAGTCTCCTCTTAAGTTTCTTCTTCATTTTCTTCAACATGATTCCTCTCTTCCAGTGCTGCCGAAATTAGAGGTTCCAAAAGGCCTCTAATTCACAAATTGATCCACTTCCTCAGCTGTTCGGCTACTCATGGGAGCGATATTGAGATTAAGTCCCTCTCATATCTGTCTCATGATATCCTCCATGTAATTGGCTAGCTGACATGGACAATGATTTTGATGATAACAAACATTAAGATGATGAGAAGATCAAGTCCAAGGTTTTCAAGATTAGCTTTAGGACTTAAGGTCTTTGTAAGGAGACTCATTGGATATCTCATTGATTTTGGACACAAAGAAATATTTTTCAAAATTGTTTTAAATTAAATATCACAAATCCAAATCATGGTTTTGAAAGCATTTAAAAGTGTTAAAAGCCTTTTTTCAACAGAGGTATTCGAATACCATTTAAAGGTATTCGAATAACATCCTAGTATCACGTTTTTACAAAGCTTTTTAATCAGAGGTATTCGAATACCTCTGATGGTATTCGAATACGGTATTCGAATACCTCCTGATGGTATTCGAATACCACAGATTTAAAATAGAAAGAAACGGCTATAATTCAAATTTAAATGGATATTAATTGTTTAAACGGCTCTTTTTCTCAAATGCTCTATAAATAGAGACCTTGGGTCTCTTCTAAAGGTTGCCAACCACTTGAATTATTTTTGCTTGTGTCAAAAACGTGATTCACTATTTTCTCTTATTTTCTCGTGCTCTTTTCGCCAAAATCTTGAGATATTCTTAGAGAGCTCCATAGTGCTTCAAGTTGTAATATTTGCTCTGAGTGAGAGTTTCTCTTCTTCATCTATTTCTCGATATCTTGTATTGTGAGGGTGAGGTATCCCTCGGTAAAAGGGTGAGGTATCCCTTGTTGTAAAGAAGGTGAGGTATCCTTCAAAGGGGTGAGGTATCCCTCTAAGGTTTGTGTAAGGGTGAGGTATCCTGCAGTGAGGCTTTAGCACAAGGGTAGAGTTTCCCTGTGTGTGAAAAGTGCTCTATTGTGTAAAGGTTGCAAGCACCTGTTTTTAAGCTTGTATTGAATAGTGAAAAATCTCGAACTGTGTTTCGGGGACTGGACGTAGGCCACAAGTGGTTGGTGGTCGAACCAGGATAAACATTGTGCCTGCTTTTCTTCTTTCCTTAATCTTTTATCTTTCTGCACTTTATTTATTATACCTTGCAATTTAATTTCTAGTTGTTCTTCTTATCTTCATCTTATTCACGCCTTTTATTATTTAAATTCAGCATAGTTTATTTGTTTAAGGCTTTTGCGAAAAATTTTTAAATACTCAATTCACCCCCCCTCTTGAGTACTGAAGCCACTTGGGTAACAAGTGGTATCAGAGCTAGACTCTTGTATAAAGAGCTTAGCCGCTTCAAGAGTACATGGCTTCATCAAATGTTTTATCAGAAGCAACTTCCATAAATCGACCACCCTTTTTCAATGGGGATGGTTATGCATATTGGAAGGAAAGAATGAAAATCTTTATAGAGGCTATTGATCTAGATGTGTGGGATGCTGTCGAAAATGGCGCATTTATACCTACACGCGTTGTCAATGGTGTAAAAACCGAGACACCTAGAAGTGATTGGTCTAAAGATGATAAAAGAAAAGTTCAAAATAACTTAGTAGCCAAAAACATCATTACCTCAGCCTTGGGGCATGATGAATTTTTTAGAATTTCAAATTGCAAAACTGCTAAAGAAATGTGGGACACTTTACAAGTTACCCATGAGGGTACTAGTGAGGTAAAGAGGTCGAGAATCAATTCTCTAACTCGCGAATATGAATTATTTACAATGAACCAAGGAGAAAGCATTCAAGAAATGCAAAAGAGGTTCACCCACGTTGTTAATCATCTTGCATCATTAGGAAAGAATTTTACTAACGAAGATTTGATTAACAAAGTGTTGAGATGTCTTAGCAGGATTTGGCAACCAAAAGTAACAACAATTTCAGAATCGAGGGACTTGTCAACAATGTCTCTGGCTACCCTCTTTGGAAAGCTTCATGAGCACGAATTGGAACTAAACAGACTAAGTCAAAGTGAAGAAAATGACAAGAAGAAAAAGGGAATTGCACTCAAAGCCACCATCTCTACTATCAATAATAAAGATGAAGACGATAGAGATGACGTGGACAACATAGAATTAAATGAAGAAAACCTCAATCTTTTGGTAAGAAAATTTGGTAAATTTCTCAGGAAAAAGGGAACTCAAAGAAGACTGTCTGTTCCCCCAAAGAAAATTGAAAAGAAATCCTCCAAGGAAAGAAGAGTCTACATAGCATGGGATGACAACGACATGGACTCCACTGATAGCTCAGATAGCGAAGAAGCCCATCTATGTTTTATGGCCAAAGGAGAAGAAAAAGAAGAAGAAAGTGACAACGAGGTAAATTCTGACTTATCTCCTTCTTATGATGAATTACAAGATGCCTTTGAAGAATTGCATGACGAATCAATAAGGCTCACTAAATTAATTTCTTCATCTAAGAAAACTATTTCTTCTTTGGAAAATCAAATTCTAATTTTAAATAAAGAGATTGAAGAATTAAAAATTGAAAATGAAACTTTGGGAATTATTGATGCATGCTCATCTCATTCCTCACATGCTTCTACTTGTTTACCTTGTTCTTTATGTCATTTGCTTGAAAATGAAATTGAAGATTTAAAGAACACCCTTGCCAAATTCACATGTGGAAGAGAAAATTTAAATATTTTATTAGGAAAACAAAGGGTTGTTTTTCAAAAGGCTGGAATAGGATATAACCCGAATAATCAACACAAATCCTATAAAAATTATTTTGTTAATTCTAGCATCTCATGTAGCCCATTTGTTAAATGTTTCTATTGTGGGAAGAAGGGTCATAGTGCTTCAACATGCAATGTAAGGAAAAATATCAATACAAAAATTGGAACCAAAATGGTATGGGTTCCTAAGGGCACTATACCCAAAACTGACAATCAAGGACCCAAGAAAATTTGGGTACCAAAAACCAAAAATTGAATTGTGTTGCAGTGTGCTTGATAGCCAAGAGCTAACTTCGGCATTTTTGAAAGTGGTTCTTTGCAAGCACAAGACTATAATAAATTCCAAGCTCTCCTTCTTGTCTCTATCATGGCTTGGACTTGCATTCATATGAGTATTTCCATCAAAAGGTAAGCTTTCTTATCTCAAATATGCCTTCTGGATGCAAAATATATGCTTTTATGTTTGAGTTATTCGAATACCTCCCTGTGGTATTCGAATACCATTGCATCTGTACGTGAAAATCCATGTTTTTCTGATAGGTCTATTCGAATACCCTCCCATGGTATTCGAATACCATACATCGATCTGAGTTCTTGTGGTTTTATTAGTTTGGGGCATTCGAATACCCAAATGTGTATTCGAATAACCTGAAAAATCTTGATCAGTACTTGTTACATGCTATCTGGAGTATTCGAATACCTTACAAGGCATTCGAATACTTGCTCCTTCTGGAGTTTATAAAATGTGATGGGTATTCGAATACAGCAAGAGGTATTCGAATACCACATGGCTGAAAGTAAGTTTTTCATCGTCCTCTCTATTTCGTTTCTGCTTCTATTCTTTTTTCTTGCATATGCAATGCAAATAACATGCTTTTAATCTTATTTCATCAAGCCTTCATTTATGCCTCATATGAAAATCACATGATGTTCTTAAATGCATATTTCTTGGCTTGTTCTTGCCCTTTTATTTTTTTTTCTAAAATATGCTCAATGTAATTGGCTATTGTTTTGATATACGAACAAGTGCAATAAGTGGTATATGAAATATTTAATATCTATGTTTTTATTGACATATGTCAGATTTATAAGAATTTGTTAACAAGTGGTAAATGCTTAGAACATCTTGACAAGTGATATCAAACAAGTGGTAAATGCTTTACATTTTGACAACAAGTGATATCAAAGTGGTATGAACATAATAACAAGTA
Organism: Ormosia emarginata; assembly: GCA_029884605.1. Lineage (NCBI taxonomy): Eukaryota > Viridiplantae > Streptophyta > Magnoliopsida > Fabales > Fabaceae > Ormosia > Ormosia emarginata. Next base: position 4,258,247 of record JAQQTP010000080.1, on the reverse strand, counting down.
ATAACAAATGATAACAAATGATATCAAACAAGTGATTTCTTGGCCAAATTAATCGATAAATATATTTTTGCCCTTGAGAATCATTTGCTTTGCTTTTGCCTCATTGTTTTAAATGCTTATTGGCTTATGAGTTTGACTAACCCCTATGGATCCAACATTAATGGATACCAATGAAAGCACTCTGAATTTTGTTGCGGGGAGAACACTACCTCAAGCATAAATTTAAATGGACAAAATTCATTCAACTTGAGGACATGCATATATTGTTTAATATGATAAAATGGGAGAGAAAAATACTTGCCCCATCTTTTTGATCATGACAAAAGGGGAGAATGGTATCAAATGTACAAAAGGGGAGAACAAGTTTAAATGTCTTTGTTTGAGAAAAGTCAAGAAAAAAAAAAAAGTCAAAACAAAAATAGAAATTGGATTCCAAAAGTAAGGGGAGCTGGCATGTGCACATCTCTGATATAAATCACCTCTTATGAAAAAGAGGGGGAGTAAGTATCTCTAAACTAACTTTGTGAATTTCAATTTATATGAACTAATGCTTTTCTCAAATGTTAGTTTGTCATCATCAAAAAGGGGGAGAATGTAATTGGCTAGCTGACATGGACAATGATTTTGATGATAACAAACATTAAGATGATGAGAAGATCAAGTCCAAGGTTTTCAAGATTAGCTTTAGGACTTAAGGTCTTTGTAAGGAGACTCATTGGATATCTCATTGATTTTGGACACAAAGAAATATTTTTCAAAATTGTTTTAAATTAAATATCACAAATCCAAATCATGGTTTTGAAAGCATTTAAAAGTGTTAAAAGCCTTTTTTCAACAGAGGTATTCGAATACCATTTAAAGGTATTCGAATAACATCCTAGTATCACGTTTTTACAAAGCTTTTTAATCGAGGTATTCGAATACCTCGATGGTATTCGAATACGGTATTCGAATACCTCCCGATGGTATTCGAATACCACAGATTTCTCGAAATAGAAAGAAACGGCTATAATTCAAATTTAAATGGATATTAATTGTTTAAACGGCTCTTTTTCTCAAATGCTCTATAAATAGAGACCTTGGGTCTCTTCTAAAGGTTGCCCAACCACTTGAATTATTTTTGCTTGTGTCAAAAACGTGATTCACTATTTTCTCTTATTTTACGTGCTCTTTTCGCCAAAATCTTGAGATATTCTTAGAGAGCTCCATAGTGCTTCAAGTTGTAATATTTGCTCTGAGTGAGAGTTTCTCTTCTTCATCTATTTCTCGATATACTTATATTGTGAGGGTGAGGTATCCCTCGGTAAAAGGGTGAGGTATCCCTTGTTGTAAAGAAGGTGAGGTATCCTTCAAAGGGGTGAGGTATCCTCTAAGGTTTGTGTAAGGGTGAGGTATCCCCTGCAGTGAGGCTTTAGCACAAGGGTAGAGTTTCCACTGTGTGTGAAAAGTGCTCTATTGTGTAAAGGTTGCAAGCACTTTTGTTTTTAAGCTTGTATTGAATAGTGAAAAATCTCGAACTGTGTTTCGGGGACTGGACGTAGGCCACAAGTGGTTGGTGGTCGAACCAGGATAAACATTGTGCCTGCTTTTCTTCTTTCCTTAATCTTTTATCTTTCTGCACTTTATTTATTATACCTTGCAATTTAATTTCTAGTTGTTCTTCTTATCTTCATCTTATTCACGCCTTTTATTATTTAAATTCAGCATAGTTTATTTGTTTAAGGCTTTTGCGAAAAATTTCTAAATACTCAATTCACCCCCTCTTGAGTCTTGAAGCCACTTGGGTAACAAGTGGTATCAGAGCTAGACTCTTGTATAAAGAGCTTAGCCGCTTCAAGAGTACATGGCTTCATCAAATGTTTTATCAGAAGCAACTTCCATAAATCGACCACCCTTTTTCAATGGGGATGGTTATGCATATTGGAAGGAAAGAATGAAAATCTTTATAGAGGCTATTGATCTAGATGTGTGGGATGCTGTCGAAAATGGCGCATTTATACCTACACGCATTGTCAATGGTGTAAAAACCGAGACACCTAGAAGTGATTGGTCTAAAGATGATAAAAGAAAAGTTCAAAATAACTTAGTAGCCAAAAACATCATTACCTCAGCCTTGGGGCATGATGAATTTTTTAGAATTTCAAATTGCAAAACTGCTAAAGAAATGTGGGACACTTTACAAGTTACCCATGAGGGTACTAGTGAGGTAAAGAGGTCGAGAATCAATTCTCTAACTCGCGAATATGAATTATTTACAATGAACCAAGGAGAAAGCATTCAAGAAATGCAAAGAGGTTCACCCACGTTGTTAATCATCTTGCATCATTAGGAAAGAATTTTACTAACGAAGATTTGATTAACAAAGTGTTGAGATGTCTTAGCGGATTTGGCAACCAAAAGTAACAGCAATTTCAGAATCGAGGGACTTGTCAACAATGTCTCTGGCTACCCTCTTTGGAAAGCTTCATGAGCACGAATTGGAACTAAACAGACTAAGTCAAAGTGAAGAAAATGACAAGAAGAAAAAGGGAATTGCACTCAAAGCCACCATCTCTACTATCAATAATAAAGATGAAGACGATAGAGATGACGTGGACAACATAGAATTAAATGAAGAAAACCTCAATCTTTTGGTAAGAAAATTTGATAAATTTCTCAGGAAAAAGGGAACTCAAAGAAGACTGTCTGTTCCCCCAAAGAAAATTGAAAAGAAATCCTCCAAGGAAAGAAGAGTCTACATAGCATGGGATGACAACGACATGGACTCCACTGATAGCTCAGATAGCGAAGAAGCCCATCTATGTTTTATGGCCAAAGGAGAAGAAAAAGAAGAAGAAAGTGACAACGAGGTAAATTCTGACTTATCTCCTTCTTATGATGAATTACAAGATGCCTTTGAAGAATTGCATGACGAATCAATAAGGCTCACTAAATTAATTTCTTCATCTAAGAAAACTATTTCTTCTTTGGAAAATCAAATTCTAATTTTAAATAAAGAGATTGAAGAATTAAAAATTGAAAATGAAACTTTGGGAATTATTGATGCATGCTCATCTCATTCCTCACATGCTTCTACTTGTTTACCTTGTTCTTTATGTCATTTGCTTGAAAATGAAATTGAAGATTTAAAGAACACCCTTGCCAAATTCACATGTGGAAGAGAAAATTTAAATATTTTATTAGGAAAACAAAGGGTTGTTTTTCAAAAGGCTGGAATAGGATATAACCCGAATAATCAACACAAATCCTATAAAAATTATTTTGTTAATTCTAGCATCTCATGTAGCCCATTTGTTAAATGTTTCTATTGTGGGAAGAAGGGTCATAGTGCTTCAACATGCAATGTAAGGAAAAATATCAATACAAAAATTGGAACCAAAATGGTATGGGTTCCTAAGGGCACTATACCCAAAACTGACAATCAAGGACCCAAGAAAATTTGGGTACCAAAAACCAAAAATTGAATTGTGTTGCAGGTGTGCTTGATAGCCAAGAGCTAACTTCGGCATTTTTGAAAGTGGTTGCTGCAAGCACAAGACTATAATAAATTCCAAGCTCTCCTTCTTGTCTCTATCAGGCTTGGACTTGCATTCATATGAGTATTTCCATCAAAAGGTAAGCTTTCTTATCTCAAATATGCCTTCTGGATGCAAAATATATGCTTTTATGTTTGAGTTATTCGAATACCTCCCTGTGGTATTCGAATACCATTGCATCTGTACGTGAAAATCCATGTTTTTCTGATAGGTCTATTCGAATACCCTCCCATGGTATTCGAATACCATACATCAGTACAGAGTTCTTGTGGTTTTATTAGCTGGGGCATTCGAATACCCAAATGTGTATTCGAATAACCTGAAAAATCTTGATCAGTACTTGTTACATGCTATCTGGAGTATTCGAATACCTTACAAGGCATTCGAATACTTGCTCCTTCTGGAGTTTATAAAATGTGATGGGTATTCGAATACAGCAAGAGGTATTCGAATACCACATGGCTGAAAGTAAGTTTTTCATCGTCCTCTCTATTTCGTTTCTGCTTCTATTCTTTTTTCTTGCATATGCAATGCAAATAACATGCTTTTAATCTTATTTCATCAAGCCTTCATTTATGCCTCATATGAAAATCACATGATGTTCTTAAATGCATATTTCTTGGCTTGTTCTTGCCCTTTTATTTTTTTTTTCTAAAATATGCTCAATGTAATTGGCTATTGTTTTGATATACGAACAAGTGCAATAAGTGGTATATGAAATATTTAATATCTATGTTTTTATTGACATATGTCAGATTTATAAGAATTTGTTAACAAGTGGTAAATGCTTAGAACATCTTGACAAGTGATATCAAACAAGTGGTAAATGCTTTACATTTTGACAACAAGTGATATCAAAGTGGTATGAACATAATAACAAGTAATAACAAATGATAACAAATGATATCAAACAAGTGATTTCTTGGCCAAATTAATCGATAAATATATTTTTGCCCTTGAGAATCATTTCTTTGCTTTTGCCTCATTGTTTTAAATGCTTATTGGCTTATGAGTTTGACTAACCCCTATGGATCCAACATTAATGGATACCAATGAAAGCACTCTGAATTTTGTTGCGGGGAGAACACTACCTCAAGCATAAATTTAAATGGACAAAATTCATTCAACTTGAGGACATGCATATATTGTTTAATATGATAAAATGGGAGAGAAAAATACTTGCCCCATCTTTTTGATCATGACAAAAGGGGAGAATGGTATCAAATGTACAAAAGGGGGAGAACAAGTTTAAATGTCTTTGTTTGAGAAAAGTCAAGAAAAAAAAAAAAGTCAAAACAAAAATAGAAATTGGATTCCAAAAGTAAGGGGAGTCTGCTGTCATGGCATCTCTCGATATAAATCACCTCTTATGAAAAAGAGGGGAGTAAGTATCTCTAAACTAACTTTGTGAATTTCAATTTATATGAACTAATGCTTTTCTCAAATGTTAGTTTGTCATCATCAAAAAGGGGAGAATGTAATTGGCTAGTGACATGGACAATGATTTTGATGATAACAAACATTAAGATGATGAGAAGATCAAGTCCAAGGTTTTCAAGATTAGCTTTAGGACTTAAGGTCTTTGTAAGGAGACTCATTGGATATCTCATTGATTTTGGACACAAAGAAATATTTTTCAAAATTGTTTTAAATTAAATATCACAAATCCAAATCATGGTTTTGAAAGCATTTAAAAGTGTTAAAAGCCTTTTTTCAACAGAGGTATTCGAATACCATTTAAAGGTATTCGAATAACATCCTAGTATCACGTTTTTACAAAGCTTTTTAATCAGAGGTATTCGAATACCTCTGATGGTATTCGAATACGGTATTCGAATACCTCCTGATGGTATTCGAATACCACAGGATTTCTGAAATAGAAAGAAACGGCTATAATTCAAATTTAAATGGATATTAATTGTTTAAACGGCTCTTTTTCTCAAATGCTCTATAAATAGAGACCTTGGGTCTCTTCTAAAGGTTGCCCAACCACTTGAATTATTTTTGCTTGTGTCAAAAACGTGATTCACTATTTTCTCTTATTTTCTGTGCTCTTTTCGCCAAAATCTTGAGATATCCTTAGAGAGCTCCATAGTGCTTCAAGTTGTAATATTTGCTCTGAGTGAGAGTTTCTCTTCTTCATCTATTTCTCTGATATACTGTATTGTGAGGGTGAGGTATCCCTCAGTAAAAGGGTGAGGTATCCCTTGTTGTAAAGAAGGTGAGGTATCCTTCAAAGGGGGGGTATCTCTAAGGTTTGTGTAAGGGTGAGGTATCCCTGCAGGCTGAGGCTTTAGCACAAGGGTAGAGTTTCCCTGTGTGTGAAAAGTGCTCTATTGTGTAAAGGTTGCAAGCACTGTTTTTAAGCTTGTATTGAATAGTGAAAAATCTCGAACTGTGTTTCGGGGAATTTGGACGTAGGCCACAAGTGGTTGGTGGTCGAACCAGGATAAACATTGTGCTGCTTTTCTTCTTTCCTTAATCTTTTATCTTTCTCGCACTTTATTTATTATACCTTGCAATTTAATTTCTAGTTGTTCTTCTTATCTTCATCTTATTCACGCCTTTTATTATTTAAATTCAGCATAGTTTATTTGTTTAAGGCTTTTGCGAAAAATTTCTAAATACTCAATTCACCCCCCCTCTTGAGTACTGAAGCCACTTGGGTAACACTCCATCCTCCGGTTATCCTTTCTTGAAACTTGCCACATTCTATGTAGGGCTTCCATGTTGTGACACATGGCATCCCTTTCTTGCCCAGCTAAGCTCAAATTCTCTGAGGTTGAACCATTGTTTTGAGCTCGTAGCTCTCTTCTAGTTGGTCTAATCCTTGGAGTTCTTCCTCCACCCCCACTTGCTCAGAGTTTTGTACTAAACAGTAAGTGGAAATGACGTGCATGTCAATTTTTGTAGGACTCATCATTGGTGTCAGGTTAGCCTTTGACACCTTAGCTCTTTCACAAAGTAGAATGATTAGATGGGGATTAGCTAAGGTTGTTGATGTTGAATTGGCTATACTCTGAATGTTTTCACAAATGATCTTGCCAATATTTAGAGTCTTTCTACTCATGATTGCACACACCATTCCAGCTTGGTCAAATTTCACATCTGATTTATTTGTGTTAGGAGGAGGTTTGAAACGACGTAAGAGGCCCATAATTTGGGGATAGTTTTAAGGTCAGCAGAGTTGACTTTTCTGGGCTTGTTTCCTTTGGTAAATTCCCAGGCAGCTCCTGGTTGGCATAATACCCTCTCCATTTTGTCCAACTCCTCCTTTGTCATAGATTCGGGTCCTTTTTCCTGGAATTCTTCCCAAAAGTTTTTTCCTTCCCAATTGGGCTGAGTGTTCAGGACTTCATTGATTGTGTCAGGATTAAAAAAGATATACTTTCCCCAAACAAAACTCATTGTTGTTGGGGCTTCCCTTTTTGGGATGAAGGCATTGGCAAAAAATTCTTTCACTAATTCACTATACCCTTCCTTGGGGTACGAGACCAATGTTTCCTAATTTCTTCAATGAATTTCCTGCACTACTAGGGGAATTTGAGAAATTTCAGACAAAACCACTGTTCTCTCTTGAATTATCCCCCTTTCATGTATAATGTTATAGTGTTCCTCGCATTTTGCTGATCGAAATCGTCTTCTATCAACTGCGGGTCCACTCAAGGATGAGTCATCACCTTTCCTTTTTACAGGTAGCTTAGAAGCCATAGTACTCAACCTGTAGAATATCAACAGAATCAATACTCAAATACATCCATAAAGTATCCTACAAGCCATATCCTATGCTCAAGCAAAGCTAAGTGCAATGGATCAATAAAGTTCAAGAGCAACATCTTTTCAATTTTAGAAGCTTTTATCATTTTAACATCCACATTTAATTTCACATTCCAGAACTTACCAAGAGCCAACAATTGTAACCTATAAAATAATATAGAAGTTTATACTAAAAAAAAAAATCAATTTCAACCAATTCACCAAAGATTTTCACAAACTTAGACTAGGGACAAACCACATTTAACTTTAATTGCAAGTCCAAAACCTCAATTTGATAATCAAAGCCAATTATATCAAAAAGCCCCAAATATGGTCTCACCCAAACCCTCATCAAACAATTTTCCCAATTATTCCTCATTATGGGCAGAATTGAACAAATTGAAAATAGAAACATATTATACATGAGCTAAATTGTATATCCAAATAATTAATTTACAAAAAACCTCATACTACAAGAAAAACCCAATTTCACATAGTGTGAATCCTAACTATGCAATTAACACAATCCCACATCATTCATAATCAATCTCAAGAATTTAACAATGGAATCAAGTTAACAATGCACTCAATTGCAAGATTAAATTGTCAATTTATCACAAAATTCATTTTACACAAAAATCCCCAAATTGGCAAATTCAAACCCTAAACCTATAAATCTTACAAAAATGAGGATACCCTCATCATCCAAAGCACCAACGAGAACCACCAATAATTTGCAGAATGAGCAGCAACCAAACAAAAATATAGGTTAAACTTGGAAATAATCAGAACAGAAGGGCATACCGTAAAAGGTGGCAGAAATAGCTACTGTGAAAGAGAAAGAGAAAGAGAAAGAGGAAAAAATGGGTATTGGTTACGGTGGGTATTGGGTTTTGTGGTGGTGGACAGTGTAGGTTTAAGGTGAGAGGGTGAGGATGGGGGAAAGAAAAGCGGTGATAGAGATATGATGGTTATGGGTGGAGAAAATATGTGAGTGAAAGGGGAAAGGGGAACGAGGTGTGGGTTGGGGTTACGTTGGGTGGTGGTCGTGAGGTTCTAGTTGTGGGTGGAGGAAGGAAAGAAGGGATGGGGTGGATGAAAATGGGTGAAGGTCTACGGTGGAAGGGGGAAATGGGATTTTAGAGGGAGGTTGTTTTCATTGTTAAATTTTATTTTTTTTAGGCCAAAATGGACCGCCCAACGGCAAGTCTACCGTTCGGCGGTACAAAGTCAGAGGCAGAATTTCACTCGGCCGCCTAGCGGCCTGTGTACCGCCCAACGGTTCATAAAAACTAGTACTGCCCAATGGCACTCCCACCGCCTGGTGTCCTCAACTCAGAGAAGGGCCCATTTTTCTTGCATCCTACCGCCCAACGACCTATGTGCCGCCCAGCGGTATGATTGCTACAAAATTCTACAGCTGAAACCTCATATTGCATCTAACTAAAATGAAAAATCATGCATGAAAAGAATAATAAAAAGAAAAAAAATGAGTTCACACACTCCAAACTTAAATAAAAGCATTTACACACAAAATTCTAAAATTAACCAACACGCTAAAGATGCAACAAAGTTAACAACACAAAAGAAAGTTTAGAAAAACATAAACAAATGCAAAAGTAAAGTTAAGAAAACTCCGTAGCATAGGTTGCCTCCCATGAAGCGTTTGTTTAATGTCCTTAGCTTGACGTTGCCTTTTTCTACTCATCATGGTGGCTTGAAACAGGAGAAACACGATGATACTTTTCCTTTATCAAATCTTTGTCTCCATACTTGGTCACTGACCTTAAAATCTTCTGCAAAATTATTCAGAATTGGCTTAGCATGCAGAATCTCATCGAGCCATGGAGGTTTCAATCTTTCAACAGGTGATGAGTCCATTTTTAGTGAATCATTACACAAAAGACCAATATGCAAAGAATCAGTAGAGGTTGGAGAATCTTTTTCAATCCCAACAATCTCAGAGATAAAAGGACCCTTCTCCTTTTCATCAAAAATCTTGGAAGTACAAGAGTCAACATTAATCAATAGTGTAGAGTTCTTACCAGCTGTCTCCTTTTGAGCTTTACCTTGGATGCAGTTAATAGGAGCATGAAGATCTGATATTGGTGTAGATTTATCAAAAACATTAATAATCACTTGATCTCCATCCATCCTTAAAATAAGCTCTCCCCTAGGCACATCTATCAATGCTCCTGAGGTGGCTAGGAATGATCTTATCAGAATTTGAGGGATATCAGCATCCTCATCCATATCTAAGACCACAAAATCAAGTAGAAAGAAGAATTTTTCAACCTTCACTAGCACATCTTCTACAATACCATATGGATGCCTGACAGATCGATCTGCTAATTGAAGGGAAATCATAGTAGGCTTAACCTCTCCAATTTCAAGTTTGTGCATGATAGATAGCGGCATAAGATTAACACTTACCCCGAGCTCACAAAGAGCTTTCTCAATGTTTAGCTTACCAATGGTGCAAGGAATGGAGAAACTACTGGGATCTTTCAATTTAGGTGATAATTTCCTCTAAATTATAGCGTTGCACTCTTCAGTAAGTGTCACAGTCTCATTTTCTTTCAGCTTCCTTTTTTATGACAGTAAATCCTTCATGAATCTAGCATAAGATGGCATCTGCTTAAGTGCCTCAGCAAAAAGAATGTTAATTTGCAGATTTTTAAACACTTCTAGAAACTTTCCAAATTGTTTTTTATCTTGCTCCTTCTTGAGTCGTTGAGGGAATGACAACTTGATAATTGGCGGTGGCATCTTCACTTCTTGTCTCTTTTGTGACTTCTTTTTATTAGAGTCATTGGGTGAGTCATCTTAAGAAGTTTCAGCTTCCTTAAGAGGGACTTCTTTACTAGGCTTTTCTCCTTTGTCTTTGCTATTTTTCTCTTTCCTTGGTAGTGGCTCAATTACTTTCCCACTCCTATTTGATATAGCTTTAACACGCTCATTACCCTTAGGATTTGAAATAGTGTCACTTGGTAAAGAACCATGAGGTCTTTCTGAAAGTTATCTTGCTAATTGACCCACTTAAGATTCCAAATTCTAGATTGATGCCTTTTGATTCCTAAATCCACCTTTTGTCGCATCTATGAAATTGGTAGTCTTTTGGACAAAAGAGGAGGTTCGAGAAGCTAGTTTCTCCAAAGCTATTACCCAAGAAGCCTTCTTCTCAATAGGTGGAGGTTGAGATGAAGTACCTTGATGCGAAGAGTGTTGAGGAGGACCTTGGTATGAAAATTGTTGTCTTTGTGGAGCTTGGTTGCCTTGATGACCTTGGTTACTCCATGAAAAGTTTGGATGATTTCTCCACCCCAGATTATAAATGTTGGAGTAGGGGTTGTTTTGTTGCCTTGGAGGGTTGTTCTTGAAGTTAACTTGCTCTTGAGATGGAGATCCAAACATGTTACTCAGGCAATCTACACTCTCATGTTCTCCTCCACAAAAATCACACGAAAAAGGAGCATTACTTACTGCATTCACCTTAAGAGTGTCAACCTTCTTCGTGAGATTCTCCAGGTGTTGAGTCAAGATCTTGTTCTGAGCCAAAAGTGCATTCATTGAATCAATCTCCAAGTATTCTTTCTTCACCACTGCTCTTTCCCCATTTCTTTGGTAATCATTGTTGGCCATCATTTCAAACAAGTCCCAAGCTTCTTCCGGAGTTTTATAGTTCAAGGCCCCGCCTGTTGCAACATCAACCATTGCTCTAGTTTGAGGTAGCATGCTATTATAGAAGCTTTGCACCTGGATCCAGAAGTCAAAACAATGGTGTGGGCATTTCCTCAACATTTCATTGTATCTCTCCCATGCCTCACTGAGAGACTCCCCATCAAGCTGCCTGAATGATGTGATCTCACTTCGCAACTTTGCAGCCTTGGATGGAAGGAAATACCTTGTCAAAAATTTCTGAACCAAAATTGCCCAAGTAGTTATGCTTTCTCTTGCCAATGAGTCCAACCAGCTCTTAGCCTTGTCCCTCACGGAGAAGGGAAACAATCTCAAACGAATGGCATCCTCACTCACTCCATTGGACTTCACAGTAACACAAATTTGAAGGAACCCTTGTATGAGTGCATGTGGATCCTCATTATCGAATCCCCCAAACTAATTGTTTTGAATCAAATGGAGTAAAGTCAGCTTCAACTCGAAATGATTTGCTTGAACTGGAGGTCTTGTTATGCTTGCTCCACACCCATCCATGTTAGGAATTGAGTAATCCATGAGAGTCTTAACGGGTGGATGTGGTGGTGGAGGATCTATATTTTCTCTGTTGTCTGCCATGTCTTCAACAACAATGTGATTGTCATCCAAATTCCTTCTTCGTTCTCTTGCTTGCTTCCTCAAAACTCTTGTGGTTCTTTCTATTTCAGAGTAAAAAAGAAGGTGGTCAGGATGAATGGTACCTCGCCTACAATAGAGACACAACGTCAGAACAAAAGTAACTAAATGAAATAAGTAAACTAAAGAAAATTAAACACTGCAACAAGTAAATGAAAGAAGAAAAAAATGTTTAAACTAGTAACTGCCTTCGATATTATTGATATTGATAAAATTGTTCCTCGGCAACGACACCAAAAACTTGATGGGACCACGACAAGTATACTAGATCGTCAAGTAATAAAAACAGTGATATACTGGATATCGTTCTCAGGGATCAATGACCAAGTACCGATTCACGAAGTTAACTGCTATTTAAACTCAATTTTTGGATCAAAGTGAGCTCTAAAGACAATAACAAAAGAAACAAATGAACTCACGCAATGACAAAATTTTGAGTTTTTATATTTAGCAATTCAACAAGCACTTGGTATGCAAGATTAAAAACAATCAATTGATGAAAGAGTTAGGATCAAGCTTCATTTGATTTCATTTGCTGTATATTAATTTGGGGTTAAAACAATTTCTACTTCTATTTTGTTATCGGATTCTCCTAAATATCCAAGTCCTAATTCCTTAGGCACAAGAACCTTAAATCCTAGTTAAAATCCCTAATTCCTTAGGTGATTCTAAAAGGGAAAAAGCATTAAGATTAAGAATCCAATGAGATAACAAGCATTCATCGACTATTCCTGGCACAACGAATCACAAGGTTCACAATCTCAAACAAAATTTACATATCAAATTTCCATCGAATGCATAAACATAAAAAATCATTCTAAGGATGATTAAACCTTATAAAGCTTTAAGATCAGAGATTATAAACTCAAAACAGAAGAATCCATTAAGCATAACTAAATCCCAAGTCAAATACAAGCAAAATCCACTCAATCCCAACAAGGAAGAGTTTAGCTAGACATAAAAATAACTATAGAAACTAAAGCAACAAGGAAAAAATGCAAAACTCCATTGAAGATTGAAGAAAATCCGAGTTCCCATTCTTCTTCTCTTCAAATCCACACCAAAGCTTCCCAAATTAGGTCTTTTTTTCGTATCTCTCCATGTCTCTTCAAAAATGTCTTCCTTTAAGCCATAAATAGCTCTTTGAATATGAAATGGGCTAAAATGTAAACGGGCCGGTGTGACACACATCGTCCAGCGGCCAGTAGGCCGCTTGGCAACCTGGGCTATTTTGTTTAGTGAGCATTCTGACCCTCCATCGCCTAGCAGCCAGTTGGCCTCCCGGCTACCTGGCTTCTACTGTTGCTTCTTTTTTCCTTACTTTTCTGAGTTCCTGGCAGTCCATGATACATGTCTGGCAGTTCAATGGCATTGCTAGCTCTTCCATTTGGCCCTATTCTTCATATTTTCAAATTTCATCGTTCTTTAACCTTCACTGCAAATAAATTAACATAAATGAGATGCAAAATATTCCGCAATGCAACAAAACTCCATGAACTTCATCAAATTAATCACCTTATGTGATCATGGTCAAAATCAGAGTTAAATGAGGCAAAACAATGTTAAAAGTTGGATGCAAATGGCTAAATCCAATCGAAAAGCATAAGTAAAAACAGATAATTCGCAGGATTATCAGGGAACCATAAACTTCTATTCTCACTCAACCTTGGTGAACATGAGACAGAGCTAGAGGCGAGGAGACACTACGCATACCTCTGCAAGCCAAAGGCGAAGACCAGCAGTGCAACATTCTAACCTTGGTGTTCAGGGCCCCAGAATCCCAATGCACCAGCGTCTGGGACCCAGGAACAACGATACAGAAGATTGCATGTCCCGTCCAATGGGCATGACCCAACTTGAAATATCCAGAAATAATTTTATGGACTTGGTGCAACGACAAATGGCAATACTAGAAGAACAACATCAAAGTTTAGAAAATATAAAGCAATCCATGCAGGAGGCCCGATCCGAACCACACCAGGATGACGGAAGGCAGAGTACGGATAATAACCAGAGGGGACCGCATGCTGGCGCCAGAATGTCCAATGTTGTTGATAACAACCCGAACCTCGGCGATCAGGAGCAACCCATCTCTGCTCAACTTGTGGAGTATAGAGTCCCAAGAAATTTCAAATTCCCAGCCAATGTGGAGCTCTATGATAGGACTACAGATCCCCAGGAACACATCGATGTTTACGTCCAATCTATGTGCTTTCATATAGGATCCTCTCAATTATTATGCCACACCTTTCCTCTTTCTTTAAAGAAAGGGTGCCCTTAGATGGTTTGTGACCCTTCCATAGGGATTCGTCACCAACTGGCCAAACCTCAAACAACGTTTTTTGCTCCAATACACTACCAGCCAGGAGCAACCCAGGTCTATTGAATCTCTTTCACCAGAAAATGGTGAAAGAGTGTCAGCAGGGAATAAAACAGTGTTAAGCAAGTAGGAACTCATCCAAAATGAGTGAATAATACTTACAAAGAGATCTTGCAATGCAATTATCAACAAGGGCAGCAAAGTGATGGCTAACAGCAGCAAAAAAATAATAATGGAACAATAATGTAGAAAGAAGGAAACTAATGGAATAGTGATACAGAAAGAAGGAAACCAATGGAACAGTGATTCGATAATTATTTAATGTTGCAGCAGATTTATCAGTTCTGTTATAATGCAAAATTGTGAGTTACCTATCATGCAATGGTTCATTACTATAGATTCAGTTATGCAGCAAAATTATGAAGCAAATGCAGAATGTATCAGCAGTGGTTCATTGCATGATTGTGCCGCAGAACAGAATATGAACAAAATGGCTAATAACAGCAAAAACTAATGGAACAGTAACCAGAATTGTGCAATAGAACAAAATGTAATGTAATGCAATGCAACAAAATGCAAAAAAAGAATGCAGTGCAACAGAATGACAGAATGATAGAACGACAAATTGACAAAATGTTAAAATAAGAGTATGTTAGTAATGTCACTTAATTCGAACAGATTGCAATTAACAATCCCTGACAACGGCGCCAAAATTTTGAGAAGCGTCGAACTCACTAAAATTATAACCGAATGATGTGCCTACGGCTTGTAGCATAGGAAATAACACCGGATCATCTCTCAAGAATTGTAATTATAATTTAATCATATCAAGCAGAATTAATGAGCAAAAAACAAAACAAAACAAAATAATGTAAATAGAAATTAAACTAATAACAAAACAGAAATTAAATTGAAAAATGAAACAAAAATACAAAATAAAACAAAAAATGAAAATGAAATACGAAATGGTAAACAAAAATTGAAACAAAAATAGTAAACAGAAAATGAAATATGAAACAAAAACAAAAAATACAAAATTGTAAACAGAAAGAGAAAATGAAATAGAAACAAAAATAGTAAATGAAAATACAAAACATTAAAAACAAAATACAAAGTACAAAACAAAAATAGAAATATGAAATAGTAAATAGAAATAGAAAATGAAATAGAAACAAAAATAGTAAATGAAAATATGAAATAGAAATAGAAATAGAAATAGTAAATAGAAATAGAAATAGAAATCGAAAATAGAAAATAGAAAACGAATTACTTATGTAACAGAAACATAAACAAAAAAAAAGGGGTTTTGGCAAGATTAAAAACGCAAAAATAGAATTCGATTGAAAGGTAGAAAAATAGAATTAATAAAGCAACCAACCCAAGAGAATTAACCGAACTTGATTTTAACCCATCCTTGATCACTATAGGCCCATTCAACTATTAATCAAACTCTTGGTCTTAGATCATATCAAGACACCTATCAATGATCCGCAAATTTTCTGTTGGAAACGCTTCTAGGATTCAATTATTTAAGATTAGACAAATTAATCATCCATCCAAAATTGAAATTAATTTAAAAGCCAAGGTCCAACCAAGTTCACATTTTATCAAACACCTTCAATGCTATGTTTTAATCTCTGAGTTCATCTCTTTGCATATGATAATTAAGCAATTAACATATTAAAATTCCAATTAAATTAAGCATTCAACCAGAATTAAGAAAAAGAAGAAGAAGAAGAAGAAGAACAAGAAGAAGAAGAAGAAGAAGAAGAAGAAGAAGAGAAACTTGATTAATAGGTGGATATAAACAATTAAAACAGAATCTCAAGATTAAACATCAAGTTTTGTCAATCTCTTGGATTGATTTAAAGGCCCTACCCCTCCATGAGAAGGGGAGAACTCAAAAAAATAAAAGAAATAAAAACAAAAATCTAGAGAGAAAGAGGAGAAAAGAATTCTAGAGAGAGAAGGAAGAAATGTAGAATGAGAGATAAAATTCTGCCTAGCCTCAAATTTCTCATTGTAACCCCAAAAGTAATTCCTATTTTGGCCTTACATCACTAAAAATCTGATGGGTGCAAAGTTGGGTCCATTATGAGAATTTAGGCCCAAACCCCATGCAATTTAGAGGTCTACAACTCAAGTTATGATCAAAACAACATCAAAGGGTCTTCTGATCCCATATTATGACTTCCAGGCCCAATTAGGTTCACTAGACATCCGATTGAACCTTCGAGCTTTCATTAAAGTTGTAGAGCTTCCTCTCAGCTTTCCTACAAGGTAAAGTTCATAATTATCAGAAATCTAGAACTCAAGATATAACTAAAATACAAAAATAGTATAAAAACTCAATAATGCTGAAAATTATCAATTAAGCCCAATTTGAGCTCAAACTCATAAAACATGATCAAGCCCAATCGATTAAGTTCATGAAGAGTGTAAATGACTAGAAATGAGGGTTTATTAATGTATAAAATATGTGATTATCAACCTCAAACAACATTTTTTGCTCCAAACACTACTAGCAAGGAGTAACCCAGGTCTATTGAATCTCTTTCTCAAATTCGTCAAGGGCGCGACGAGCCCCTTCGTGAGTACCTTAAAAGATTCAATACGACTTGTGTCAACTCTCAATTTTTTGTGTCTTTGGCGAAGAAAAAGCCAGAGAACATGGAAGAATTTCGACAACGGTCCCAAAGGTATATATACCTTGAGGAGGTTATTGAGGCCTAGAAGAGCTTTGAGAAGGGTGAGTCTTCCCACCAAAAAGGTAACCAGAATTCTTCCCAGGATCGGAACTCCTCTAAAAATGATTCACCCCAGCCTAAGTACTCAAATTACACTCCTCTGAATAGTCTATAGGAAATAATTCTGAGGGAAGTGCTTTAGACAGAGTTATGAGATATAAAGAGGTCGGCCCTATTGAAGAAGTAGTCACAAAAGGATCACACAAAACATTGTTCATGGTATAAAATCTATGGCCATGAAGTGGAAGACTGTTATCAACTTCGTGACGCTATTAAGTCCCTAATTAGGGCAGGACAGTTGGATGAGTATATCAGCCACATCCAAAGTAATGGACGCCACAAAGGATGGATGGAAAAGAGACGCAGTCCTCAGCAAAGTTTATCCCTGCACCGAAGGAGCCAAAGTTCTAGGAGAAGATCCCGGAGTACACCTTGTCATGATACTGATAACTGGCAGGGTCGGAACCGAGACGTCTCACCTAACAACAACGATAATTACCATGCCCAGCCCAATAGAACCATCAACACCATTGCCGGAGGGTTCGCAAGCGGTGGTTTGTCCAATGGTTCCTGCAAGAAAGCCCTCAAGATGGCAATTCTGAGTGTCTCCCACTCCGAACCTAAGTCACATGCCAGAGATAAGAAAGCACTGCCTATTACCTTCTTATATGAGGACTACGAAGGAATCATCCCGGATCATGACGACCCGTTCGTTATTTTTAAAATTGTTTACCTCTTGAAGCGTGATAAACACAAGCGACGTGAATCACTAACATTGTAATAGTCACGATGTCTGTGCGGTATCCACACAAATAGACTCACGAACGTCCAACATCCATAAAAGGAGTCTTTTGTCTCTGACATAGTGCTAGCTGCAAAGAGGAAGAGAAGGAAACCTATCACTCTCTCACTCATTTTTCGTAGGTGCGGATAGGGTTGTGTGATGCGTGCTTAGCAGCCCCCTTACTATTGTGGTGTTCAAAGACAACAAGGTCTGCATGACTCATCATGGATCGGACCATAACAAGGAGTAAGTTGAGATATTATCCCACACTCTTTCAGATGATCATCAAACTGTTGGCTTAAGTATTCACTACCTCGATCTGATCGAAGGATTTTAATACTCTTGCCAAGTAAGTTTATACTTCATTCTTAAACTCCTTGAACTTTTCAAAGGATTTTGATTTGTGCTTCATAAGATATACAAATCTATATTTGCTAAAATCATCAGTAAATGTAATAAAGTATTGAAAACCGCCTCTAGTCGGTGTGTTTAGAGGTCCACATATATCACTATGTATAAGGCTCAAAAGATTACTAGCCATTTCACCTTGTCCAGTGAATGGGGCCTTTGTCATCTTTCCCAATAAACAAGATTCACATATCTTATATGATTCGAAATCAAACGAGTCCAAGAATCCATCTTTATGGAGTTTGGAGATGCATTTCTCATTTATGTGACCCAAACGACAATGCTAGAGATAAGTTGAGTTTATATCGTTTGATTTAAATCTCTTTGTATTTATGTTATAGACGGGCGTTTCGAGATCAAGGACATAAAGTCCATTACTTAATTGTGCACTACCATAAAAAATATCATTCAAATGGATAGAATAACTTTTGTTCATTATTATAAAGGTAAAACTTTTCTTGTCCAAACAAGAAACATAAATGATATTCTTGTGAATAGCAGGCACAAAATAATAATTCTCTAATTCAATTACAAGCCCTGTAGGCAAAGATAATAAATAAGTCCCTACGGCTAAAGCAGCAACTTTTGCTCTATTTCGAACTCGTAGGTTGACTTCGCCCTTAGCCAATGGTCTACTGTTCTTTAGATCCTGGACATTTACACAAATGTGAGACTCACATCTAGTATCTAATACCTATAATGCAAAAGTAGATAAATTGACATCTATAACAAAAATACTTGAAGTGGAAGTCTTACTTCCCTTCTTCTTCTTAAGCTCCTCCAGGTACTTGGCACAATTCCTCTTCCAATGTCCGGTCTTACCACAGTGGAAGCAGGTACCTTCCTTAGCCACTCCGCCCGTAGGTTTCAAGCCAGAAGTGTTGGGCTTGGATTTATCCTTGCCCTTGCCCTTCCACTTGTCCTTGGGCTTCTTTTGTTGTTTCTTGCCCTTATTCTTTTGGACCATCATAATGGTCTTTCCTTCCTTTATTTATGTTCTGCTCAGTAGTTCTCAATATGCTTAGCAACTCTAATAGTGATTTGTTAATTTCATTCATGTTATAGTTCATGACGAATTGACTAAAGTTCTCCGACAACGATTGCAGGACTAAGTCAGTGACGAACTCTTGACCCAAAGGAAAACCAAGTCTTTCTAGGTTTTTAATGTACCCAATCATTTTGAGTGCATGAGCACCAACGGAGCTTCTTTCTACTAGCTTGCACTAAAACAGTGCTTTGTAGACCTCGTATCTCTCATGTCTAGCCTACTATTGATAGAGCTTTTTGAGGTGTACGATCATATCGTAGGCATCCATGTTCTCATGTTACTTTTGCAGCTCAGGGTTCATGGTGGCTAGCATTAGACATCTAATGTCCAAGGCGTCATTTTGATGCTTCTTGTAAGCATCCCTTTCAGCTCTAGAGGCATTAGTAGTAGGCGGCTTAGGAACAAGCTATTCTAGAATGTACAACTTTTTATTTTGCTTGAGGATAATCCTTAAGTTCCTGTACCAGTCTACGAAGTTTATCCCAAAAAATTTGTCTTTCTCAAGGACGGATCGCAATGAGAAGTTACTCGAGCTGTTTGTTGCCATGGTTATCTATCAACAGAAATATGCAAAATATAAGTATCATGCTATAAATATATTTAACAAGGTCTTTAATTAAATATGTCTCCCACTATTTTACTCAAATCAATGACCCTCAGCATTGACTCGAAAAATCCCATTGAAAAATTTTCTAGTGGGCCAAGATCCATATTTCACCTAGCTTTGAGTCAGTTTTGGTTGATCACCCAAAATTCAGTTATGTAGGATGGAAACTCTTTCCAATTACATCCCATGCGACTCTTGGATAGTTAGGTGAATAACACTTATTCTAATCCATCTAATGGACTAAAGCCCAACTTCATGCCTCTAAGCCTTCAATCCTATTGAAATGACCTAGTTAAGTTAGACCCAATGGTTGGCATTTGGATATTACCTTTATCCCATCGCATCTTACTAATATAGATAAAGGCATCCTGCTTTGGTAGACCTACAGTCAATCGATACTAGTCTTGACGAGTGCCACACATTGGAAGACATCGTATAATGACTTAATAATTTCTTTGAGGGAATTTTTATTATTAGATCTCACCATTTATTAAACTTGTTTAACATATCATAAACATCATCCATGCATCTCATACATATAAAACATATAATAAATGTGACATGGTTATGGCCCCTAAAGCAATGATTCTCCCGAGCTAGTGAGAGTACCATTAACTAAACCTAGGTAGTGAACTAGCTTCACCAAGCGTCTCCCACCAACATCCTCATTTGATGTCGTCATCTTACCTCCGCATCAAAATTACATTATATAGAAAACTCATTTTACATACGAGGGAGTTAGGTGAGAAGAGAATGCACAACCAGTATGTAGAGAGAAAGGAACGACAGGCATGTCGTATTTTAAAACAACCAAAATAGCATAAAAAGAGGAATAAGGACATAACCATGCACCATGCATCATATAAACACAAAACAATAATACCATATTAATTTTTGTGTGTTATAAAAATGGATTTGAATATTGCACCTTAGAAAAGATGCTCTATATAACCAAATAGCACGAGGTTCGGGCAGCGCCCGAACCACGAGGGTCCCACTGCCCAGTCAGCACTTGAACCCTAAGGCCTGCAAACACATGAACGCTTCATGTGCCACGGGGAATCCTTATAGCCACTGTCATTCATCCTGAAACAGGGTTTCCAGAACGCGTGAGGACATGAACACTTTATGTCACGAGCAAGCCTCATAGCTACCATAAACCAAGAACAAGGTTTCCAAAACCTTGCGTCGTGCTGCTGTACAAAAACAAGGATTCTAGATCCCTTGCGCCTCTGCCCAGAATGCTGCTTAGAACGAGGCTTGCTAGACATCAACACTTGATGCCGTTACAACCAGGTTTCCAGAACGCGTACATAACATTGTACATATCACATATATACATAAAAACTTCACAAAAACATACATACACATAAACGAAGGTTCAAGGTCAGTCTTTAATGAAGTCCCAACTCAAGTATTTATAAGAGATTTGATCAATGGAGTCATTGGGGACATAAATACCCAGCATTTAATGCACCTAATATAGCTGTTGGGCAATGTCAGTTCACTAGTAATCGATTACACAATATCTGTAATCGATTACATGACTGTTTGAATGTGGTCTTAGCTTTTTGGACAGGATATAATCGATTACCAGACTTGTGTAATCGATTACATGGCCTCTGCCAGACTTGTAATCGATTACAACCTCAGTGTAATCGATTACAAGGCTTATTCCATACTAGTAATCGATTACATGCTTAATGTAATCGATTACAAGGCTTCTGTTTAGCGTGTAATCGATTATAACTCATGTGTAATCGATTACCTTGCCATTTGAACACATTTTTCAAGCCAAATTGAGTACCTAGGCCAATTCTTACTTATGAAAACATGGATTGGACAATATTTACATATGTTTTACACAATCCAAGATTGAAATCAACAATTCCTTAAAATATGATTTTTGAATAAAACATTGATTTAAAAGGATCTTGAAAACCATTTGAAGATCATTGAGATACCTTGAGAGCATTTCACATTGATATTCTAAGACCTATATTAGACCTATATATAATATACCTCTTTTAATCTTTGCCTTCTTCTTTTGATCACGGTCTTCTTGACTTTGTTATCATCAAAAATACATTTGATATGCTTCAAGATATATAAGCATTCACTTTCTCCCTCTTTTTAATGATGACAAAATAAACATTGAAAAGAAGATAAATATTTGCATATAATTATCAGAGATTTAAGCATAACTCTCCCCCATAATGTATGCACAAGATAGGGTTAATCAATTTTCATGCAAAGTTAACAAGTTAAGGCCTTTCCACTCATTCTTTGAAAATTATTCAATGGGGGACCCGCAAATGTTGATGACGCTCAAGGCAAGCTCCCCCGTACTTATGCAATCACTAATCTCTCTCCCGTTGACATTATCAAAAACACAAGCAATCAGCTGAAATTTAGGTAGCTTTTCTGCATGATTTTCTGATTAACCCAAAAATTAAAACAATGGAAGATAATCAGGATATTTTCATTTCAACCCAGGTATAGCAATCAGAGTATGAACATTTAGAACATAGCTAACCAGATCAATATGAGGGATCAATAACAACAAATGCATATGATAACCAATATTCCAGAATTTATAATTTCCAATATAAAAAAAGTAGGATCCAATAGTTCATATACAAATTTAAGATAGCTATGAACTAGATACAATAACACTATGACATAGCCCTAAAATCACTGAGTTGCCTCGTTGTCACTATCTCCATCAATGGCCACATCATCAAGGTCGACATCATCGTCAACTAACTCTAGGTCATATCAACATCCTTATAATTGAGCTAGATGTCCGAGAAGAAATCTAAGGTACTAGACCCCAGTCGGAGGGTGAATTACAACCGCTCTAACTTGGTACCAAGCTAGACCAACTCACTAAAATTGGAGCGAACTTGGAAGGAGAAAAGAGGCACCAGCTGATTGAGCTATTAAATAAAAACAAAGACTTTTTTCGCCTGGACCTCGTTTGCACCTGCAATCGCCTATCTGTTAGGCAGGATGCGAGGCCAATCTCCTAGAAGAAAAGGAAAGTTGGCCCATAAAGGCAACAAATTATTGAAAAACAAGTTAAGGAACTGCTCAATGCCGGCTTTATTAGGGAGATATCTTATACCACATGGCTCTCTAACGTGATCCTCTTGAAGAAGTCAAACGGGAAGTAGAGAATGTGCATGGACTATAGAGACTTAAATAAGGTCTGCCCTAAAGATCCATACCCTCTTCTCAATGTGGATAAATTGGTTGACAGCTCTTCAGGCTTCCGTTTACTGTCTTTCATGCACACATACTTTAGGTACAACCAGATCCCAATGTACCTCGGAGACAAAGACAAGACCGCCTTCATCACTGACAGGGCGAGCTACTGCTATAGGGTTATGCCCTTTGGATTGAAAATACAAGAGCCAGCTACCAGAGAATGATGAACAAGGTCTTTGAAGACCAAGTGGGGAAGATACTCAAGGTTTACATTGATGACATGATAGTAAAAACTCCGCAGGACGGATCACATATTGCAAACCTTGAAGAAATATTTGCTTTCACAAAAAGGTCATGAACATGGCCACATAAGTTCAAGGTCAGTCTTTCATGAAAACAAACATGCAACTCAAGGTCATTTATCAACTCCGGAAGCATAACATAAGACTTAATCTAAAAAAAATGTGCCTTTGAGGTTCAAGTAGACAAATTTTTGGGCTTTATGATGACTGACTGAGGGATTGAGGCTAATCCAGATAAATGTCAGGCGATGCTCAAGATGCGCAGCCCTTAGAGTATCAAAGAAGTGTAACAACTGATTGGTTGAATTGCGACCCTCATATGCTTCCTTGCTAAAGTCGCTCATAAATCCCTTCCCTTATTCATGATGCTCAAAAAGGGTAAAGATTTTGAGTGGACTCGAGAGTATGGGGATGCCTTTCCCTCTTTGAAGAATCTTATGTCCTCTCCCCTATACTAACAAGGCTAGAACCTGGTGAGACATTGTACTTGTACCTTTCAATTCACGAAGAGACTATAAGCTCAGTGCTAATCCGAGAGACGGAAGAAGGACATAAGCTGGTCTACTTCGTAAGCAAGTTTTTTCATGGCTCAAAGCTCCGCTACCAAAGATTAAAAATGTTGCATTTACACTTATCACCATAACCAGGAGACTCAGGCAATAATTTCAGTGCCACCCTATGGTAGTGAGAATGAACTAACCTATTCGCAAGGTACTGCACAAGCGAGACTTAGCAAGAAGAATGATTGCCTGGTGCATTGAGCTTTTTGAGTTCGGAATTGAATATGAGCCTCGACTAGCAATAAAGGCTCAAGCGCTCTCTGATTTCCTGACTAAACTCACATCAGACCCCAGCGACACCGATAGAGTTTCTTGAACCATATTCATTGATGGATCTTCGAACCCCAAGGGAAGTGGTGTCGGGGTGATTTTGGAAAACTTTGAAGGAGTAACAGTTGAGAATTCCTTGAAGTTCGAGTTTCCCACCTCCAACAACTAGGTGGAGTACAAGGCATGCATCGCCGAACTGGTAATGACCAAGGATATCGGAGCGGCTAAGATCACACTTTGTAGAGACTTCCAACTTGTGACCTCCTAGATCCGATGTGACTATCAGGCTAAGGAGCCCCTTCTTTATAGATATTTGGCCAGATTCCAAGGGCTCAAACATTTCCAGGCTACTAAAATAGAGCACATTCTCAAGGAGTAGAACTCCAGGGCGGACCTTCTGTCCAAACTAGCCAGCACTAAAAGCCCGGCAATAGCCGCTCCGTGGTCCAAGAGACCCTCTCTCAACCTTCCATCGCAGAGGTAACCATTTTTTATATGGAAGGGCAAGAGCGTACTTGGATCACCTCAATTTATGGAGCATTTTCAGTCCAAAGCCAGGCCCGATGATCCAAAGGAAGCCTCCAAATTGATTAGATCTGCAGTCAGATACACCGTCTATGATGGACAACTATACCAACGCAAGTTCTCCTCATATCTCCTTAAATGCCTCACACCAAAGGAAGCGGAATACATACTGACTAAGGTCCACGAAGGGAGTTATGGACACCACTTGGGAGGCAAAGCCTTAGCTCTAAAGGCACTCAAGGTCAGATACTATTAGCCAACAATGGAAGCTGACTCCTTGCATATGTCTGGGTTTGTGATAAATGTCAGTGCCACTCAGACCATTATCAGGCTCTTTTAGAGGAACTATCCACGATGTTTGTACCCTGGTAATTCTACAGATAGGGTATGGATATTCTGGGTCCGTTCTCCTAAGCACCAAGACAATTGAAATACTTGGTAGTAGCTGTAAATTATTTTACTAAATGGATCAAAGTAAAGCCCCTTGTCACGATCACCTTCGCAAGGATCCAAAAGTTCATTTGGTGTCACATCATCACCAGGTTTGGGGTTCTGGAGTCCATTGCGAAGGATAAACCTAGTTTAAAGATAAGGGATTCAAAGAGCTACTTGTCGGACTAAAAATCAAGCATCGTTGCAGTTCAGTTGAGAATTCTAAGACAAATGGATAAACTAAAGTCATAAAGCGGGTCATTGTATGTGGAATTAAAAGAAGGTTGGATGAAGTTAAGGGAAATTGGGCTGAACAACTAGACCATGTCCTCTAGGCCTACCGAACTACGTCTCACTCGACAACGGGTAAAACCCCTTTTAAACTAACTTATGTGTGCGAGGCTATGATCCCAGTGGAGATAGGGGAACCAAGCTGGCGTTTCTAATAGTTTTCACCTGACAGCAACCCCGGACTAATAAGAGAAAACTTGGATCTTGTGGAGGAAAGAAGGCATGTTGCCTATATACGCATCGCCGCCATCAAACAGAAGACAACGACTCAATATAATTTGAAGGTTATGCCAAGGAAATTCTAGCCAAGGGACTTAGTATTCTAGAGAGCAGACATTGGTGGTAGAAATGCCTTCCAGGGGAAGTTAGCCCCTAATTGGGAAAGTCCCTACCGCATTATGATCAGCACTAGCAAAGGAGCTTACACTTTGGGCAAGTCGATCAAAAACTATTGGAATGCGGATAAACTAAGAAAGTACTATAGTTAAGTGCCCTTTAAGGCCTAGTCTCTTAGTTTACTTTGTTTGATTCACCCCAATTTTGGTGAGCATATACTCTATACGGACTTCAATCCTTCGATCTATCAATAAAATAAAGTTATTTTCGTACATCTTCTCACAATATTTAAAGTCTCAAAGGACCCTTAAGCCAGACTCCGTCTTGAGAATATCTATTGAGCCCATTCTTTATGGGATCTAGAATTTCTTTCAACGATTCAAAGATCCTCAAACCAG
Source organism: Ormosia emarginata (assembly GCA_029884605.1). Lineage (NCBI taxonomy): Eukaryota > Viridiplantae > Streptophyta > Magnoliopsida > Fabales > Fabaceae > Ormosia > Ormosia emarginata. The sequence continues at coordinate 4,232,367 of JAQQTP010000080.1, read as the reverse complement.
AAAATGCCTTGAGAATGTCTCGAGCCTATTCCCTATAGGATCTGAGGTCTCTTAGACTCCAGGTTAGGAGGAATAACCCACAAAACCTACTTGTGTGTTTTGGTCGTGATTTATGGGTCCATACCCAAATCCTATTGCAGGTTTGGGTTGACGGATCTGATGAGCATGGTGGCTCGTGGCTCAGATGGCGTGGTGGAGCAGAGGCATGGTGCGCGACTAATCTGGGTTTACGATGGTAGATCTGGCGGTTCTAGCAAGGTGTAGCAGTGGCTATGGAAGAAAGGGACTCTGAGCAGGAATGATGTTGAGTCATTGATAGTAGCCTTGGCAGGAATGATGGTGAGTTGTTGATGGTGACTTTGTATTTTTCATGGTGGAGGACACGATGGTCTTGGGGTTGAGATGGGGTACGTCTTCAAGGAAAAAGATAAGGATAGCAGTGGGAAGTTGTGGTGTTTCTGGGTTAGTTCGCGATGGTTACAGGACGGTGTTGGGCTGTTTGAGTGTGTTGTTGGCTCTAGTTTTTTTGTAGGTGAGGTTGCTGGCTTAGACGGCGTGGATAAGGATGATGGAGATGGCTGTTGTATAAGGGATTCCCAGGGTAAAAAAGTTTGGGTCTTTGTTGGTGGAGTCTCTGTTTTTGTTATTGTTTATTGGGTATATGGTGGCTATGGAGGTTAGGATTGGTAGAATGTTTTTTTTTTTTTTTATGCTGCTATGGCAGGCATATGGTGATGTCTATTATGAGAAAAAGGAAGAAACAAAGATGACTATGGTGTTGAGTCTGTTATGGTCTTATGACGAAGGTATAATATAGAGAATGATGGTTTGACAAGGTTTGCAAAAGATGAGAATATGGAAGAAAATAGGGGCTACTATATAGTGGAGAAAAGAATGAACAAGGATAACTAGGATATTTTTTGTGTGATGGTTATATCTGTTTTAATTCCTGTGTGTTGCTTGTCTCTGGGTTATGGGTTTATATAGGAGGAAATTAGGGTTTGGAGGGTGATGATGGTTAAGGTTTGAGATGAGAGATGGGTTTAATGGTGACTATTAGGGTTTCTTTTGGTGTTTAGTAGCATATGGTCATGGGTTGGATAATGGGTCGATAGGTCGGGTTATGAGATATGGGTTAAGTTGCAAGAAAGTTGGGTCATATTTGTTATTTATTTATTTTATTATCTTTATTTCCTTTATTTCTTTTTTTTTTTACTTTCTTTATTATTATTATTATTTATTATTTTCTTTTTATTTATTTATTTGTTTTTTTAATAAAAATATGTTAATGACATAGACAAAATTTGGTGTTCACAGGGGGCAACCTATGACATACCCCGGATAAAGGAGTCGATGATGTGAGTAGAATGATCCCATACGGATCCTGACCTTACTCATTAACTCGGGGGGCATATTACAGTGTATCACGGACCTTGGCCTTTTGGAAACATCGTGAGATCTGACGTTAACTCTAGCTTGGATCCTTTTGTCCACTACGTGCCATGTGCTTCTATCACAAAACTCATTAAAATTCATCAAAGTATATAAATCAAAATTCATTAAAATACAACAAATACATGTTACTTGTTCTAGATCGTGATCCGGACCACAGTTAGTGGACCGACCCAACACACATACCATCAGAATCTGTCATGAACATCCCAGCTAAGCACTAGATGCTTTCAAGACCTTGGTATCACGTACATCGAACTGCGATATTGGACAAGTGTATCAGGATCACAAGATTTGTGCAGATGATAAAAATCTCTATATATTCGTAACTGACAATCATGATCTTATGAAATTATAATGCCCATAACTGCTTCAAGCTGCTCATAACTACAGTATTAATGTTCCGAACTTATAAGGATTTCCTGCTACAATTAAGGGAGACCAAACCCTAATTGCACTCTATAAATACCAAGCTCAATCACCTTCCACGGGTAACTTATTGCATACAGCATAACCCTACTTGTGCACCGCTTGACTTATGCGTTGGAATCCCTTTGGAAGTACAAATGCCCTCCCACCGTTTCAACACGCTATGTCGTTGTTGCACAATGAGGAAACTAGTGTGACGTGTTTATCTTAAGTACATCTCAGTACCTACTACTGAACATTACTCTTTTTGATTTAGACTGCGATCAACCTCAGACGAACCTTACCTCCAATGTCAGAGGTTTGAATCATGAAGTCGTCACTTTAAATAGAACTTTATTTAACCACCACCCCCAGTCTGGAAGTAGAAATATCTTGGTCAAAAGATCAAACAACAAATACAACACTAAATTAATTCATTAAAATATAAATGTAAATTTCAAATACAAGTTCAATTAAATTAATTTAATGTCCAAACTATAAAACAAAATGGAATTAGGTTTAACTTGGACTATAATGGTAATATTTCTAAATAAGTATAAGTAACATTTTAAAAGTAAAATAAAAACTAATCCAATCCAATTAATTATTTTAGGTTTTATTTTTTTTTTCAATTTTCCAGTTCGGTATTTTTTCTTTTAATTAAACTGATTCAGTTTTAAATAGCTCTAGAAGCAAGTCCCAAGACCTACATATGCAATCTCAATATGATTGATAGCCTATGAGGCCAGGATTGTAAGCCCGAAGTATAAATAGTAGGACCAAAGTTCAGTTTGTCATTTATTAGCGCTTTGTACCCATGCATCATATAGGATAAATTAAAAAATATTAAAATAAATAAAGAAAAAAGATATTTAATTTAAAGATATGACATTTAAGATAATTCAGATGAATATCATTTCAGTTATAATTAATAAAATTTACAGTGAGACTCACCTAAAACTATTTTGTTGTGTTCATTAATCGACTCTTCCTGTACAATGATAATCGGACTAAGTAGCCCCTCCCAAAAAATATTTTTTTATATGACCTCCCAATAAATAATTATTTTATATAGTTTCAGCTAATTTTAATTTTTGATTCTATGGTTTTTTCTATTAATATTCATTTTTATGTGTTTATTCATTTGGATATTTTATCAACTTATTATTAAAAGTATACATACCAAGCTGGTCAACAACAATAAAACCAAATAATACTCAATACATTTAAATACTTTAATATTTTGTAACTTATATATATATATATATATATATATATATTAATATATATATAGATAAAATATATATATATTAATTATATCAATCAATTTAAGTAAACTAGATATGATTAATTAAATCAATCAATTGACATATGATTTCTTAAGTTCTTTAATCTTATTCTCTTTTACAAATCTAATTTATTTCAATATGACACATAATTATAGCTTGTCCATTATTACATATGCTTCATCAGTTTGTTGAGGTCAATTTCTTATTTTATTTGTCCACAAAAATTATCTAAACTCTTGCAAGCAATTTTTCTAATTAAAAACATCAATGAAACCATGATGTTTATATGATACGGGTTTTCAATTGTACTAAACAAATTTTATTATCAATAAGAACTTTTTAATTGATTTTATCATGTTTTCTTGTAAATTTTTTATTTCATTGTGAATACCAAATTTTGTCCAGATCATTAAAATCTTTTTATTAAAAAAAGAAAAAACGAAATAAAAAAACGACCCAACTTCTAAATCCAATTCTTGACCTAATAAGAGCCTCAATGCCCAATAAATATTAAAATTAAAAAAGAAGACAGAAGAAAAAAAGGATATGCTTTTAATGAGAAATCACAATTTGATATTCTTGAAAAATAAGAGATATGGTTTTAATAAGAAATAATAATTGAAAGATATATTTTAATGAGAAATCATGATTTGATATTTTTGAAAAATAAGGGATATGCTTTAAATAAGAAATCATGATTTGATTTTCTTAAAAAATAATCAAAGGATGTGCTTTTTGTGAGGAATCATGATTTGATACTTTTAAAAATTAAATTCAAGAATTAAAAGGAAAGAATTGAAATAAGATATTATGATGGTTTCATAAAAAAAGAAAATGGAGAATGTGTTTTAAATGAGAGATCATGATTCAATATTTTTTAAAATAAATAAATCTGGGAATAATTTAGGAAGCTAATTTTGTTAGAATTTTTTGTGATCAATTATTATTTAATGAGTCGATATTTACATGAGAATTAAGATTTTAATAATTGCCTATAAATAGCACCTTTAGTCATTCACAATGACAGACAATTACAAACATGAAGAGAGTTTGTCGCGTGAAGAATTAGAGTTAGAGGTAGATATTAGAAGAATGTAAGAGGTGTGTGCAGGTTAACTAAATAGAATTTCCTAATTTCTTTTATTGTCAACATGTACGTTCTCTTACCATACATTGTTCAAGCTTGTTCTGGATTCGATGTTGGTGAAGTTGATTTTGTATGCTACGATATTCCACCAATATGTTTTGATATTTGTTTGATATTTGTTGAATTTAGTTTTTTAATTTTTTTTAAACCAAAAGCTTTTTTTAATCAACTCACACATGTACAAACGTTCTTCACCACACTATATCACATTCATCTTTTTGGTTTCCATGTGACTTTAGATTATTAGAAATTAAATTGAGTTTGAATTAATAGGATTAAATTTATTCTTATTTTTCTATCAATTCGAGCAACATGACATGTTTATATATTATTGGTGTATATTTTAATTTATCAAATTTTGCACTAAAAATTAAATGAGTTGTGAATACTTGTTAATTTGAAAATTTTGAATTTTTTTTAAAATGTTATTTGAATTATAACAGTTTACGAGTGATGTCTCAAGCATGACATTGAGCCTCATCTTTCAAGAATTAATTGAATTAACTGAATCATGATAGTTTTTTAATTCAAATTTTAAAAAATTAAATTTTTAAAATAAAAAAGGCAATTAAAAAAATAATTAAAATCAAACTAAGCAACAGTAATTTTCTAAAGAGCGATGTGACTTTGAGTTCCTCATTGCACCCAGAGATATGTAGGAGCAGAACTTCTATTCCATCAGGGCAAAATTAAATTTTCATAATTTGATTATTTTTTTCTTCTTTTATAAATAGTTACAATGTTAACATAAGGGGTAAAAAAAATATTTTCAAGGGTTATAAAAAATTTACACAACTGACTTAAGGTAACCGTCTTAGGATGTATGTGTTAGGGGTGCTATGGGATTAAGTTTTCACTCTTCTCTATACATAATATAATCGACTCCCGAATCTAATCTAGTTTCAAAGACTATTTTCTAAGAAAGTTTTTTTCATTTTTCCTAATTCAAATAAAATTAATGGTGACTCCATTTTTCATTTATATTTTTTAAAATCATATTTTTTCACCACTCTCATCATAGATCCCGGTCGCCACAGATGGTTACCCCACTGAGGATACTTGGAGAGTCAGACCTGTTGTTGTTAGTTGTGCAAATTATTAATAATCTCTATTTATTTATTTTACCTATTTGTCTTTATTTTTGTTTTCTTATTTGTTTGTAAATAGATTTTTTTATCTTGTACCTTCATGTAAATTTCTGATAGTGTTCTCCTGTGTTTACTTTGATGCTCATGATTTACTTGTATATATTTTATTGTTTTAATATTTTGTACTTGATTGTTGAAATCCTGGGGTAAATGATTGCTGGCTGGTTGTTGTATGTATGTTTGACTATTATTTTTGCTGGTTGGGGGATAATTTTATCTTTTTAAACTTTTGTACAGGTTAGTATGCTCCCTTACACACATCATTATCACTTACCTCATACACTTTTTGGGTTATATACCTAAATCTGTGCGAACCCGAGGAGTAGGAGGGGTATTGACTTTTGTTATTGAGGGGCCTTATGCTCACTTGAAATTTGTTGAGACACCACTTAGATTATTACTAGTATCATGGATTAGTCATATTGAGAGGGTTTATCCCTACTTGTGATTAATTCATGAGTTGAGTCCTTATCTTTCGAGATAGGGGCAATCTGGGGACCATGGTTTTTTAGAAGTCTAGATTTGTCCTGAAAAATCTTGCACTGATATATTAAATATAATAGCTGCCAAAATTAGAGTCATGACCTTAAGAAGATCCAACCATTAGGCTCCACCTAACTAGGACATGAAGGGAGCGTACTTCTTCTTTATATATCTATTATTCATGTCATTCATTCTTTCATTTTTTTTAAAAAAAAAGTTCCAAAAAAAAAAGAGAAGAAGAAAAAATACATGATCTTGCATTTTCATGGCAATCCTAATATTTTTTTTTACAAAAAAAAGAAAGAGAAAGAAAAGAAAATGTTTTCATCACAAAGTTCATTCATTTCATCTTATGCATCTCATTCTTTGTTTAATGTTATCTTGTTTTAACAAATCAAATTGGTTTAGAAACCGTTGCACGACCTAGGAAAGAAGAGATCAATCAAACCTGAGTTCACAATACCAGATCTCGAACTAGAATGTCTGCTAATAATCCTGAGGCATGGAGAAATTTGAGCAGGGAAGTTTATGAAATGACAGGGTGAATGAATGAAATGTCTAAGACCTAAGCAAGATTAGAAGCAATACTGCAAGATGTGAGGAAGTCTCTCAGCTTATTAAATAGGGGTGCAAATGGGGTTGAAGCATATCTAAATGTGCCACTGATCTCCTCCATGATAACAGCCCTGACATTCTCAATTGTAATCTCGGGCATCACTATGGGGATAAGAAACTTTCATGAGAAACCGCATCAAACAACATCGACAGTAATGCCTATTAGGGATGGGTATCGCGCCTTGGAAGGTGCTTATAATGAAATTCCTGGTTATGTTGGACCTACCTGGGAATAACCTCATGTGTCTATTCCGAGGCAAGCAACAATGCCTCACTCTAGGAATAGTCACACCATGACCGAGAAAGAGAAGATGAAGGAAGAGTGGATGGAGAAAATGGAAGAGAAGATTAAGGCAATCAAGGGCCCTAGTGCTTATGGACCTCACGGAATAGAAGAACTGTGTCCTACCACAGATATTATGATCCCTAAAGACTTCAAGATTCCTGATTTTTCCAAGTATTACAAGAGTGACAACCCTTAGTTTCATTTGATCAGTTATGAGACCAAGACAGTTGTTTGGTCTAGGGATGATAAGTTCTTCATTAGCTTTTTCTACGAGAGTGTTATATGCCCTACTTTAGAGTAATATCTTCAATGAGACCACTCTAAGATTTCTCGTTGGACGGAATTAGCGGATCTATTCATGGATTTACTTTTGAGTGCATCGTCTCCTTACTTTTGTAAATTCCTGTCATTTACTTTTGAGTGCATCGGCTCTTTGCATTTTAAATTCTTGTCATTTATTTTGAGCGCATCGACTCCCTACATTTTAAATTTATGTCATTTACTTTTTGAATGCATCAATTCCTTGCTTTTTAAATTCATATCATTTACTTTTGAGCGCATCGACTCTTTGCATTTTTAATTCATGCCATTTACTTTTGAGCGTATCAGCTCCTTACTTTTTAAATTCCTGTTATTTACTTTTGAGCTCATTAACTCCCGGCATTTTAAATTCATGTCATTTACTTTTGAGCGCATCGACTCTTGTCATTTATTTTGAGCACATTGGCTCATTGCATTTTAAATTTACTTTGAGCGCATCAGTTCTCTACATTTTAAATTCATATCATTTATTTTTGAGTTCATCGGCTCTTTGCATTCTAAATTATTGTCATTTACTTTTGAACCCATCGGCTCTTCGCTTTTTATTAGTTGTTTTTTTTTCTTCTTTTATAAATAGTTGCAATGTTAACATAAGGGGTAAAACAAATATTTTCAAGAGTTATTAAAAATTTGCACAACTGACTTAAAGTAACCGTCTCAAGACGGATATGTTAGAGGTGATGTGAGATTAAGTTTTCACTCTTTCCTATACATTATCAACTCCCGAATGCAATCTGGTTTCAAAGACTATTTTCTAAGAAATATTCTTTTAATTTTTCCTAATTTAAATAAAATTGGTGGCAACTCTATTTTTTATTTATATTTTTTAAAATCATATTTGTTCGTTGTACTCGTCGTAGATCCCGATCGCCACATTCATATATGTAAATATTAATATATTTTCATGTAAAGTTTTTAGTCCCAAGAAACATAAATATAAAGTACTTTAATATTATATATTATATATATGAACTAAAAAATTCAAAAAATACTTAATAATTTCTTAGTTTCTTCATAATAAATTACATTAATTAATTTTATTATATTTTTATGTAGAATTTTCACTCCCGTATGATGTATATATGGAAGTTTTCTAAATGATATAGAAAAATGTATATGAATAAATATAATAATTTGAAAATATAATTAATTAATTTAGTTTTCTAATAATAAATTTATTTGAATCAATTTTACTATGATTTCTTTTAAAATATTCAAGCTCTTCTAGATATTAATATATTTTTATGTAAAGTTATTAGTCTAGTGCAAAGTGAATAAAAATTATTTAAATATAAAATAATAACATCACTTTTAATATGGAGCTATATTTTAATTATTTAATCGAAGAAACAATTATCATCATGAAACATTCATTTAGTAACTTGAACAATATGAAAGGATTAAATTTCTAACAGTATTTGACTCTCTACATTCCTATATTTTATTTAATCTATTAACATATGACTTCTAAAGTTCTTTAATGTTGTTCTCTTTACACACAACTATAGCTTATTTATTACATCTACTCAATCAATGCTCCCATTAAGATTAATTTCTTGTCTTATTTATTCACAAAAACTATCTCAACTCTTTCAAATAATTTCACTTAAAATATCAATGAAATCTTGTTATTATATATAATGAGTTTTCTCATTTGCATTTAAGCGACCTTACTAAACAAATTTTATTATTAATTCATACTTTCTAATTGATTATTTCATGTTCTCTTATAAAGTTTTTATTTCATAAATGTAAATATTAATATATTTTTATCTAAAATTTCCAATCCCATGAAATATAAATATAAGATATTTAAATATTATATATTATATGTATCAACAAAAAAAATTAAATTGAGGTAAAGTCACAATCACAAAATTGAGATAAATAGTATTTGTTAAATCATTTGATATTAAAATATGATTACTTACAAATTCATCAGGCAAAATCATTTCTACGGAATTTGGACCTTCTTGTTTGTTATAACCTGGAACTTAGACCATTTCCATTTCCATGGTTATTGATTGGGCATGTATATTTTTGTTCAACGCATACATTCTTTTTTATACGTCATATTTGATTTGTAGAAATAATTTGTTTCACTTTATTTTTTTCTTACAACTTTTTTACTCTGAGCAATTATAATTATCTTTATGATAACTTTTACACACTTGAGTATTGAATCAAAATAAGAGAACATATTAAGAGAATTCTCATTTATTCTAATTTAATAGACTTCCTTAATTATATTGTGGGTTATATAATTTATATTCCTTATTACTAACTAACTGATTGGAGCAAGAAATCATAATAGTTTATTATTAACTACTTAATAGATTGACTCCATGGAACTTTGTCATTTTAAAAATAATATAATATATATTTAAATTGAACAGAAAATATATTGCATAATAAATAAAAACCCAATCCAATTTACTTAATTAATTTGATTTGTAACATATATTTATTTTAATTAATTTGATTTGTTCCCCTAATTATGATGAAATTAAATACGATTAGCTATACTTTTTTCTCTCATGATTCTCATTAAAAATTGAATAATTAGTTATATTATTTGTGCTTTTCAAATTTCTTACTATTAGTAGAAAGCCTTGAGAAAATGAGGGAATTTAAGTGCTTGAGAATGTGACAGGTGGCACATATTTGTTTAGATATGAGACTTCAATTGTGTATATATATATATATATATATATATATATATATATATATATATATACTATTATTATTACTAGTATTTGTGCCTATGCAATGCATGGGATAGTATTAAAAATAAAAAATGATATACATAATTAAAAATTGAATTAAATTGATTTTGAATAATTATTTTAATAATTTCATATTTAAAAATTGATAAATGCTTTTAGTACAAACAAAACATAATTTATTAAATTTGATTACAATTATAAAATTACAAAAAAATATGTAAAATAAAAAATAATTAAGAAAACATTAATACGCCATAACATATGCTCTAGGGCATTGTTTTTGGATCCTATTGACGTAATTGACACGAAAATTTGGGAAATATTTGTGATTGACAACAAAAATAACATATCACAATTCTTTGACCCATTTAAAATGACTTGAAAGCTAATCACATCAAATAAATATAGACTAATCATGCAAAAGTTTTTGAATATGCACCCAATCACTTATGAGCTTGAATTATTTATGGTTAAATTAATTTCAAATATTTGGTCAATTAATGTAAGGTTTGTGAATGACAACAAAAATAAAATAAGTCATATATTTCAAAATTGTATAAATGAATGATTAATACTTTTTCATCTTTAATGCTCTCTAGACAATAACTTCAAATTCAAATCACGTAGACTACACTAAAATTATTGTTATTATTATTTTATTATGCAATACAATCCTCCATTGATTAGATATAAATGCATCATCAATACATTTTCATTTTTTATTGTATTGAAAAAAAATTAAATATTTTTATTCAAATTGATTCAAATGTTTTTGAATTGTGGAAACTTATGATAGACCATACTAACATCATATGTCAGAGATCGAGAACCCGTGTTGCTACATGTTTCCGGTGGGTTTTGTGCTAGATGGGCTACTCTATTCTCCTTATGTAGCGACTCCTCTTGTTTTGTCTTCATTGTCACCATGAGCAATCACAACAACAGTGGGTTCTATCTCCATTGTGTTCCTCATGAAAACCTTTGATGCATTGAACTAATGGTAGTGCCCAACTATCACGACTCTAGACATAGCAACTCTATTTGTTGTGCATTACGAGGCCACTATCGTTGTGTTTCATTTGTGTTTTTGTTGTTTCCATCAGAGGGAATTTGTGAAATGTGAAGAGTATATGAAATTTTTACTAAAAACTAAGAAGAGAAAATCTTCAGGGACTCAAAAAGAGATGAATGAGAATAGAAGAAGTGGTTTTTTGTTTATTAAAACCATTTTGATTTATTTTTTTTAAACTTAGTTGGTTGTTTGAGTATTTTTTTTTCAAGTTTGTTTTGTTCTCTAATGATTGATTTTTTTAATTTTATTATTTGTTTTTTTTTATACATGTGACAGTTGTCACATCAGATCACATGTGAAAAAAATTATCACATTAGATGACATGTGATAGAAAATTAGCTACTATAGATGTCATATGTCAAGAAATTAAAGTATTGAGTTAATGACTAAAAAGACATACAGTAAATTTTTAAATAATATATATTTCCTTTTTATATTATATTGATTATTTTGTATAAGTTTAGTTTGTTTTTACTTTTTTTTTTCTACTCTCGGGGGTACTTCACTTTTGAGGCTTTACCAGTTGCTGTCATTCATAATAGTATTTGTAAACCCTAAAGGTGAAAAAACAAAAAACAAAAAACCCTTCAATGAAGAAACAAACTGAAAACAATTCTGAGCCTTTCTTCATTACTTGAAATGAATATTTTACTACGACAACATACATATATCTGTTAAGAAATTTCAGTATGTCAGAAAAAAATAAGAAACCAGGAAATGTAATAATTTCAATAAAGTTGAGTGGCTAACTATAAACTTTCCATGCTCAAACATAAATGCTTATCGCTTCAACTAATTCTCGATGCGATCCCAAACTTTGAATCAGGGTATTTGTCAGTTGACTTGTGGGTCTCTCAACTCCCAATTCACAACTCAGCCACTCAACAACTCAATAAAGACAAAACTTCTCTTTTCCATGCCCTTCAGTACGTGTAGTCTTTTGTTTATTAATATCATTATTTGTATACGTAGAATTAACATATAATTTATATATCTCTCACATCAATATATAATATATCTATTTTACTTTGTAATACAATATACTTCAATATCCATCCACATTCTCATTAACTTGCAGTATCTATATGGGATGTTAAAATTAATGGTACAAAAAATATTTTCCTTTATTTATTTTGTCTTGGGAATAGACTTTATGTCAACTGATTAATTATTCAAAAACTATCCCTGACCACTTTTGAAAAGAGTAAATTTATACTTTAGTCCCTAATATTGTATCCACTAATTACATTTGTTCTCAACTTTAAAAAATTGACAATTTAATCCTTGAAATCTCAAAACATCGGTCACGTTACTCCATGTATTAGTTGCCATCAGTTAAACTTGACGGAGATGCATGCGTGGTATGTTAAGTGTCAACTTGAACGCTGATGTGACTTTCAACTTAGTCCAAAATGACATAATTTCATCAATACCTCCGAGAAAGCTTCGCTCTTTCTCACAACTCAGCCATCTATTCCCAAAACCACGCCTTCCCACCACAGATCCCCTCCCACACCCAGAAACACAAAATCCAGACAGTGATTCCAGCAACCATTTTCTTGAGAAAATCACTTCAAAATCCGATTTACCTGAGAAAATCTCATCCCCAACCCATCCAAAAGAAAGACCCACATGTCTTAAGGGAACCTCAGATGCCCAATCCCCCAAGCCCGTTGATCCCCTCCCACACGTAGAAACACAACTTCCCTGGGGCAATTCCAACAAGCATTTTCCCGAGAAAAATCGCTTCAAAACCCAATTTTCTCGAGAAAATTTCACCAAAAGCTCAATCACTCGAACCCATTGCGGGCACTTCGATTCTATCGAAAGATCATGTCATGGACACCCTTCTAAGCCATAAGACCGATCCCAAATCGACTTTGAAGTTCTTCAAAGGAGTAAAGAGAAAACAAGGATTTGTGAAAATTGTTGATGTTTTTTGTTTGTTGCTTCAAGCCCTGACACTCATGGGGTTGTTCAGAATCTGCTTAATAAATATATTTTCTGAGATTCTGGTCTTACTGCCAGGGTGCTTGTGGAACAGTTGGTAAAGTGTGTAGGTGGCTTGTATGATGAAATGATTCAAAGAAAAATATATGGTGATTGCTTTATCCTGCATGTCTTAATGTGTGCGTGTTTGAAAGGAGGGAAGATTGAGGAGACCGAGAATTATTTTGAAGAGGCGAGGGGTAGATGGTTGAATCTTGATGCAGCTGCATATATCATTCTTATTTAGGTTGTTTTTAAGAGGTCGGACTTGAATTTGGCGTGTGAGCTCTTGAAGAAGATGAAAAAGTTGGGTTTGGTGCCATCTGAGGGTTAAGGGTTGGGAAAGTTGGTCTTAAGGAATTTCGGTCCAAAACAATGTCGTTTTAGGGTTGGGAGCCACATCAGCGTCTAAGTTTACACTTAACGTGCCACGAATGCGTCTTCATCAAGTTTAACTGATGATAACTGATGCATGAACTAACGTAACTGATGTTTTGAGGTTTGAGGGATTAAGTTGATAATTTTTTAAAGTTAGAGACGAATGTGATCGGTACATATAATTTTAGGAACTAAAATGAATGTTTACTCTTTTTGAAAAGTGGCTCATTCGGCTACCACATCCAGACCTAATTACTTGTGAATTATTTATTAATTATTTAATACTTTATTTAAATGACTAGTCAGTAATATACACTACTAGAATTTTCAGATTTAGATATGGAACAAATTCTGTATCTAAATGTGTAAAATTCTATCTCTAAATATTTAGAGACGGAATTAGAGATGAAAATTGTTCCATCTCTAAATCTGGCGTCTCTAAATATTTAGAAATGAAAAATTAATTCTGTCTCTAATTTAGAGATGAAAAACATCTGTCTATAAATAAAAAAAAATTGTCATTAAATTAGAGACGACACTGTTCCATCTTTAATTCTGTCTCTAAAATTAGAGACAAATTTTTTCGTCTCTAAATCCGTCTCTAATATCTTAAAAATATTTTAGAAAAATAGGCTTCTAGTTGGGATTTGCCACAACTAGATGCCTTCATTTTATATAAAAAAAATAGGCATCTAATTGTGGTTTACCAAAACTAGACACCTTCATTTTATAAAATTCCAAATTGCAAAAACATCTATTCACCAAAATAGTAATCAGAGATACAAATTTGCATAAATGGAATATTAAAAAGTGCTACAAGGATTGATGCATCAAAGATTGAACAAAATGCAATAGCCAACCACAACACTTTCATAATCAATATATAATAACATATGTTCTATAATTAGTATAACTAAGGAAGTAATTGCTGTCATAGTTTGGACTAGGGTAAGTGACAGTAGAAGAATGCTCTAAAGAAAGTCAACATTTTAAGGATCTTGGGCATCTGATTGGTGGAGGTTAATCATGTGAGAAACCACAAGCTTATAGAATTCATTGATTGCAGCTTGAAGCTGATAATCACCTGACTCATTGTGCATTGTCTATCTTGATAGTGATTGTAGGCTTAATCCACCATATTCACTTGCAGCAACTTGGAGGATGACTGTGAAGTGGCAAGGGCCTTCTCCATATCTAACTGCGACAAAGGCCTAGGTGCCTGAAACATGAAAAATAGACAAAACAGCTCAGTAATTTTCAACATCTCCAGCACTTCTTGCATGATAAAGCCACCAAGAAGACTAGTCAGTTTATTTTTCTTGATGAGACACTCCTACTCCTTGTTTCTTTTGCCACTTCCATCCATTAACTTACAATAACAGCAAAAGAGACAAAGTATTAAGAATTGACTCTGTGTAAAGAAATAATAAATTGCAGTTTCGACTTCAATACCATATCATCTTAAAGCCTTTAAAAAGATAATTTATGAGAGTCATATCTAATGATAAGTCACGAGTTGATCTTGTACATTAAGCAATTGCTTTCATTGACCAGAGATGCAATTCAAGCATGCAAATATAACTTTGGGTGCATACAATAGTTTTAAATAAAATAGACATACTCAAAAGTGATTTGTTCTCTAGTTAATAGAACTTGAAACAGATATAGATATGCATTCTGGTCAAGTCAGCTGTAAATAGCATAGTATCCACAATTGGGAAAATGAAAAAATTAAAGAAATGGTGAAAGAGAATGACAAATATACTAACAAAAGATCGTTTCCCTTTCTTTTCTTCTGTCTCTATTTCAGTAGCAACTGATTTTTAAATTGATAAAGGAAAACAAGCAGTAGAACATGATATGTCAAGATGTACCAATCCAAATGAGACATACCTAAAAAGTCGAAGTTGTTGGACCATCTGTAAGCTCTAGCTTAAACTACAAAACTCATGCAAAATGACCCCTCAATGGTATCAAGGTTTGCTTTATGACATGTTTCTTGGATTAGTTTTTGGTGGATCGTCTTATGAGAGAACTATCATGGGATTTTGGAGTTCTGCAAATTTGGAGGAAAGTTATAAATATTTGCATAATGCATGCCTCTCTTGCAAGGAATTAAAGAGATACTAATGTTCTCTTTTTCTCTTGTAGGGCATTATTGAGATATCAAGTTATGCCCACATTGGTGTAAAGAGAATGAGGAAGCTTGATATATGCAACAACATGAAGTTATGAAGAACAAATAAACTTTTCAAAATCACAAAGCAAATTAAGATCCAGTAAGTGCTCAAGATCTTGGTCATTCAAAGGAATTTGGTTTCATGAGTCAAAATTCAGCATTCAACATAACTATTTGAATGATAGTTCTAATAAAATAGAAACATAATCATAAACCAGAGCCAGATGTTGTATTGATGTTCTGCAAGACAACAATTATTAGCTTTGTAGAGGCAATAGACCATTCTAATTGTACCTTACATTACTAGCCTTGAAAAACAACCAGCCTGGAGTGAAAAGTGAATGTCGTACATCACATCAGAGCAGTAAAAATAATTGATCCATTGTGACCACCATTGACCATTGAAGAATAAGACTGGTAGGTATAATTTGAGCCAACCCACTTGAAAATTACATATAACAAAAGAAGAAGCATTCAGAGAAAGCAAAATCCATCAAACAAACTCCAAGGACTGACAGTGTGAATCAAATCCACTATTACCCTAAAGCAATATAAAAAAAAAATTATAACTCATATACACATGATCATCATATTACCAAGAAAAGAGAATCCCCAAAGAAAAGAAAAGAAAAAGGCAGATAACATCTTTTGAAAAAATAACCACCAACATCAAAGAATATTAAGGGTGGAGAAATTTTCATAACAAAATATTTACCTCTGATGTATTGCACTCAAAGAAGTATGGAGCCAGAGAAGTGTCAATGTACTAGCCTAGAAAGATTCCTTATATTTTGTGCAATTGCCAGCATAGCAATATTGAGGAGAACTCAAAACAAAAGAAGGAAAAATAAAAAATTTAAATTATATAACTTTGTACAATGAACAATACAAGATTTCTAATATATGGCGGTGTATGTACATAATATAGCATTGTTCTCATAGTAATTTATGTAGCAATTAATAATCATAAAAATGTACTCATACGACTTACAAGTGTATTCTAAACTTGTTACTTTTTTCTAAAATTACATTGCAAAAGTAGGATACTGTGACAAAGATACTAAGCTTTGTACAAGGCAAGTTATACCCAATGCAAATAAAGCAAACAAGTACACAGAAAGCTTACTAGAAAAAATGTAACTAACTTTGGAAGAAAAAAATATTAGAGTGAAGAAATGATGAAATCTAAACCTTGAACTAGTACACATAGGCTAATAGGCACCAAAGCTGACCCCCAAACAAGTAATAAAGGAGGTTGAGGGTATGAAGAGGTGAGACATGACTAATCAAGACCCTTGAACCAATACACATAGGCACCCAATTTCAGCTTCAGGTCCATCCTCTCCACCACAACATTACCCCCTTATCTCATTGCTAGAAGTTGGCCTCCAAACAAATACAAGATGTTGAGGGCATGAAAAAGTGGAATATCACTAATCAAGAATTAACTTTGTCCATTAATTCATTTATTTGCTAGTGTATGTATATATATAAACGAACAAAAACTTCTTCCATAATATAAAAGGCACTAACTTCACATAAAAGGTATATGATTACAAAGCAATAATTGATATATATATATATATATATATATATATATATATATATATATATATATATATATATATATATATATATAGAGAGAGAGAGAGAGAGAGAGAGAGAGAGAGAGAGAGAGAGAGAGAGAGAGAGAGAGCAGAGAGACACGAACAAACCACAAGGGCAGACATGTATACTAACCAATATACAATCCAAGAGAGCTTATTAGAGTATATAAAGAAACAAGTTTAATTCTAAAGAACAGTCTTCACAAAATTTCGTAGACCACATTATACAATCATAATCTTAATATGGAGAACAGAACACAATCATAGTCTTAGGTTTCTAAGGAAAAAAAAAGTGAAGAAATTTTGTACATAGACAACCAATAAATTGCACCAACTAAATAACAAATCCAAATAAGTCAAAGTCTCAGAAATAATTAAAAAAAATTATGCTCATAGTGGCTGCCAATGGTGGCGTCGTGACGGTGTGAGATCATATGACTTATGCCCTGAGAACCTGCGATGCTTCGTGACCAGGTGGCTGCCAGCGGTGGCGTGCTGCAAGAGACGATTTGGAAAACCAAATTAGGGATTTAGGGTTCAAAATTCGAATGGGGAGGGGAACAGAGAGAACGAGAGAAAAGGGGGAGAAGGACAGAGAGAAACACAAAGATAAATTACTATGTAGTTACCTACTCAAGATGCTGTGGTGGTTGAGAGGTTATCTGCTGGAGGTGCTCGTTGTGGTTGATTGACGCGTAAGGAGGAGGAGAGGTGTGGCTAGTGGATCTGGCTGATTGAAGTGGTTGGACGAGTTCTGTGTGGTGGTAGAGGCAGGGGAATTTGAGGAGGCAATGGTGGGTCTTTGGGTGGAGGACGTGGTGTGGGTTCCGTAAAGAGGGGGGGGAGGGAGGGTTGGGCGCGTATCACGGTATTATGGGAGGAAGGAGTTGGTGGTACAGAAATTGATGAGGTTGGTTGGAGAATGGTGTTTGCAGAGAGAAATGGGTTTGGATGTACGGTGGTGAGATGGAAAGAAAACGAGCTAAGAGATGGAGATGAGAGAACGAGGGTTCAGAGAGCGAGAGAAATGGAATTCTGAGTTGAAATTAGGGATATAAGTAAAAAATTTAGAGACAGAAACAACATTACGTCTCTCTCTTTAAAAAAAATTATTAATTAAATAATATATATTTTAGAGGCAGAATACATTCGTCTCTAATATATTTTGATTTTTTAAACACTTATTTGATTAAATAGAGATGAAATTAGAGACGAAAAATTCAGAGACGGATAAATTCCGTCTCTACGCATATTTGACTTTTTAAAGCATCACATTGACTAAATAGAGACAGAATTAGAGACGAATAAATTCCATCTCTAAAATCATCTCTAAGTATATTTGACTTTTAATTGACTAAATAGAGACGGAATTAGAGACGAAAATTCAGAGACGGATAATTTTTGTCTCTAAATTTTAAATTTTATTTTTCCTTTCTAATTCATCAAATTCATTTTTATTTTCGTCTCTAAATTTTGTCTCTAAATTAAAAATTTCTAGTAGTGATAATTCAATCAAATAATTCATATTATATATCTTTAAAGGAAAAAAAATTAATTAAATAATATTTTATAGATAAAATTAATTTATATGATAAATTCTTTTGTTCAAAGATAAAATTTGTAAAACTTTGGGTAATAAAACATTCAAATTAACTTTTGACTAGAAATACTTTTCCTAAGCATCATGTCACATGATTCCTTAATTTTGGACGTCAGGGAATTTGCTTCAACGTGATTGGGAAGTGTCTCTTGCGCACTCTTATCGGGAAGGCATTAAATGTGCTGATTTTATTTGCTAAGCTGAGATTTTCATCCTTCGATCAGTTATTAGTATGATTTTGTTTGGCGACGGTAGGCGTCTTTTGTCCCTCGTTTCTAGTTTTCTGTCTCATTTCCTTTGTACTTAAAAAAACATTAAAATTAACTTTGATATACGTCATTTATATGTGTTTTGGGGGGGGGGGGGGGGGGGGGACAGGGAGGGATATCGTATATATGTAATTAAATAAGAGTCGTATACTTTGAATTCACTCGTATATGTTTTTGATGCATTTCTCATCCCTATCGAATTCTAATAAAGCAACGAACTCAGCCAGGTCTCTCTACAAGTATGTAATATTTATAATCATGTCACTATTTTCCCTGCAATTAAAGATGATGCATAAGCGATCGATGACGTAACAAATTTATTAAAGTGATCGTACTTGGGAACAATATGAAAATGCAGGAAACAAAATTATTAATTCATGTTTTGCAACAACACCCGTTTATTCTTTAACATACGTTTATTCTTTAACATAAAGTACATAACTCATCCGTCATGTACACAGTACATATATAATTCAGAGATGACAACAATACATAGATGCAGTGCTAGTCTTGTTTATTTAATCTTATTTATATATGTCCCTGCATCTTCATGTTGGATAAAATCCATTCAACAGTTTCTGGTGCACCAACAGCGAAAATCATCTCTGCACCTGCCGCTGATTAAGTGCTCTTTATTCTTACAATGATCGTCGCAGCTGCCCGTGGTGAAGCATGGACCCCTGTACGTATTAGCCAGGTTCTCACAAGTATTTGCCTCAGTTTGCACTACAATTTCTTCTGCATGTAGCAATTGATTAATTACAGATATATGTTGATCAAAACGTTTATAAACAAAAGAAGAAAGAAATGAAATGAAAGGGTATAAAGTACAAATGAAGATTGAATGAGCAACTAAGTAGATGTTATATGAGCAAAATGTTACGTAATTAAAAGAATGTAACGTTATGCATCCGGAACATTAGATAAATAAATATAGCTAGAGACATATATATAGAATTAACATTAAGAGTAATGACTTACGAGCAACAAAGAGAACGAGGAGGACGAAGCACAACCCAGCTACTTTCTTCTCCATGGCTTAGTGATTCACTTATCTTGTAAATATGTGGTAATGAATCTGGTGATCATAGGTGGTCTGTGTTAGATATATATATACCCGTCAGGGCCTTGACGGGTAAGAAAGAGATCACAGTTTCTGACAATGAAGTTGCAGAAGAAAGACGTAAGTAGAAACTAGTAGAAACGGATGGAAGCAGATTTCAATTCTGGAGTTTGAATTATCTTGGTGAAGAGTCAACAGCGTCTAAGACTGTAGAGCTTATCAATATTAAATGCTGGAATATATGACAAAATTTTCTTTTGGTAGTTTACTTATTAGTCAATGGCTGCTTAATAAGTTGCAAACTTCAATTTGGATTCTTAGACTAAATTTGTTTGTATAATTGGATTTTTTTTAAAAAAAATTGAATTCTTGACTACTTAATTATAGAAGATTTAATAATATACCATGTTTAGGTAAAAATTTCTGTTGATATTATATTATGAGTTATTTCTTCTTAAAACTAAGTATTTAAAGTGCATAAATAACTTTTATTATATTTCGATCAAAAACAAGAAAATTGAAACATTTCAAAGCAATTTGCAATACACTACATATTTCTTTCTTTAGTTAAAATACATGACAGGTAAAAATATTTTAGTCAGTATTATTTCTTAATTTTAACAAACAGATTAAGTTTACTCAACGAAAATTAACTCTTGTATAGCAATCAAATTTTGTTTGAGCATTAACATCAACTTCTCGTTTACCTTTACCACAAAATAACCTTTATATGAATAGCAAAGTATTTTCTCTCAAGTAACGCTTTTATGCCCTTTACAAATTCTCACGCAGGACTCCACTAGGAATTAAGGTATATGTTTTATCTTCTGTTTCAAATTTCATCCTATTTTGTATCTCAACGACAACGTAAATTTAAAGCAGACGCATATGATTTTTGTAACTTATAAACTAAAAAGATAATTATATAAGGATAAAGGAGAGATATAATTAAGCGGCGCAGAGAGAATTGAAAATCCTATGAATCGGTGCAGCAATCCTTCTCACGTATGTTAGGTTTGAAAACAAAGATGGTTGCAGAGAGTGAGAGAGAATAACGCTGTTAAAAGGTTTGTTTGTCTATAAAATAAATGATGTGATATTTTTATTGAGTTGATAAATTTTAATTATGAGCAAGAAAAAATGGGATATGCGATTTTAGTCCATACCTCGTCAAAGTTGGTTGCTCATACTTGAAGAAGATGGAGTAGAGCAAGAGAGGCATGCCTTTTTTTTTTATGGTTTAAACACGATTTTAATTCTAAAATATGGGATTGATAATTTTTAAAATATAAGTTAAGAATAAAAAATAGATTAAGTTAATTATTTTTTAATTTCATAAAATTATTATATGAAATTATGATTCTAATTTAAAAAAAGCTCTCAAACAAAAAAATTAGAATTAGCAGGCCAATTTCAATTGTAAGTTTCAATTCTATGCTAAATTCCAAACACTAAACGGGCACTAAGTTATTATCTTAATTTGATTTTTTTTATTATAAACTATCTTAATTTGAATTTATACACTATACTCACATCTCGACTTATCATTTAATTAATTTTGGCCAATTTCTTTTTCCATTTCAGATAAAAAAAATATATACCTTTTTCTAATAAATTACCCAAAAACTCAATTAAAAAAACACTTTAAATACATTTAATTGATAGCCTTGTCATACTTTAGGACCCATAAAATAATGCTAAAATCTCAAGGTAGCATCTCATTTTTATTTTTCTATTATTCACTCTTTTTTAATTATTTTTTATTTTCTCAAACTAAATATAGTTTTAGTCCCACATTTCTTGTTTGGTCCCATTCTTAAATCAAATAGTTGAGTTAAATTAGAAGTCACTACTATATTTATTTAAGTTTTCAAAAGCAATTACTCCCTTTGTTTAAAAATATTTGTTATTTTAGAGGATGAACTTTGTTATATTTTATGTCATTTTAGAAAACTAATAAAGTATTAGTTATTGTTTTTCTAATTTTATCTTTATATGTTGGTATCTTCACTCGATAAAATGAGAGCGAACTTTAATAAAAGTGATATTTTGAAAGATTTAATATAGAAGATTATTTAATTAAATATAGTTATATTTCTAATATATTTCTTAATCTTTATACAAAACTATTAAACAATAAATATTTTTAAATTAAGGAAGTATAATAATTAATTAAAATTTAAAAATCACTTTTACTTTTTGGGTGTCTAAAATGGTCCGTTAGTTGTTAAAGAATCTAAAAATAAAAATACTAAATAAAAAGTAAAATATTTAATATATTAAAAATTCAAAAAAATCTATTTTTTATTTAATACGTATTATTTTTGACTTCTTAACAAAAGTTTGGGACTTGTTAGTAAAATTCTTTTTTTTTTTAGATTCTTAATTATCTAATTATTCTCCCCAACCTTAGTCTCTATTCTTACCTGGACAACATTTATCATTGCAATAATTGATTAAAAACCAAACTATTTAATTATTTGCACCATAAATAAAGAAACGACAATACTGGGGCGGGAGGATAGATCATGAAGGAGCCAAATTTGATTAAGCTTTTTCTACATTCAGTATTGTAAGAATCAAAGTTATCAGTCTAGAGTCTAGACCTATCGACTACATGGTGAGGTCGGTAGTTTCATTGCATTAGTGAAAACTCGACTAAGTGGTGAGGTCGGCAGGTTCATTGCATTAGTGAAAACTCATTGAGAGATTCTTAAGTGCTTTTTAAAGAAGAGATTTTTGTTGTTATATACTATTTAATATGTGTTACATTAATTAATATATTAAAATATTATTAAAATAACGGAACACTGCCGGCCTCGCGCCCATCTTGTGTACGTATGCCAGCAGGGCGTAATCTAAATGGTCGAAATAATAATGACTTATAAAATTAATGTAGCATATATTAAGTAATAAAGAACAATTTTTTTTTTTTTCTTAATCTTTATACAAAACTACTTTGAGAATATGTAAAAATTTCTCAAATTCATCACTACAGGCCTACAGTGGTGATGTCTCTCATTTTTAATCAATCAGTTCACTAAATAAAGAAAATGAAATTAAGAATGTAAGGTAAGAGTGCAAATAATAGCTAGGGAGTTGATATTAGAGCTGAATCTTATCATTATACCACCCCTCCACCTCACCCCCCCCCCCCAAAAAAAAAAAACTTATAAAATTAATGTAGCTGACTCTTATCACAGTTACGACGTACTACGATACTAATCCAAGAACTCATCCAATTCAAAAAGATGTTCTTGGTTATAGGATTAAGCAGTATGTAATATGTACTCAATGCATCATAGCAAATAAAACAGTCAGAACGGAAATTTTAGGATCAAGATATTATAAGCAGTCAGCACGCATAATGATAATGTGTCTCTCTCCCCTTAAGCAGTCAGCATGCATATGTGAGAGTGTTTCGCAGTATTACTCTTTCACAATGATTTGTTTAGCTTTGTAAGGAAGACCTACCCATCATGGGCTAAATAATATAAAAATTAAAAACAGAACTGGTTTTGTTTCTGATGTGAGACGGAATTTGAAGTCTGAAGTTGGGTGCTCAACACCCAACTTGGTTTAATAACTTGGCCTGACTCACAGGTTATTTAAGCTAGGTTTGGGTTCTAAAAGTTAAAGTTGATATATTTTTGGACAAGAATCAAGTCACATTTCGAGCTATTTACTCCTGATATTTGACTTACTTGATTAGTTTCACTCCCATTTCAGCCATAAATGCCTGTGGGAGCAAACAATACTTATTACTAACTATCTAACTCGTGTATTTGACATGTTTGTTTGAAATATAATCTTTTTAATTATGATATAAGATATTTTTTAAATAGATAAATATTTAATATATGTTTAAATTATTTTATTTTATTTTAAAAAATACTTATAATTAAAATATTCTAAAGAAAACATTTGGCTAATTAAAACATTTTTTTTGTGAAAACAAATTAATCTAAAAATATCTCTAATCTTGTGAATATAAGATAGAGATTCTTATTCTCAATTTAATAATCATATGTGTTAAATATAAAACTCCTCATGTGTCTTCACTTAATATTTTAAACTTATGTGAGAGTTGATTCTTAACATTGAATCAAAACATATATGACTAAGTAGTTAAAAACTTGATCTTTGCCGTCATTTTCTTCTAAATAAAAGTTGAATTTCAATCTTAGCTAAGTAAGTAAGTTTATGCGTTGTCCACACTTCAAACACTCATACATGAATCACAATTCACATGTTAATTTTACTTTATATATATATATAATGACTTTTATATTATTGAATAACTTTTTATTAAATAATTTTCTTATAAAATTTACCGTTGAATTAAATTTTTTATCATAGAGATCATATTTATAAAATTTTACATTAATAAAAAATTATTTAGTATTTTATTGATATATATCAAGATTAATGTAATATAAATTTTTGAAATATATGAAAAATAAGAACCATTTGATGACATGTTTATTGATGTTTAATATTTTTAAAATTTGATACAAATGATCAAAGTGTTAGATATAATTCAACGGTTGGATATATGAAAATTTTATTTTATAAAAAAATTATTAAATGGTATAAATATGTCTAATCTTATATCGGTATAAAATAATTCCT
Source organism: Ormosia emarginata (assembly GCA_029884605.1). Taxonomy (NCBI): domain Eukaryota; kingdom Viridiplantae; phylum Streptophyta; class Magnoliopsida; order Fabales; family Fabaceae; genus Ormosia; species Ormosia emarginata. The sequence goes on along the minus strand of JAQQTP010000080.1, from coordinate 4,207,703 downwards.
CCCTTCCTTACGATAAACTCTCTTCTCACCAATATATATATAAAAGAGGGGTTCTTTTGGTAGGAAGTACAGTAGCTAATGACTGACTTGTAACGATAGGGATGTTGTCATTTTTAACACAGCCCACTGCATGACTTTATAAATACATAACAGGAATTGTAACCATTCATATAAAGCAACCAAGTACGTCTTTGATGACTTTATATGATGATATATGACAACTTACATGACAAAACTCTTGAGATAGATGTGAAAAAATTTCACATGTGACCTGCAGTTTTTCTATATTCAATAAATCTAATTAATCATGTATAAAAAATAAAAGATTCAAGTAGATTAATTTTACTTTTTATTTAGTTATGGTCATTTGTATGGCCATTACAAAGACTTTATCATGATGCATATTTTGTCAAAGAAAATATGTAAAACAATTAATGTTGGTTGATGTTATGTTTACGTTATTTTAACTTATTTTTTTCTCTCTTCATATAAGCATAACCGATAATAACCACATAATGGGACAAAGAAGGAATATTTAATTTAAAGAAAAGTGGTTCAAGCAAACAACTCATTTACTATTATAGTGTAAATAGAAGTAAATTTTACTAAATAAGTGTAATTTATAAAATAATTATTAAAATAATATAAAATAAATAATATATAATAGTAAGTCGTAATTAAAGGTCTCGACTTACATTTAGTTAATTTTTTTATTAATTTTTTAAAATAAATCGTTGGTACGAATTATGATTTATTAGTTGTTATTTTTTTTTATTACAACATAATAAAGTTGAGTCTCAAAAGCATGATTTATTTATTTATTTTTATTGAACTCGTGGCTGGGAGTGGCGTGTTTGAACTTATATCACGGTAGACACTATATTAATATATAAGCTCTTCCACATGTATGCATATAGAGAGTGTTCGCAGTAATACTCTTTCACAGTGATTTGTAGTTTAGCTTTGCAAGGAAGACTTACGTACCCATCATGGACTAAATAATATAAAAATTAAAAATAGAAATGATTTTGTGATAATCACATATTTTATATATTAATAAATCTTTATTTTTAGTCATTTATACTCTCTATGTACTCAATTAATTAAGCTTGATTATATTTTGTAAGTTTAGAATCAAATTGGACTTAATTAATTTTTTTAGTATTATTTTGTTCTTACACTATTTATATATTTCGGTCATATCTTGAGTTTTAGATATCTTATAATTATGTATTTTACTTTGTAGAAAAAATAAGAGAGAGTTCTACAACTTTCATGAGAGTTCCAGGAAAAAATCAAACATCTAGGGGAGCTAATTGAGCTTGGAAGTCAGAACACGAGTTTTGTGACTGGAACCCGAACAGTGTTCAGTAATCATTGCATAATTCGAGTTGAAGGAATTGAAATGGGCTAAAAATTTGGCATCTGAAATTTAAGATCCATATCTACAACTTTCATGAAGAACATAAGAGCTCATTCGGACGGCTTGGAGGTCATATTGGGCCTGGAAGTCAAAACTGAGGTGTTGAAATTGGGCTTGAGCAGTCTGTAGTAATTGGGTCATATCTTGGACTATAGGACAAATTTTTGGATGATTCTGGTAGAATTGGAAAGCTGAGACAATTTCCTAGAACTTTCATGAAGATCACTTTGCTTCATTCTGACGTTATCCATGAGTTCATCACTGAATGATTTCAGAGATAAGAAATTTCAATAATTTTTCACTCACAAAAGTTCTTTGACATTTTCCACTCATCTACCCACTCTTCCACTTACTCATTAATCAATTCCCTTATCATTTTATATCTCTAATCCTCTATAAAAAGGACCATAGGTAGATCATTTGAAGAATCTTGGGTTAGGGAGGAAGATTATGCTTATGTTATTTACTTGTTGTAATTTTCTTTTGTTGTAAATAGAAGTTATGATCATCTTCTTCTTTTCTCTTTCTTTCTTCTTGCTCATGGGTAACTATTCTTCATCTTGCTTGGGTGAAAGGGTGAAACTTTTGGTAATAAAAATAAGGTTAAATTAATTTTCTTCTTGTGCTTAAATGATATATTATCAAGTGATTATTATACGTTTTGTATTTTGTTTCCAATCAATTTAGAAACCCTCATTGTAAAGTGGAGTTCTTGATTCATTGTAGACAAGTGATTTGGCACAATGAATGCTTGAACCCATTTACAAGTGTTGGTATTAGTAGATAATTAAAGGAACCATAATATAACTGCATATATAATTCTAAATGGACTTTGAATGTTATATTCTCCAATTGGAACCTCCATTGTGCGTGGATTTCAATTGAATTATAAAAAGAATTAATCTTGTCCTTAATTTATTACCAAAAGTGGATGTCCTAGCTCAAGTAAATTCTTTAATTTAATTGTGAACAAGTTTTATTATTTTATTGTTGTGACAAAGTCTTTCCTTACCTCAAAGAATTTTTCTTCATTAATTCCCTGTGGATCGACCTCGGACTCTCGAGAAAATTATTACTTGAGACAACCTACACTTGAGTTTGCATCTTTTAATCCACATCAAGTTTTTGGCGTCGTTGCCGGAGACTTGATTTGAAGTTTTAATTTATTAAGGTTTTTTTCTTTAATAAAATTTGTTTTCTCTTCTCCTCACCTAGAGCAAAAGATCGGCCACATGTCCCTTTGGTTTCTTTACTAACTCTCTAACTTTCTAATTCTCTAACTTTCTAACTTTTTAATATCTGTCATTTATTTTTACTTTCTAATGTAATAAGATAATCTTTCTTCTTCTCTTCTCTTTTGTCGAGCAAAAAATCGGCTTGTCAATTCTCTCGTTTTTCATGTTTTAAATTTACTTTCTGCACTTTATTTTTTGTATTTTATTTTATGTATTTTACTTCTAACTTATTAACTTACTAACTTGCTAACCTACTAACTTGCTAACATACTAACTTTCTAACTTTTATATTTATGTCATTTATTTATGCTTACTAACTTTCTAACTTTTATATTTATGTCATTTAATTTTGCTATCTAACTTTTTAATTTATGTCATTTAATTTTGCTATCTAACTTACTAACTTGTACATTATTTTTTATATTTATTTTAAGTTATTTATTTATGCTTAATTGGTATCGTGATTTAAATTCTAGTTGTTTAGTTAAAATTAATCCTGGTACTTTATATATTAATTTGTTTGGATCACAATCACACACAATTGACAAAATGACTGAAAATAAAAGTGTACATGATGAACATGAAAATTAACCGTTGCGAACCATGCGTGAATATTTGCAACCACCTCGAAATTCTAATCCATCATGCTTTATCTTTCCACTCAATGCTAACAATTTTAGATTTAAGCCATGTATGATTTCTTTACTTCTTAATTTTCATGGTTTAGAATCTGAAAGCTCATATTTACATTTAAAAGAATTTGAAGAAGTATGTATTGCTTTCAATGAACAAAATTACACTGAAGAGGTTGTTAAACTTAAATTGTTTTCTTTTTCTTTAAAAGATAAAGCAAAATCTTGGCTTAACACTTTGAAACCAAGATTAATTGGCACATGGCAAGAAATACAAGGTGAGTTCTTAAAGAAATTTTTTCCAACACCTAAAACCAATGTTATGAAAAGACAAATCTAAAATTTTTCCCAAAATTCAAATAAAGCATATTTTTAATGTTGAGAACAATTTAAAGATTTGTTAAATTCTTACCCACATCATAGTTTTGAAAAATGGCGCACTATAAGCTTCTTTTTTGAAGGTTTAACACCTGAAACTAAGCAATTTGTAGAAACAATGTGCAATAGTGAGTTTCTTGATAAAGAACCTGATGAAGCTTTAGACTATTTAAACTAGTTAGCTGAAAATTCTCAATCTTGACATAGTACTAACCCTTCTAAAAATTCAATTAGATCTAACCTTGTAAGTGCTAAGAAAGGAAAATATCACCTTAGTCAAGAGGAAGATCTAAATGTTAGGTTTGCCAGTTTGGGTAGAAAGGTTGAAGCAATGGAATTAGGAAAAACAAAAGAAATCAAATCTGTGCAAAATGAAGAAATTTGTGACATTTTTGATGACTTAGGAGACTCAACACATGAATGTCCTAAGATTCCTGTTTTAAAGAAGTTGTACATGAGCAAGTAAATGCAATGAATAATTTTAAAAAGTCATTTACTTCTTCTTTTTCAGATACATACAATCTGGGATGGAGAAATCACCCAAACTTCAGCTGGATGAATAATAATCAGTCATAATTCGTACAACCACCACCTCCTCAGGTACAATAGGACTCTCAAAATTCTCAAGGATATGCACCTTATATCCCACCATATAGGAAAAACCTTGAAGAAACACTGCATGCATTAATAGAAAAGTAAGAGACTGTTAATAAACAAAACAATCAAACCATGACTGATATAAAAAAAACTTAATGATCACATATTTTATACATTAATAAACCCTCATTTTTCATCATTTACACTCTCTATATACTTAATTGATTGAGTTTGGTTATGTTTTGTAAGTTTGGACTCAAATTGGACTTAATTGATTTTTTCAGCATTATTTGGGTCTTATACTATTTATGTATTTTCGCCATATCTTGAATTCTAAATGTGTAAAAATTATATATCTTACCTTTTAGGAAAGATAAGAGAGAGCTCTACAACTTTCATGAGAGCTTCAGGTAAAATATGGACATCTAGAGGAGCTAAATGGGCTTGGAAGTCATAACATGGAATTTGTGACTGGAACCTAAATAGTGTGCAGTAATCAAAGCATAACTCGGGCTGTAGGAACTTTCTTGGGCTGAAATTTGGACATTTGAAAGTTAAGACCCATATCTACAACTTTCATGAAGAACACAAGAGCTCAATCAGACAGATTAAAGGTCATATTGGGTCTGGAAATCAAAGTAGAGGTGCTGTATTTGGGCCTGAATACTGTTTAGTAATTGGGCCATATCTCGGGCTGTAGGTGGTGAAATGAGCTAAAATTTGGACATATCAAAGTTAAAACCTAGATCTGCAACTTTCATAAAGATCACTTTTCCATTTGATGACAACATCCATGAGTTAAGTAATAAATGATTTCAGAGACAAAGAATCTCAATAATCCAACCACTCATCCAACCACTCCACCCATTCATCCACCCTCTCAATAATCAGCTCCCTTGTCATTTTGTATCTCTAATCCTCTATAAAAGACTCCATTGGTTGATCATTTAGGAGACTATGGTCTTAGGCTTGGTTAGGATAAATTATGTTCATGGTTGTATATTGTCTTCCTTTGTTGTAATTTTCTTTTGTTCTAATTTGAAGTTATGTTCATCTTTCTCTTCTACTCTCTTTCTTTCTTCTTGATTATGAATACTTAATTTTTATTTTGCTTGGCTGAAAGAGTGAAGCTCTTGGTAATGAAATAAGGTAAGATTATTTTATTTCTTGTGCTTAAATGATATATTATAAAGTAGACATTATATGTGTTGTATTTTGTTTCTAATCTATTTAGAAACCTTTATTGTATAGTGGATATCTTGATTTATTGTAGACAAGAGGATTGACATAGTGAATGCTTGAGCTCACTTACAATTGTTAGTAGATAATTGAAGGAATCGTAATATGATTGTATATATAATTGAACTTTGAATGTTATATTTTCCGATTGGAACTTCCTTTATATGTAGATTTCAATTGAATTATGAAGAGAAATAATCTTACCTCTAATTTATTACCAAGAGTAGATCTCCCAACCCAAACAAATCCTTTTTCATTTGTGAATAACTTTTATTACTTTTGGTGTTGTGACAGATCCTTTTCTTACCTCAATTAATTTTTCTTCATCAATTCCTTGTAGATCGACCTCGGACTCTCGAGAATTTATTACTTGAGACAACCTGTACTTAGGTTCTTTAAGTTTGCATCAAAACTCTTGCTAAACTTTCTTCTGCACTCACTATTCATGAGAAAGGAAAATTTCTTTCTCAACCTCAACTAAATCCCAAGGGTTAGTACAGTCTAAATAAAGGTAGTTCAGAAAACTAACAAATGGATCAAGTCAAGTCAGTGATAACTCTTAGGAGTGGAAAGATTGTTGAAAAACAAATTTCCAAACCTTGTGAGAAAGATGATGAACCAATTCCCTAAGAAAATGAAAACGTTGACCAAAAGGAGACCAAACTCTCACTTGCACCCTCATTTCCTCAAGCATTAAACAATTCAAGGAAATTGAACCATAACATTGAAATTTTGAAACAAGTGAAAGTCAATATTCCTCTGTTAGATGCTATTAAATAAATTCCTTCTTATGCTAAATATTTGAAGGACTTGTGCACTATTAAAAAAAACAATATGTGAAAAAAAAGCATTTTTGGCTGAACATGTAAGCTCCATTCTTCAGAATAATAATGCATTGAAATATAAAGACTTTGGTTGTCATACAGTTTCATGCATTATTGGAAAATATAAAATTGAAAAAGCTTTACTTGATCTTGGTGCTAGTGTCAATTTACTTTCATATTCAGTTTATCAGCAACTCAACTTAGGTGAGTTAAAATCAACTTCTGTAACTTTTCTACTTGCTGATAGATTAATTAAAATTCCAAGAGGAATAATGGAAAATGTGTTAGTGCAAGTTGATAAATTCATATATCCTGTGGATTTTATTGTCTTAGATACTGAACCTATAGTTGATAATTGCAAGTCAATTCATGTTATTTTAGGCTGTCCATTTTTAGCAACATGTAATGCTTTGATAAATTACAGAAATGATGTGGTGAAGCTAACATTTGGAAACATAACACTGGAGCTCAATGTTTTTAACATGTGCAAGCAACTACAGGAAGTCCTCAATGAAAAAAAGAAAATTGAAAGAATTGAAGTCATCGTAGATGATCATATTCAAATAAGGAGTTCTTCTGACTCATTAAAAATTTGTTTAGTCAATTGATTTGATTCAGGTATGCAATTAAATGATGATATCTCTAAAATATGCTCTTTACTTGATTGTACACAGGTAATGGAGTACAAGGGATGGAAGCCAAGATTTGAAAATTTAAAACTCATGAATGATAATGCCCATAAAGAAGTATCCCATCGAAACTAAAGTCATTACTTGTTGGGTTGAAGTACACATTTTTGGAAAAAGAGCAAAGCTTGCCAATGGTAATTTCCTTATCTCTTACTGAAGAACAAAAAAGTATGATAACAGAAATACTTAAAAGGCATAAAAGTGCACTTGGATGGACATGAAAGGACATAAAAGGTATTAATCTATTAATTTGTACACATAGAATACATTTAGAGGATAATGCTAAAACTTATCAACAACCTCAAAGAAGATTAAATCTACACATGAAAGAGGTAGTTAGAACTGAAGTCCTTAAATTGCTTGATGTTAGAATTATATATCCTATCTCTGATAGCCAGTGGGTAAGCCCTACACAAGTTGTGCCTAAGAAATTTGGAATAACAATGGTTGAAAATGATAAAGGTGAATTAATACCTACGCGAGTTTCATCCAGTTGGCGTATGTGTATTGATTTTAGAAAGTTAAATGCTGCTACTAGGAAAGATCATTTCCCCTTGCCATTTCTTGATCAAATTTTGAAAAGGATAGCAAGACATCCATACTACTATTTTCTTGATGGTTATTCGAGTTATAATTAAATACCAATTGCATTGGAAGATCAAGAAAAAACTACTTTTACATGCCCCTTTAGTACTTTTGCAGATAGAAGAATGCCTTTTGGCCTTTGTAATGCTCTAACAACATTTCAAAGATGCATGCTAAATATTTTTAGTGACATGATTGAGCATTATTTAGAGGTTTTCATGGATGATCTGACAATTTGTAGAAATTCTTTTGAAAATTATCTTGATAATTTGAAAAAAGTTCTTAAAAGATGCGAAGAAAAAAGATTTGTGCTAAATTGGGAAAAATGTCATTACATGGTTACCTCATGAATAGTATTAGGTCATGTGATATTTTCTAAAGGAATTGAAGTTGATAAGACCAAAGTTGAATTAATTGCCCATTTGCCTTCCCCAAAAACAATCAGAGAAGTTCGTTCCTTTTTAGGACATGCAAGGTTTTACAGAAGATTCATTAAAGACTTTAATACCATATCTAGACCATTATGTAATCTTCTGTTAAAAGATGTATCATTTGATTGGACTCAAGAATGTCAAAAATCTTTTGAAAAATTAATTAATTTTCTGACATCAGTTCCTATCGTGCAATTCTCTGACTGGTCTTTGCTTTTTGAGTTGATGTGTAATTCTAGTGATTTTGTTGTGGGTGCTGTTTTAGGCCAAAGAAAGTAAGGTAAGCCTCATGTGATTTGTTAAACTTTAAATAGTACACAAATAAATTACACCACTACTGAAAAAGAACTACTTGCTATAATATTTGTACTGGACAAATTTCGATCTTATTTAATTGGTTCTTCTATTGTGATTTTCACCGATCATGCTACTGTTAGATATTTGATGTCTAAGCAGGATGTCAAACCAAGATTGATACGGTGGATCTTGCTGCTTCAAGAATTCAACATCACAATAAAAGATAAAAAAGAAGCAAAAAATGTTATTGTAGATCATTTGTCCAGACTTACAACAGGCTCACCTTTTGATAGCACACCCATTAATGATTCTTTTCCTGATGAATTTTTATTTTCTGTCAATTCCATGCCTTGGTTTGCTAACATAGTTAACTTTCTTGTAATAGGAAAGATGTCGCCTCAATAGATGCACCAAGATAGAAGGAAATTCTTGACAGAGGTGAAAAATTTTTATTGGGATGACCCATACTTGTTCAAATATTATCCTGACCAAATCTTTCGGAGATGTGTGCCTGACAGTGAGGTAGGTAGTGTCATTAAATTTTGTCACTCAGAAGCATATGGAGGTCATTTTTCTTCAAAGAAAATAACTGCGAAAATCTTGTAGTGCGAATTTTATTGGCCCACTTTATTTAAGGATTGCTATACTTTTTGCAAAAGCTGCGAAATTGTCAAAAATTAGGCTTAATTTCTAAAAGAAACACAATGCCTCTAAATCCCATCCTTGCCATTGAAATTTTTGATTGTTGGGGAATTGATTTCATGAGCCCATTTTTATCTTCATTTGAATTTGTGTATATTTTGGTTGCAGTTGATTATATCTCAAAATGGATTGAGACGATTCCATGCTGACACAATGATCATAAAACTATTCTCAAATTTTGAAAAGAAAATATCTTGTGTCGATTTGGAATCCCTCGAGCTATCATTAGTGATGGGGGAACACATTTTTGCAATAAATCATTTGAATTTTTAATGAAGAAATATGGTATTACACACAAAATTACCACCTCTTATCACCTTCAGACAAATGGACAAATTAAATTGATAAATACGGAGATTAAACAAATTTTGAAAAAAATGGTTAACCTAAATCGTAAAGATTGATCTTTAAGACTAAACGATGCATTTTGGGCTTATCGTACTGCTTTTAAAACATCTTTACGCATGTCACCCTATCAGTTAGTTTATGGAAAACCTTGTCACTTGCTTGTAGAATTGGAACATAAAGCGTTTTGGGCCATTAAAGCTTTCAACCTAAACTTTGATGATGCTTGCAAGATACGCAAATTGTAATTAAATGAACTTGAGGAATTGAGAAATGATGCATATGAAAACTCAAAGATTTATAAAGCTAGAACAAAAGTTTTTCATGACAAGACAATTTTGAGAAAATCTTTTGAAATTGGTCAAAAAGTGTTGCTTTATAATTCTCGTCTACACCTATTCCCTGAAAAATTGAGATCTAGGTGGAGTGGTCCTTTTGTTGTCAAACATGTGTATCTTCATGGGGCCATAGATATTGAGAATCCTAGGAATGGTAATGTGTTTAAAGTCAATGGACAAAGACTCAAACCATTTATGAAAAACTAAGTTGATGAAGTAGAATTCATCTCTCTTTTTTATCCTTGTTGTGAATAGAATTTATTCTAATTTTGTTGCCTTCTTTTTGCAGCTCTTTGTGTTCCCGGTTAAGTGGCGGATACGGTACTCCGTGACTCTCAAGTCGGTTTGTTTTTCAGTTTTCCAAAATAACTGAATCCTTCTTCTCCTTCAAAATGGATGTCATTCTTTCAAACCTAAGAAAACATTTTCCTTCCCTCCCTCAAAATGCTCTGACAAAAATCTATAAAGTTAGATGTGAAAGATTAAGACTGTTAATGCACAAAGTATGCCAGAAGATGTACGCTAGATAATTGAAGCAAAAGTATAACTAGCAGGTGAGTCTTCAATTTCATTTGACTCATACATGCCAGGTCTTGGAAGAAGTTCATATTCTAAAAGGAGAAGAGGAAAAAGGTTACAAGTCTGTCACAAATGTGCACAATGGAATTGTAACAAGCGATGTCGCTCTTTAGGGATGGTTTCTGCAAACAGAGAAGATAAAATTTTCTTCATTAAGAATGGACTGAGTAAGGAGTCATTAGATGATATCTTATTGACTCTTGAGACTCATTCTTGTGGATTTGTGCATCGTGAACTTCTTAATTTGTGAAATCTCTTCAAGGATGAAGAAAAACATTATAGTCTTAGGAATCTGACTCTAAAAGATATTGTTTGCCAATTTATAAGAAAATTGGATGGGAAGCTTATCATCGACTCATAGAAGGCGTTTAAGCCGTTACTAGACATTAAATCAGAGGCAAATGTGAGTCATATCCACAACAATCTGTAGATATTATCTTCTTCTTCTTCTTCATGTTTTCTTAAAAAAAAAAGAAAAAAATATCTTTTTTTTTTAATTTATGAACAAGGGTGATCCGAAAGGAGTACCATGACTTTAATTAGTTATGGAGCCCCAGCCTTTGGCTAACTCGTCATTGACTCGGGTGGACCTTTGCACGCTGGTCCTTAAAAAAGGTTCATGTACCATGCTCTGTAGAGAGCTGCACTCCATAACCCAATGTTTACCATCTAGGCACTGTGGAGTTGATGGACAAGAAGAAGCTCCCTATCTGGTTATTAGTGAGAAGTAACTTGCGGCTGCTAAAGCGTATGAGACATCTGAGCTTGATCTTCTCTTTTATTAGAAGGGGCTCTCAGTGCCCTGGGATGGGAAGTTCTAGATCTTGGACACTATGAGTTTTAGATTTTAGCGTCTTTGTTGATGTTACAAGCCTAAGTGTGAGCTCTCCAGGTTTTAGACCCAAGATGGAAACCCATGATGGTTTCTCATTTCTTCGAATAAACGGACGTGAGTGTCTTCTGCACTGGTGACACCCAGTATAAAGATATGCCACTACTGCACTCATGACACACAGTAGAAAAATACGCCATAAAAACTGTACATAAATGTATGTCAACATTTGCTATTATATTTCTTTTATCATTGTATGATTTTGCTATATTTTGGTTTTGGACAGACGATCCTTTAAGTAGGGTCATTCAGGGATTTTTAGACTTCTTTACCCTAATGGTTTTCTTGAAGTAAAAAAAAATAAAAAAAATTATTATACAAAAAAAAAAGATTTTGTGTTTCTTAATTTTAAACTTTTCTGACAATAGCCAACCTACCCTTATAGGTGCTATTATTACCCTTTCCATTCTTTTTTCTATTTAAACAATTCATTTTCTCCACTTTCCTCCAACTCATAATTATTGAAAAAGAAAGGTGAGTACATAAATGGAAGGTGTTTCTGTTTGTCAACTTAAAAATACCTGTGTATTTTGTGGGTCTAAGTATGGGAAGGGTTTAGAGTTTGTAAATGTAGCTACTACTCTTGGTCAATCACTTGTTGCGAGAAATATTCATCTTATATATGGGAGAGGTTGCCGTGGGTTAATGGGGGCTGTATCATTTCCTGCATATATAGGAGGCGGTCAGGTTTTAGGTGTTATTCCTGGACCTTTCACTCAACAGAACATCATTGCAAAGACAATTGCGGAAGAACTTAAGGTATCATCTATGCATGAACAAATGAAGATAATACTTGACAACTCTGATGCATTCATTGCCTTACCAGGTGATTTTGGTAATTTGGAAGAAATTTTTCAAATTGTCTCTTGGGCCTAACTGAATATCCACCAGAAACTCATAGGTTTGTTGAATGTAAATAATTACTTTGATATTTTGTTTCTTTTTCTTGACCATGCTGTGGAACATAAATTTATCACACCTTCGGTAAGATAACTTTTTATCTCTGCTTCCACTATTGATGAGTTGATTGATAAATTAGAAGCTTTTGTTTATAAACCTGACCCATCAATAGCTCAGATAGAGTGGTCAGCAGGAAGCAGTGAGGGAAGCAGCTTGAAATGCAAGTTTGATTTGACACTTCATCTATAACTTTTCTTTACCTTTGATTTTATTTACCCTACTTTGTTTCTATTTAAATTTGTGTCAGATTTCTCTAATAGGTAATATATTTTATCCTTTACTCATCTATATTTTAACATTGAGGACAATGTTGTGATCTGATTAGAGGGAAGGACAGTTGACCAAAAATTTTTTTTTTTAGAAGTATGATATGATTGTCATAGACTCACAAAACTAATGAATGATGGTAGAGTAAGGAGTAATTTTACTCCTGAGATGCATCTAAATTAGAAAGTATGTTTAGTGATATGACTATCAAAAACCTATTCGTAGTAAAACTAATTAAAGATGACAGAGTAAGGAGTAATTTTACTCCCGCAACGCATCTAAATTGGGAAGTATGTTTAGTGATATGACTGTCAAAAACTTATTCGTAGTAAAACTAATTAAGGATAACAGAGTAAGGAGTAAATTTTACCTTGGAGGTAGGTTTACTCTTAAGACGCATCTTAGTTGAGGAAATAATTATTTTGTGTAGAAGTAGCAAATGAATTCTTGGATCTTAGCAGAAATTGTCTTCTTTCTTAAAAATCACATGCTTGGATATGAATGTTGAAATGATGGATTGAGAATGATAGAAATATGTCTTGTGAGATTTTGAGCCTATTGATGAATGGATTGAATATCTGTACCATTCTCTTCTTTCTTGTGTGATTTTTTTCACTTATGGAATTATTACTCTAGAACTTGCTTTGATTCTTTTTTAGGCTATATTTTCACATGCACACATAAACATGATTGATGCATTTTTTTTTGAAATAGTTACTTTGACCAAATAGTTATCCTTGTATATTTTTCCTTGTGTAACCCCTTTGAGCTTATTTGACAATTTCTTATTTTTAGCTCATTACATGTCTTAAAAAAAGAACATATTTTTACCCAACCTTAGGGAATAAGAGAGCATTGACCTTGTTCTTGAATAAGTGTGGGGGTGTGTGTGCAAAATGTTAAAAAAAAGAAAAAGAAAAAGCTGACTACTGCTGAAATCAAAGGATTATCAGAGTCTCCTGATACACCATGTGACATATCCATACCTAGAATAAAGGTTGATACTTGGAAAGAACAGGAAGAGAAAGAGAGGGTTCAGGCCTAACAATGAATTTAACTCATCAATTTGGGATTGATATTCAACAAAATATTAGTTAAATATTGGTCATTGTCCTTTATGATGAATGTTCTCAAACATCTTCTCCACTCTAACTGTACCATAATGCTCTTCTATTCTCTTTGGTATTTATCTTCTCATACCTATATTACCACCCTCCTTTACCTTGATTCCATTACAACCCTGACTAAAGTCCTCTTGATCTGTGTGTGCATGTGTTTTAAGTAGTGGAGAAGTTAAAGATAAGCAAGCTTATGGTAGTTCAATTTTTCATGGGTTGAATTGAGTGAAATACCTACCTTTTAAACACTTGAGGGATTGAGAGTAAATCTTGTGAGGATCTATCATTCTTGACTTATGCTTTTCAACTGAAGTCTCCCTGCTTGTTGGTTTGAGATATGAAGAAATGTTACCTCATGAATGTTTTGATCCCTTGAATCTTTGGTTATTCTTCTTATTTATAAACTTTTGCATTCTCGAATATCATTGGAAACCGAGTCTTTTAGAGTTTTTAGCTTTTGAATCCGTGTAGTTTCCTAGCTTTGGTCTTATGTGTTTTGCCTAAGAGTGCAAAAAGCTAAGTGTGGAGAAATTTGATAATCACATATTTTATACATTAATAAACCTTTATTTTTAGTCATTTACACTCTCCATGTACTCAATTAATTAAGCTTGATTATGTTTTGTAAGTTTGGACTCAAATTGTACTTAATTGATTTTTTCTAGTATTATTTTGTTCTTACACTGTTTATGTATTTCGGTCATATCTTGAGTTCTGGATGTCTTATAATTATATATCTTACCTTGTAGAAAAGATAAGAGAGAGCTCTACAACTTTCATGAAGAGCTCCAGGGAAAAATTAGATATCTAGTGGAGCTAATTGGGCTTAGAAGTCAGAACATGAGTTTTGTGACTGGAACCCAAACAGTGCTCAATAATCATTGCATAATTCGAGTTGAAGGAACTGAAATAGGCTGGAAATTTGGCATCTAAAAGTTAAGACCCATGTCTGCAGTATTTGGGTCATATCTTGGGCTGTAGGACGAATTTTTAGATGATTCTGGTGGCATTGGAAAGTTGAGACAATTTCCTAGAACTTTCATGAAGACTATTTTGCTTCACTCTGATGTTATCCATGAGTTCATCACTGAAAGATTTCAGAGACAAGAAATTTCAATAATTTTCTACTCACAAAAGTTCTTTGGCATTTTCCACTCATCCACTCACTCTTCCACTCACTCATTAATCAATTTCATTGTCATTTTGTATCTCTAATCCTCTATAAAATGTACCATAGGTAGATCATTTGAAGAATCTTGGGTTAGGGAGGAAGATTATGCTTATGTTATTTACTTGTTGTAATTTTCTTTTGTTGTAAATAGAAGTTATGATCATCTTTTTCTTCTTTTCTTTTTCTTTCTTCTTGCTTATGGGTAACTAATCTTTATCTTGCTTGGGTGAAGGGGTGAAGCTTTCGGTAATAAAAATAAGGTTAGATTAATTTCTTTCTTGTGCTTAAATGATATATTATCAAGTGATCATTATACGTTTTGTATTTTGTTTCTAATCAATTTACAAACCCTCCTTGTAAAATGGAGTTCTTGATTCATTGTAGACAAATGATTTGACACAATGAATGCTTGAACCCATTTACAAGTGTTGGTATTGATAAATAATTAAAGGAACCATAATATAACTATGTATCTAATTCTAAATGGACTTTGAATGTTATATTCTTCGATTGGAATCTCTGATGTGCGTGGATTTCAATTGAGTTATAAAAAGAATTAAACTTGTCCTTAATTTATTACCAAAAGTGGATGTCCTAGCCCAAGCAAATTCTTTAAATTAATTGTGAACAAGTTTTATTATTTTTATTATTGTGACAAAGTCTTTCCTTACCTCAAAGAATTTTTCTTCATCAATTCCTTGTGGATCGACCTCGCACTCCCGAGAAAATTATTACTTGAGACAACCTGTACTTGGGTTTGCATCCTTTAATCCGCATCATTTTGTTTATGATGTGAGACTAAATTTGAAGTCTGAAGTTGGGTGTTAGACTATCCTGATCCATTTCTCATTCGACTATTCTTAAGCTCGACCTATTTTTATAGATGATCAAGTTGAGGGGTTGTGGATCGTCTTGGGCTTAAGATATAATATGTCTACTATAGACCTATACAGGCTGACCATACAAGCCTATCTGTTAGATAGGTCCATTTTGAAATAACAGTCCTAGGAGAATCCGAGTCAACCCGACCGAGATCTTACTTGTAGAATCTGACCTGTCTATGCGACTCGCTAAACACGTGCTTAATATGATCCCCAAACGATCACTGGCCGACTGACACTATCATGACCAATGGTTGTGAATGACTTCACGCCTTAATGACCGGGTATATAACAAATCCTAATGCTCAAAGTCCTAAATGGCGTGAACGGTAGGTATCCGAGGAGTCAATGCTCAGATCATCTATATAAATCAGCATGATAGCCTAGAATAGGTATTTTCCATCTTTATCCGAACACTCATACCGACCATCCTCTACGATCATTCTACTGACCTGCCTAGGTGTCCTTGACCTTATTGTTGCCTCACCAGTTAGTCTCCAGCGAGTCCCCTTCTTACCTACCAACCAAGGTCCTGGTCAGTATCCTGAACATCTGGCGCCCACCATAGGGCTCAGGTAAAACTTTCCTACCCCATAACCAACCAACTACACCTTCACCACAGTTATCTTTCCAACTTCACCTTCACTGAAGTATCTTTCCAACGAATCATGGCTACGAATGAAAGCAACGTCGACAATAGAATCCACCAAGAGAGTCCTCAGCCTAACCCCATTGAAATGCTGATGCAGGTCATCAGAGATATTCATAGCAGAATCAATCATATAACTAACAGGGACCAACCGCGTGCAGATCCTGAAAGGGAGATTGAAAGGAGGCCTAAAGAAAACACTCTGAATAGAGAAGCTCGCTGACAGACAAGTTGTCCTCCTTCAGTTGCTGACCATCCTTTTCTCCGATTTCATAATGGCGATTCCCCTGTCGGAAGGTTTTCGACTCCTGACCATGGAGCTTTATGATGACCAACCCTCAAAAGCATCTTACAATGTTTAATTTGATGATGCTCTTGAATAGGGGAACCAAACCAATCAAATTATGAGCTTTCCTGACAACCCTGAAGAAATCAACGTTGCTTTAGTTCTCAAGTCTTGAAACAGGTCCAATTTATGATTTTGTAGAATTGTCAGCTAAATTTCTTAATCATTTTTCTACTAGCAGGACTCACCAGAAGACTTCAGCTAGCCTTATCAACTTAAAGCAAGGTCAGGATGAATCACTCAAGGAGTTTATGAGGAGATTTGTTAAAGAAACAGTTTAGCTCAGGGATTTCAATCCCTGTTATGTCTCTACATGCTATTATGGTTGGATTGCGACCGGGACCTTTTGCAGATTCTTTGGCCAGAAAACCACCTATGGATTTGGATCATTTGAGAACCAGGTCTACATGATACATAAATATAGAGGAGATTGCAACTGCAAGAAGACAAATGGAGTAGCAACACTCGGGATCGGAAGTCGGAGGAAATACAAGTAATCCTCAAATTTCTGTCTGACCGAGCTTTCAAGACCGACTATATGGAGGACGAGGAGCAAATCAAAAGGATAGACTGATGAGAGTAGAGGAAAAAACTGACCGATTTGATCAAGACTAACCATATGGAGGATGGGGAGCAAATCAGAAGAATAGATCGATGAGAGTGGCGAAAAAAATTGACCAATTTGATCATGCTCCTCAGGTAGCTTTAAGTCATCCATAACCTCGATACGATGTGTATACATCGCTGACCACTCGGCAGGAGCAAATATTCTGGGAGGTTTATAACACTGGTATTATCTAGCATCCAAAGAGTGCAGAACAGCCGAGGGAGCAGGTCAATGTTGATAAAAGCAAAAGGTGTGATTACCACAAAAGGTATAGGATACAACTGAGGAATGTATTACCTGGAAGGTTAAAATTGAACAACTCATCCGAGAGGGTCATCTTGGAAAATACGTCTACCGACATAGAAGCCGAAGCAGAGAAGCAAGGGAATGAAACCAGTCCAGGCGGAGGAGTCCGAGCCTAGGAGAAAAGGGCAAAGCAGTCGCGACAAATTCTGATTCCAAAGACCAGATGATTAGGGAGTCATAAATTGAATAGCCAAAGGGTTCATGGGTGGTGGAAGCTCAAATTCGCCTCGAAAGCGCCATCACTGAGTTGTAATGTCAGATTTTTCCCACTGAGTTTTACCTGGAAGGTTCTAACAAGGCATATCTTAATTTCATCATATTATTAATAAAGTTATTTTCCATTGTTGTATTAGTTAAAATAAAGTTCTTGAGGCCCAGCCCAATAAAATCGACTGAGGTCATGAAGACGGTCTAACCCGATAAATTCGGCTGAGGTCATGAAGATGACCTAACCTGATAAAATCGACAGAGGTCATGAAGACAACCCAGCCCGGTAAATCCGGCTGAGGTCATGAAGATGACTTAGCCTGATAAAATCGGCCGAGGTTATAAAGATGACCCAGCCCGATAAAATCGATCGAGTTCATGAAGACGGTCCAGCCCTGAAGACGACCCAACCCGATAAAATTGGCTGAGGTCATGAAGATGACCCAGACCGATAAAATCGACCGAGGTCATGAAGATGGTCCAACCCGATAAATCCGGCCTAGGTCATGAAGACGACCCTGCTGGTAAAATTAGCCGAGGTCATGAAAACAACCCAGTCCGGTAATTTCGACCAAGGTCATGAAGACCTGTTTGAAGAAACTAAAGATATGTCAAGTCATTCGAAGTGAGTAGATATTTCAAATCAACAAATCAGACTAAACACAAAGTATACAACTTCAAACCAAAGAGCAAGGGCAAAAAATGAACCAAAGGTACATTTATCCATCAAATACAAATCTGAGTTTAAAAGACTATAAATTCATCAAGAAACTAAATTACACTTCATCATTAACGCTCAGTCCTCTTACATAAGCTCAGTTCATCTTCACAGATAACCAAGCTAAAGGGCTGTGGACTGTCTTGATCCATTTCTCATTCAACCACTCTTAGGCTGGGCCTATCTTTACAGATGACCAAGTTGAGGGGCTGTAGACCATCCCAGACCTAAGATATAATAAGTTTACCATAGACCTATACAGGCCGACCATACAAGCCCATTTGTTAGGTAGGCCCATTTCGAAACAACAGTCCTAAGAGAATCCGGGTTAACCCGACCGAGAGTATATGCTGGAACGAGAAATGACTCGCTAAACATGTGCTTAATATAATCCCCAAACGGTCACAGGCCGGCCGACACCATCATGGCCAACGATTGTGAACGGCTTCACGCCTTAATGAGTGAGTATATAACAAATCTTAATGCTTAGAGTCCTAAATGGCCTGAATGACAGGTATCCGAGGAGTCAGTGCCCATATCATCTATATAAATCGGCATGACAGCCTAGAATAGGTATGTTCTATCTTTACCCGAACACTCATACTGACCATACTATGCGATCATTCTGCTGACCTGCCTAGGTGTTCTTGACCTTGCTGCTGCCTCGCCCGTAGGTCTCAAGCGAGTCCCCTTCTTACTTATCGACTTATACCAACCTAAGTCCTGGTCAGTATCCGAAACAGGTGCTAACACCCAACTTGGTTTAATAACTTGGCCTGACTCATAATTATTTAAGCTGGGTTTAGGTTCTAAAAGTTAGACATGATATATTTTTTGGTCGAATTTGAACTATATTTCGAATTGGCTTGGCCTGAGCCTTAGTGTTATAAAATATTTCAAAACTTGTAATTTTTTTTTTAAATCAAGGACATTATAAATCTTCTTAACATAAATTAATATCTTATTCATAATAACATGATAATATTTTTTTATTGATATATTTTGATATATTTTGTAAAACATCTCTTAATTTTAAATTTTCACTTATAAAATTTTGTGATTAATTTTACATAATATCTAAATTTATATATTTTATTTAAATTTTAGGTCATCTCAATCTTAATCTAATCATTGGTCATATCATGACTAAACTAGAAATGGGTCTTAAAAATTGACTCAATCAAAATATTAGGTCAAGATTGGACCAAGTTAATTCTGCCTTACTCAGCCTATGGCACTCCTAATCCGAAGTCTCATCACTAAAACAAGAAAAAATAATATAGTAGCAACAAGAAATTAATGTTAACCCACTAGAGACTATAATTTAATATTGGAATATACAAGCATTAATTAAAGAATTAAAATATTAAACATTAAATGAAAAGAAAAAGTATATAGACACTGGTTAAAAATAACTTTTAATTTTATATATATATATATATATATATATATATGTGTGTGTGTGTGTGTGTGTTTGTGTGGATTATACTGGCCCAATTGACATTCGACCACTCATAAGCTCGGCTCTTTTTCAAAGATGACCAAGCTGGGGGGCTATGGATTGTCTTGGCCCAATTGGCATTTAACCATAAATTAGGCCCATTTTTGCAAGGGTCGATCGATACCTAAATGGGCAACGACCCATTAATAGACATAACGTCTTACGCCATGATGACTAGACATAACATCTTACGCCATGATGACCAGACATAATGTCTCGCGCCATAATGGCCAGACATGTCGTTCAGAGTCTTAAATAGTCTTAACGGAAGTAATCTAGAGAGTCAGTCCTCCAGATCTCTATATAAACCAGTCTGGCTGCCTAAGTTAGGCATGTTCACTTTTTCTCTACCTATGCCTTCATCACTGTCTTGACTCCAAGACTGATCGATTGGAGTGCCTCCGCTAGCATTCCACCCTGTCTTCCTCAGGTAGTTGCCGAACGACCAACTTGGGGCTCTCTCGACGACCTCACATCGGGTAGAAGATCGATCATCTAGTGCCATTTGTGGGAAAAGGTAAAACTCTTATACTCCTCTGGAAACCACAAGGGTCACGTTCCTATCACCAATGACTACGTATCTCTAGAGATATTCTCCTAGGCAATACAAGGTTTCTTAACCCCTCGAATAAAGTACTTATACAAGTAGTGGTGATCTCCCCTCTGCTTTTTAGATTTCAAATGACCAGGAGCACCAACCGACTGACCATGCTGCTAAGGATGACATGGAATCCCTAAACGAGAATACTTCATTGATGAATCAAAACTGACCATCATCAATGCTAAAAGGATAACACTCTTAATAAATCTCACTATTTCTTATTTTCTTGTTGAAATCAATAAAGTAGTGGTTCTGGCAAATAAGTTAGCTTTCTTTCATTGACATAATTCTCATATAATTTTTTATCAAATAATTTTATATGGCATTAGTCCTATATTGTTAGTTTCCATTTTATCTCACTATTCTTTGGCAATAATAACTTTTGCTACCTATAGTTATGGTGGAACTATCAGACATAATCTTATATTGATCGACCAATTACGTGATGATTGTATAATTTGCCAATGCTCAAAGCTCAGCATGAAGGAGCCAAAATCCTAAGTAGAGCAAGATGACATGCATTTAATCCTCTCTAATTTCCATTATTCTATGTCTCTTACATATTCACAAGGCTTTAAATTAATTTCAATTCATGCCAATTTATTTGTATGATAATTACCAGTTTTACGTTTATAATCATTTGAAATTAATGTTTTACAATATGAGAATTAAATGGCCCATTGTGTTATAATTATTGGCTATTATAATTATTGGCTAACGTTGAATTGTTTACAACTTTTCAATATCCTAATGATATTGAGTGCCATGGTGCGGCCATCCTTATTCAAGTGCAATTATTACAGGCTAGAATCATGAGGCATAAAATTACTTAGTTGATGCTTGAGAAACAGAGTTCATAGTAGAAGAATTTTGAAAATGACCATGGAAAAGGAAAAAATATCTAAGGGAGCCCACACACAACTTCAAAGCTAACTGTTATGACCTTGATGCAACGCAACTCCATTACATGATAGCATGCAGAGTGCCATTCCAATAATGAAGGAAAGTCTTCCTTGTCTTTCATATTTACAATTTCTGCTAATGCATCATTGACTTGCTGTAAATTACTTTGCATGTTCATGATTTTTAAAATTTAGATACTCATGCCTTTAATTGTCATTCATTCACCATATAATGTCATTTAATTTCATGTCTTGCTACCATCGGTATGCCTTTTATATATCTTAGGAAAAAGAAACCCTTTAGTTTATGACATGACACTATTAGGATGGTATTGTAACAACATCATGAAATCATCATATTGTCATTATTAATAATTGCTTTTCTTTAACTGGCATTGGTTTCTCCCTAATCTATTTTGTATGACAATGATCATTATTTAATTGATATATTTCTTGTGTAGTATATCATTCTATTTTAAATAATAGTTTTGAATGAACAATAATTGCCATTTTATTTATTGTTTTATTTCGCACAATACAAATATTAAGGAATTGTATGGCTTTAATTTTTCAGTTATAAGTTCTTAATAATAATAATAATAATAATAATAATAATAATAATAAAATTTACTAGCCATAATTGCTAGTCATAAAAAATTTTCATTACTAACCATAATTTGACTTTCTTTTCCTTTAACCAACATAAATATAATTTACTATGTAACTCTCAAAAATAGCCATATTTAATTTGTAATTGACATTTCTAACTATATCTAATTGACATTCATTTCCTTTACTATTATTAATTCATTTACTAGTCGTTGATATCTTCCTCTTACATTAATTTCTAATTGATTGACTGGCTATACATCACATGGTGACTATTATCAATTTTTAGGGTAAATGCTATTATCAAATATAGTCATCAACGTCATTGTCATGCCATCATTTCAATTAACTAAAATTAGGCTTGCTATTGAATCCTATTCATTAGCTAATTACTACATGCCATTTATTATTGATAATTTTTATACGTTTTCCTCATATTTTTATTACATTCCATCTGCTGCCTTTAATGTGTTTGTTTCAATTACCATTTAATTATATATAATACTTGTCTTTGATGCTAGTTCTTTTTTATTTTGGTAAACTCTTTGATGTTAATTTATTACCATGCATCAGGGTAAAAGTAAACGTCGTTTCGAATCCTGAAAGAGATCGGCGAAGGAGCCTACAAGATTGGTGGTCTAGATGGAAAGATACTTCCCAGAACATGGAACTCAGTTTCTCTTTGAAAACATTTTAGATGAGTCTTTCGAAGTTGTACTCGGTAGAATTTCCGAGCAAGTTTAACTCGGCAGAGCGAATCTAACTCGGTAGAATTTTTTAGTGAAATTAAAATTGATAGAAGTACTCGGTAGAATTTCCGAGTGAATCTAACTCAGTAAATTCTGGGCGAATTAAAATTGAAGTTGTACTCGGTAGAAATTTCTGGCGAATTAAAATCAAAGTTGTACTCGGTAGAGTTTCTGAGTGAATTTAACTCGACAGAGCGAATTAAAATTGATCGAAGTACTCGGTAGAATTTCCGAGCAAATTAAAATCGATAGAAGTACTTGGTAGAATTTCCGAGCGAATCTAACTCGATAAATTCTGAGCGAATTAAAATTGAAGTTGTACTCGGAAGAATTTTCGAGCGAATTTAACTCCGTAGAATTTTTGAGTGAATTTAACTCGGTAGAATTTCTGAGCGAATTAAAATCGATAGAAGTACTCGGTAGAATTTCTGAACGAATTAAAATCGATAGAATTCCGAGCAAATGCAAATTTAACTTGGTTGATTTCCGAGCGAATGTGAATTTAACTCGGTTGATTTCTGAGCGAATACAAACTCGGTAGAATTTCACGCAAAAACGAATTTAACTAGGTAGAATTCCGAGTGAATGCGAATTAAACTCGATAAAATTCTGAGTGAATGCGAATGAAACTTGGTGGAATTCCAAGCGAATGCGAATTAAAACTTGATAGAATTTTAACTCAGTGAAATCCCGAGCAAAGTTAAGCAAACTCAGCAGAACTCCAACGTCTGAAAATAAATTTGGCAGAAGCTCGAGGTCTTGTAAACTCAGAAAAATTCTAAAATATTTGAAGAAAATTATGCCATCAAGTTCGAAGTTAATACTTGTTCCATCCTCTACCCGAGGGGTTGATCGCCAAAGAGATCCAGGTTGGTCGTCTGGCAATTACCCGAGGAAGATGAGGTGAAAATACCTGCTAAGACCCTCCGACCGATTAATCTGTCAAGACAATCATATAGGTAAGAGTAGAGAAGAATGAACATACTTGACCTAGGCTGTCAGGTCAGTTTATATAGAGATTCGATCCCTCTTGGTCTTCGCACCCTTCGATTCGCACCATTTAGGATTTTTGACCGTTACGTCTGGTTATTATGACACAAGACGTTATTTATGGCGCGAGGCCGTTATGTCTGTTGGTGTGTTGTAAACACACATTTGTCGAGCTGTTACCCATTCGATTATAAGTCGGTTGGACCTTGCGAGAAATAAGTCTAGCTTATGGCGGATACCAATTAGACCAGACGGTCCACGTAAAACAATTGGTCATATGTGAAGATGAGTCAAGCTTATGAATGGTCGGATGACAATTAGACCAGGACGGTCCACAGCCCTCCAGCTTGGTCATCTGTGAATATGGGCCGAGGTACAACTTCTTCGGACTATCAGTATCATTCGGTTGGCTGAACTAGATCGAGTTATAACCACTTAATGATTTTCATGACCAACACTCAGATGAAAAATAAGCCCCTTATAAAATCGATCGGGTATATAAAGAACATGGTTTTCGAAACCTCAGTTAGATTATGACTTAATAACTTTGACATAGAACCCTCAATTTTTTTATCGAAAACAGCTTGAAGGGGCTGGTGTTCATTGGTGACTTTGATCGGCATCGGTGATATTGACCGGCATCGGTAACATTGACCGGCATCGACTCAAAGGGCATCGGTGACAGTAACATTGACCGGCATCGACTCAAAGGGCATCGGTGACATTGACTGGCATCGGCTCAAAGGGCCGGTATCGGTGACATTGACCGGATTTTGCTATAAGGCCACTTTCTTCGGTGACTATGACCGGCATCGGTGACTTTGACCGGATTTGGCTCGAAGGCCATTTTCTTCGGTGACTATGACCGGCATCGGTGACTTTGACCGGATTTGGCTCGAAGGCCATTTTCTTCGGTGACTATGACCGGCATCGGTGACATTGACCGGCATCGGCTCAAAGGGCCGGCATCGGTGACATTGACTAAGATCGGCCAAAGGGCAAGGCATCGGTGACATTCTCGGCCCACAAGATCGGCTCAAAAGGGCCGGCATCGGCTCAAAGGGCCGGCGTGTGTCGTGAGCAATGTACTCAATTTTCGATTGGAACTAGTAGAATTTGACCCGAGTTTTCGAGGTCTTCGTCTGAAATTTTTCAAGAATTTGTTGGAGGTTTAATTTAAAGATTTAATCTAACTTATATTGATCCTGCCATGTGAGTAATTCTAATAATAGTAAACATAACTAGATTTTAAAGCAATTGAAATAAACATAACTAGATTTTAATACCTCGATAAGATTGATTGTATTAAATTCATACATTTATAACTTAAACAATTCAAATTAAGATAATGAATATAAAACTATAGATTTTAATGTTTAAACAACAATAAATTATGATGAATACAAATATTTATTACAAAAATTTATCTTTCATAGATGTAAATGATAATATCGTTTCTAGTGATGACTATAAAATATCCTCACATGAAATCAAAATAATATTATGAATAGTTTAATATTATGTAATATTAATTAATACATTAATGATAATAAATGGTGACAATAAAAAAGAATTAAAGCAATCAATTTTAATGTTATTTAATTATTAATGACAATAAATGGATTCTCTCAATTAAAATATATTGTCATATAACGGTTAGTGTGATAAAAGAGAAAAGTCAATAAAATCTTAATTAATAACAAAAATAATAATGAAAATAATAATAATATAACCACCATCCACGATGTATCTTATGCTTGAATTGTCTGAAAAAAGAAGCTTAGTTTATGTGCTTTATGGTTCCAAGGAGAAACTACACAATTAGGCAGAGAATCACACTAGGAACTGCTAAGAATATATTAATAATAATTGTGTAGAGTTATGATTTTTACATAGCAATAATCTTTATATTTTAAAACAAGCTTCACTAATAATAATTAATATCTTATATTTTTATTTTATTTTAATATAATTTTTTAATAAATAAGTGTGGGACTATTCGCAATCCATGTGTTCTATAGGAGCAAATCCTCTCAGCAAAATGTGCCACTAATAAACTATTAACGTAGCAATGAATATCTTTTCTTTCACTGTGACTTAAATCGTAAAACAAAACGGAATTCAAAGTTTTCAATCATACCATAAAAAATAATTAATGTGGTAATTTTAAAATCTAGGTCCAACTTAACGGGCAACTTCTAATTATTACTAAAATTTCGCAACTTCAAAAGCTTTAACAAACAAATTACCTTCAAAAGTATAATTTTTTATTCTATTTTATTCTTTTTGAGTCATTCATAATCCAAATTTTCCTTTATATAAAATACTACAGAACACATAATAAACCTTTTTTTTTTTTTTGCTTCAATTATAATAATTTATTAAAAATTAAATTATTTACTTATCTATTTATTTAACCAATGAATATAATTATTAAAATATCAATTAATATTAAATCAATGTTCTACCAATAACATGTAGCAATCAATCAATAATCAATTAATTTTAAGATATCATAACAATAATGCATATTAATATAATTTATTATCATACTATATACGTTCTCTAATTAATAATAAAAGATAATAATATATAAAATAACGATCAATTAATAATCAATTAATTTCATAAAATGATAATAATGTGACCAATCAATACTATTTATTATTATATATATGATTCTAATTAGTAATAAAAGATAATAATATATAAAATAATGACTAATTAATAACCAATTAATTATATGATAATAATACACATTAATATCATTTACTATCATATCATATACCATTAACACTAATTGATGAATATATTTTAAAAAATAAAATAAAATAAAATTGATCATGATATAAAATGGTAAATAATTAACATATAAAACTTACAGTGGCCAAAAAGAAACAAAAGTGGTTGGAATAGACGGATGACCTTTGATTTTGGTCAATTTTTTATAACATTGAATGAGAATTGACAAAACTTGTCAGACCTAAACTTTAGGCTTATTAGTGATAAAAAAGTCTCGTGTTTGAAGAGAAAAAGAAACATTCATTATTGCTAACACTTACTATCCAGAATGTTCCTCCACCATAGCTAGTAGCTTGATACGAAAATGGCATGAATTCAGCGGGAAAAACTTTATAAAATACAGAAGCAATGACCAAGCGTTTGAAAGATTACCTTGTATTTGAGGTCTGACCCACAAGGACAGTAGGTTTTCTGCATAAGGCTTGATTTTTTGTGCAAGATCATCATGGAGACTGATTATTCCCAGATAATATTATTTGTTAACAGGATGCTATGAACGGCCACTTTCGACACAAATAAATGGGTGTTGCACCTCTGGTTCGCGAGCCATTCGATGTTGCACTTGGAAGGAATATCGTAGACGAAGATTTTCAAATTCTTCAAATCCATCTTGCTATGGTAATGTGAGGGAATGGGAATCGTTTTACCGAGTCCCCACAGTCGGCGCCAGATGTTCCATCCTCTACCCGAGGGGTTGATCGCCAAAGAGATCCAGGTTGGTCGTCTGGCAATTACCCGAGGAAGATGAGGTGAAAATACCTGCTAAGACCCTCCGACCGATTAATCTGTCAAGACAATCATATAGGTAAGAGTAGAGAAGAATGAACATGCTTGACCTAGGTTGTCCAGCGGTTTATATAGAGATTCAGACTGACTCTTCGGGTACCCTTCGTTCAGACCATTTAGGATTTTTGACCGTTACGTCTGGTTATTATGACACAAGACGTTATTTATGGCGCGAGGCCGTTATGTCTGTTGGTGTGTTGTAAACACACATTTGTCGAGCTGTTACCCATTCGATTATAAGTCGGTTGGACCTTGCAGAAATAAGTCTAGCTTATGGCCGGATACCAATTAGACCAGGACGGTCCAATACTCAAATTTCAGAATAAAATGGGATCGAAGTTAAATTGATATTAAAACTTGGAGTTTAATATTATTGAAATCAGAATAAAAGCATATATCACGTCATTGAATTCGTAATCAGTAGACAAATGGTTTAAGAGGGAACAAAAATATAAAGTCTTGACATGAAATACATGCTTCAAACCTTATCCTGGTCATCGGATGAGGAATCATCTTCGTCATCTTCGGGAGGGTCAACAAAACGGCCGATGCCAGCTACATGTATGAAGTCGGTTAAGCTCGAAAAAAGTTCTGAGGTCAAAGTATTCCATTAAAATGAAGACATATGAAGTTATCTGAGGTCATGGTCAAACTATAATGCCTTTAAAAACTATTTGAAAACTGACTTAAATCGAAGAAACTCAAGATCGGAACAGGTCAAGAAAACTCATGGATAAAGTAGAGAAAATACATGTACAAAAGACTTCATCATTCATCTCATAAGGTTACCTAGGGACGAAGTTACGAAGAGCTTGAAAAAACTCAAAAAAAGCTTGGCCATTCACTTTGTGATTGCCCAAGCTAGGGGGCTGTGGACTGTACTGGCCCAATTGACATTTGATTACTCATAAGCTCGACTCATTTTCACAAATGACTAAGCTAGGGGGTTGCGGACCGTCCTAACCCAATTGACATTCGATCATAAGCTAGACCCATTTCTGCAAGGGCCAACTAATACCTGAATGGGCAACGACCCACCAATAGACATAACGTCTTACACCATGATGACCAAACATAACGTTTTGTGCCATAATGGCTAGACATAATGTTCAGAGTCCTAAATGACCTTAACGGAAGGAATCCGAAGAGTCAGTCCTCCGGATCTTTATATAAATCGATCTGGCCGCCTAAGTCAAGCATGTTCACCTTTTCTCTACCTATGCCTTCGTCACTGTCTTGACTCCGAGACTGATCAGTCGGTGTGCCTCTATTGGCATTCCACCCCATCTTCCTTAGGTAATTGCCAGACGATCGACTTGAGGCTCTCTTAGCGACCTCATCTCGAGTAGAGGATGGAACAATATATATATATATATATATATATATATATATATATATATATATATATATATATAAATCACTTCTATATGATATAGTACTTGTGATAAAAGACATCAAGTTTGAAGTTAGGATTCTTCATTTATGGATAATTTTTTTTCCAGAAATTAAACAAATGAACTAGCTTTGATAGATAACGATTTAAACATTTTAATAATTTGTTATTTGGTATGAGATTTCATTTTTATTGTTCTTATTTTAATGACTAACTTTAATTAACTTTTTTCTTTTTGTATATAGGGTGTAGGATTTTGGTTTCCATTAAAAGTTCTTTGCTTTTATATTGTTGGCCATAAATTACTCAAAAGCCATATGTATAAGTTAGCATTCTTTGGGAGAATAATAAGAAGTATAAGCATATATACGCCACACCAATATAAGTCTTTTTTTATTGTGGTGAGATGATGTAAGAGACAGCTTATGCGCATTTCAACTAATTCATCATCTTCGTCTAGTAAAAAATAAGTCATCCACATAGTGATTCGGTGATTTATAAGAATATTTCTTATTATGATCGTCTATCCACACATCACATGTTCATCAACTATTAAGTCAACTCATTGGAATTAATATAAGCTAAATTTTTATAAGAAAATATTGTCACCCGATTAGAGGAGACAAGTATTCTTATATATGGTTCAGCCTGTTTATAGGCAACCCATTACAGGCTGGGTTGGCCCGTTTAACCACCTTTAGACTGGTTTTATCTTTGTTCCTTTGGATGAGAATAACTCATATTATGTAGATGATTTGTTTTTATTGATTTTTTATTCAATAAAGGATTTCATTCTTCTTCTTATTATTATTTTAGTTTTAAAAATTAAATCTAATTTATCTATTTTTGTTTGGATTATAGATTGTTATGGTTTAGGCTTTCATAATTTTTTTTTATCTTTTTGGTGATAAATTACACAAATTATATATGAAACATCTACTTAAATATGAAGACAACTTGAATAATATAAATAAATAAATAATATGTCATTGGTTCACCTTATTAATTGAATTTCGTATGATGGAAAAAGTTGCTAAAATTGCTAATAATATAAATAAATGGAACTTGTTGTAACATGATGTATTTTTTGGCCTTTTAAGTTACGTTAGTCAAATTCAATTATCCCTAAAACTTGAAGTCTTTATCTTTGCTGGTGCTGATAAACCAAATCGAAAACCCACCCTTCTTGGTACACCATGAAACATCATCTCGATGCTATTATTTTCTTTTGTTTGCGTTCCACTTTTTCTTCATCTCTCATTCATCTCTAAACCTCACTCTATCTCTTGTTCTTGTAAATTTCAGAAAACTTCTCACACTATTTTCTCTTTTCCATCCAAGTCAGTATTGTTGATGCGGATTAAATGATGCAAACTCAAGTGTAGGTTGTCTCAAGTAATAAATTTCTTGGGAATCCGAGGTCGATTCACAGGAAATTGATGAAGAAAAATTCTTTGAGGTAAGGTAAGGGAAGGCTTTGTCACAACAATAAAGATAATAAAACTTGTTCACAATTAAATTAAAGAACTTGCTTGGGCTAGGAGATCTAGTTTTGGTAATAAATTAAGGACAAGATTAATTCTTTTTACAACTCAATTGAAATCCATGTACAACGGAGGTTCCAATCGGAGAATAAAACATTCAAAGTCCATTTAGAATTATATACGTAGTTATATTGTAGTTCCTTTAATTATTTACCAATACCTACACTTGTAAATAGGTTTAAGCATTCATTGTGCCAAACCACTTGTCTACAATGAATCAAGAACTCCACTTTACAAGGAAAGTTTCTAAATTGATTGGAAACAAAATACATGTATAATGATCACTTGATAATATATCATTTAAGTACAAGAAAGAAATTAATCTAACCTTATTTTATTACCAAAACTTCACTTCTTCACCCAAGCAAGATGAGAATTAGTTACCCATGAGCAAGAAGAAAAAAAAAGAATAGAAGAAAAAGATGAACATAATTTCAACTTAGAACAAAATAAAATTACAACAAATAACACAATAGCATAATCTAAGCTAAGTCAAGATTACCCAAATGATATGCCTCTAGTTCCTTTTATAGAGGATTAGGGATACAAAATGACAAGGGAATTCATTATTGAGTGAGTGGATGAGTGGGTGGATGAGTGGGTGGATGAGTGGGTGGATGAGTGGAAAATGCCAAAGAACTTTTGTGAGTGGAATATTATTAAAATTTCTTGTCTCTAAAATATCATTCAGTGATGAACTCATGGATAACATCAGAATGAAGCAAAGTGGTCTTCATGAAAGTTCTAGGAAATTGTCTCAACTTTTCAATTCCACCAAAATCATCTAAAAATTCGTCCTACAGCCCAAGATATGACCCAATTACTGCAGACTGTTCAAGCCCAGTTTCAGCACCTCTGTTTTGACTTCCAGACCCAATATGACCTCTAAGCTATTCGATTGAGCTCTTGTGTTTTTCATGAAAGTTGTAGATATGGGTCTTAACTTTTAGATTCCAAATTTTCAGCCCATTACGATTCCTTAAACTCGAATTATGCAATGATTACTACACACTGTTTGGGTTACAATTACAAAACTCGTGTTCTGACTTCTAAGCGCAGTTAGCTCCACTAGATGTTCGATTTTTCCATGGAGAAGCAGAGAGTTGTTTTTACATGCCTTACATGATCATTGTTTGCCCCAAAACGCTTATATATGCTTTGATGATGATCATGTCTTTCTTGACAAACTTGAATCTTGCTTTGAAAATGCTTAAACTATGCTTTTGGATTCAAGTGCGTATGTTCTTCATTTATTCTTGTAAGAGCTAACATTGCATGATTGATAATATGGTACAGGTTTTACATTGTATATCAACCTAAATTATGCTTGTAAATAAGTTTAAATGATATTTGATGCTAACCCATGTTTTAGAGAACTTTTGAAATATAGTCATCAAATATTGAAATGTCAAGCATATGTGGATAAATGAGAAATGTTGAAGGAAAAGGAACATGAGGAGACTTTCTTCAAGTGAAATGAAATGAAATACTCAATGGAAGAAAGTACAAACTCAAAGGACCTATAAATGAAGAACATTCTAAAGGAGCATCACTTTCTATCTAACCCAATAAGTATCTCTATCCCTAAACTTTTTGGTATTCTCTATGCTATGGATTATATGATACTTGTTGAATTGATCTTAAAAGATTAGATGTTTTCCTTACATGAGAAGCATGCTTAACATTAACAAAGTGCCTAATTGGACATTAAATTGCTAGTTTTGTCATTGCATTTGGGGTGGATGACATTAGTTCTATACATATAGCATATTTCATCATGATGAATGTTTGATATCTATGATTCTCTTGATCTATGGTTTCTTAGTAGTATAACACTTATGAGAATCATGCTCTTTTTTAAAAGAATTTCTTATTTGATTAAAAAGTTTTTTTAAGGCAAAATCTCCTATCATATTTGAAAGAAGCTTTTAAAGTTCTATATCCTTGAGAATCCTTTGAACTTGTCTTAAGACCTTGAAAGTATTATCACCTCCTAATTGTCTTAAAAAATTAGAAATCATTCGATTTGTGCTATAAATATAGTGCTCTCTTCATTACTTTGAAATGTTTTATTAAATCTTGAGAGAGTATTTAAGAAAGTTTCCAAATAAAATCTTTTGAAATGTTCTATAGAGACCATCTTAATACTTCAAAAGATAAGCCTTGTTCTGCAAAAGTGTTTTATCTTTCCAAGGCTCTTGTTTAATGAGAAGGAGAGGAGATGTACTTTCAAATGTTCCTTTGACTTGGATTTGTTCACTCTTAAGGAATATGTGGTTTCAATATAAGACCCTTCTACCCTTCTAAAATGTTTTTGGAAATGTAATATGTTATCATAAAATTCTTTTTGAAAGGGGGAGAAGCTTTAAGATGGTTTGTGATTGATGGATTAAGAATATATGTCTTTGCCTTGCTTCTCTTTATGGTAATGTGCTTACATGGTCTTGGCATGCATATTTCCCTTTATCTATCTTGTGCTTCAATAAGGGGGGAGCTTATCTTACATATCATTCTTCCATATCCTTGTTAACTAAGAACATATGCATAACTATGTTAAACTATTATGTTTGATATTTTGATAATATGCATATTTTGAGGGGGAGCCTAGTTCTTAAATTGTTGCTTATATCTCTTTGCTCACATCCTTATTTGACATGAAGTGTTTTATTATTCATACTATCAACATGTCAACAAAGATCATCTCTTATTATCTTTCCCTCTATCAATGAAAGAAGGTAAACATTCTTAAACTTTATATCTTTTGATTCTTTCATTGAGAAATGCTTGATATGTGACAAGTTGTATGATCTATCATTTGAAAACCTCAAATCCATGATCTTACACAAATATTTTGTAACTCCTAACAAGTGATATCAAGTGGTACTTATTTATCATGTAGTATGCAAGATATTATATGCTAGAGATAATTTCTTAAGTTCATTGCTATCATGTGCTAAATATTGATGTATCAAAATATGACAAGCTTTGCATGAATAATCTTTTATATCTTGAAAACATACTTGTTTCATCTCTTTGTTCTTGAATCATGTGTAGAATCAAATAAAGGAAGACAATTATGTTTTGAATAACTTGAAGCAGTTTTTGGTTTTAATGATCTTATTCTTTTTGACAACATGAGTTTTATCTATAGGATGATAGAAAATATTATCTTTGCTTCCTAAGCCTTTTTGTTGATGTCAAATAGGGGAAGTGAAAATTGAAAAGGAAAATATGTTCTTGTACTTATTGTTTGATATGCTTACATGAATATCTATTCATGTATATTCCTCAACATATTTTTCTTTGGTGATTTGTCATCATAAAAAAGGGAGAGATTGTGGAAATAAGTTTGCCCTAATGATTTAATATGTTAAGTTTTGATGATGACAAATACAAGACAAAAAGAATGATGCTTATGCTTGATAGATGTGCTTTATAGATGACAAATGCATCATAAAAGAATATTGATCATGTTACATATATGTGCTTAAAAGAGATATATTGGATCATGCATGATTATGTACTTTATTTAGTTACACTTCACTTAATAATCATGCAATGAGATATATGCAACATTCTTATATACATGTTAGACTAACTAGAGTTATACATTTATGAATAATGCATATTAAGATATTAAGTTATGAATTTGGACAAACTATACTTATTTTAAGTGAGCAATACTTTATAAGATAGTCCTAGTACCAAGAGTGAGCATTGCAACTAGAAAGCAAAAGATCACAACTATGCTTAACTCAAGAAGAATGATAATGATAAAGATGTTCCAAGCAATTTATAAGATTTGAAGAGATGAAATTTGTGAAAGCTTGGATTACATCAAGAAGCCTAAGGAACAGAATTGGTATATTTTCTTTTTAGGTTTTATCCTATGTAAAGATAGAGGTTTTACAAGAAAAAAGCTCAAATATGTTTTTAAGTGTTTAAAAATGGTTCTTACATGTTTAAATGTCCAACAAACTATTTTTGGAAAGTTAATCTTAGTGGTAGTTCATACCTTTGGAAAATAGCCAAGTTTGTGTTTTACAAAATTGATATTTAGTTACTATTTTGATCATAAATTTCAAATTACTTTGAGTTTTATTGTGAAACTTATTTCATATGAAAATAGACTCAAATATCTTTCCAATGAGTGGTCATTTACTTTAAACGGATAAGAAATGAAGAAGTTATGACCATTTAAAGTCATTTTTCAAAAACAGTCAAGTTTGAGTTTTGAAAAGCTTATCTTTGATTACTCTTTTGATCATATCTTTCAAAATACTTTGAGTTTTATTCTGAAACTTATTTCATTTGAAAATAGAATCAAAGATCTTTCCAATGAATGGTCATTCGCTTTAATCGGATAAGAAATGAAGAAGTTATGACCTTTTAAGTCAGCTTTCAAAATCAGAAATGTTGTAATTGATTACCAGAAGTGTGTAATCAATTACCAAGTGCTCAGAAACGTTCCCAATGGCTATAAATGACTAGTTTTCATAAAAAATCATTTCTAAACACTACCAACGGCTATTTTGTCACTTGAGCTCTATATATAAGTGTTGTATGAAGCTTATACACCTCTTGAACACTTGATTTGATCCTTGAATCACCAAAATCATATTTTGAGCTCTTTATTGCAAAATTCTTCTATTCCTTTGTTCTTCAATTTGTATTATCCACTCTTGAGAGAGTTTTCTATCATCTATACTTTGTTCTTCAAGTTGTATATCTACTCTTGTGAGAATTTCTATTCTTTCTCTTCATCTTGAAATCATTGTAAGAGGGTAAGGTATCCCTCTAGAGAAAAGGGTGAAGTATCCCTTGTTTGTAAAGAGGGTGAGGTATCCCTTGTTGGTAAAGAGGGTGAGGTATCCCTCAAGATTGTAAATGGTGAGGTATCCCTTGAAGTTAAGGCTCAAGCACAAAGGGTGAGGTATCCCAAGGTGTGGTGAGTGCTCTATTATGTAAAGGTTACAAGCACCCATTAAAGGTTAAAGATATAGTGAAAAATCTCGAGTGATTGCTTGAGGACTAGACGTAGGCCACAAATGGATTAGTGGCTGAACCAGGATAAATCTTGTGTTTGATCTTCTCAACTTTATCTCTTTACATTTGTGCCTTAATTATATATGCTTGAGTTGAATTTGATATCTAGCTTATTTACTTGATTTATCCTATAGCCCAAGTGGTATTTGTGAAATTACTATTAGTTGTACCTTTGTTAAACTTATTATGTTGCATTTATTAATTGAGTTATTCAAAATGCTTAATTTCTCTAAGGTGTTTTAAAATTTGTAATCACCCAATTTACCCTCCTCTTAGGTGATGGTTGCCGTGGCTAACAGAAGAGATAAGAGGATATATACAGATCAGTTACAATTCAAAATCTAAACAACAAACTATAGTTAATCCACAAAGTAACTAATTCTAACACCCCGTCTCAAGTTGGTGCATGGATGTCACACATCCACAACTTGTCAAGAGAATTATTAAAAGCACTGAATGCATAGCCTTGGTAAGTATATCAGCAAGTTGTTGTTCTAATTTTACAAAAGGAAAAGCAATAATACCAGCTTTAATCTTTTCCTTGACGAAATGTCTATCGATTTCTACATGTTTTGTCTGATCATGTTGGATTGAATTGTGATTAATCTCTATTGCTGACTTGTTATCACAGTGAAGCTTCATTGCATCCTTTGGTTCATACCCAAGATCCTTCAAAAGATTCTTAAGCCATAACAGTTCACATATTCCTGCAACCATCCCTTTGAATTCTGCTTCTGTGCTTGATCTAGCCACCACTTGTTGCTTTTTGCTCCTCCAAGTTACTAGATTTCCTCCCACAAAAGTGAAGTAGCCTCCTGTAGATCTTCGGTCATCAGCTGATCCAGCCCAGTCAGCATCCGTTTAGCCTTTAACTTCGAGGTGGCCATGGTTTAAGAATAACAATCCTTTTCCTGGAGTAGACTTTAAGTATCTCAAAATGTATTCAACAGCATCCATATAGGGTTTTTAGGATCATGCATAAATTGGCTCACAACATTAACCGCATATGCTATGTCGAGTCTAGTATGGGATAAGTAAATCAACTTGCCAACAAGTCTTTGATACCTTCCTCCATCAGTACTTGATGCATCAGCACAATGAAAATTCCTGTGATTTTGCTCTATGGGAGTGTCAACTGGTTTACATCCAAGCATTCTTGTCTCACTTAACAAATCTAATACATATTTTCTTTGAAAAGAAAGATACCATGTCTAGATCTTGCGACTTCAATTCCTAAAAGATATTTGAGACCTCCAAGCTATTTCATGTCAAATTCAGAAGCTAAATATTGTTGTAGACTCATAATTTCTTCAGGATCATTTCCAATTAATGTAGTACTCTTACCTTGTTTATGCTTAAGAAACAAGGTATGGTTTGAATTACTTTGCTTGTAACCAAAAATATTCATAGATTTTGTGAATATTCCAAACCAAGCCCTAGGTGATTGTTTTAATCTATATAGGGCCTTCTTAAGTTTGCACACCATAGAAGTATTTGAGTATTTCGGTATGCCTGGAGGAGGATCCATATATACTTCTTCAGTTAAATCTCCATGTAGAAAGGCATTTTTTACATCAAATTGGAGGAGAGGCCAATCTTGGTTCGCTTCTAGTGACAATAATACTCTCACTGTATTAAGCTTTGCAACTGGTGCAAAGGTTTCTTGATAGTCTACTTTATAGGATTGAGTGTAGCCCTTGGCAACTAACCTTGCTTTATACCTCTCAACACTTCCATCAACTTTATGCTTGACTGTGAACACCCATCTATAACCTATAGTACTCTTTCCTTATGGTAAAGGTACAAGTTCTCAAGTAGTATTCTTCTCTAAAGCTGCCATTTCTTTTGCCATCGCCTGGATCCACCTGGAATCTACTAAAGCTTCCTGCATATTACTAGGTGTAGAGACAACAAATAATTGGCATACAAAATTTGTATATGACTTGGACAACTTCTGGGATGATACATAATTGTTTATAGGGTATTTGACCTTACAATTAGGATCCGGTTCATACCTGACTAGAGGTTGTCCTATGTTAGAGCGAGGTGGAAGAGTATATTGCCTCACTACAGGGCTAGAATCAGATTTACTAGGAGTAGAAATACTGTTCTGAGTATCAGTAATAGGATGACTAGAAATAGTAGGTTCAAGTGATACCTCTTGAGAATTTTTCGCAGATTGGATTAGCAGTGGATTTGTTGTTGAATGAGAAGCTATACTATTATTTTCAGTTATGCTCTCATTTCCATTATCCTGAATTTCATCATCTGCAGTGGTTATATTCTCTGGTGTTAAAAAATCAAACACCCTGATATCTTGATTCTGCACATCTAAATCATACCCCCTCTGAGGTGGAGAATTAGGTGTTTTTATTGGATAAAACATTTCATGCTCATGAAAGGTAACATCCATTAAAACAAAAAAAAAATTAAAGGTGGATGATAAGCCTTATATCCTTTTTGGGTGATGTTATATCCCACAAAAACACACTTTATTGCTCTGGACTCTAATTTTGTGTGTTGGTGAGGATGCAAATGCACATATATGACACAACAAAAAACATGTGGTGGTAAATTATTGACTGAAGTAATTGTGCAATGATTAGAAAGTATGTCAAGAGGTCTCTTGAAATTCAAAACACTTGAGGGAACTTGGTTGATAAGATAAACTGTCGAGCTCAAGGCTTCACCCCATAGGAAAGATGGAATATTACCATCAATTAAGAGAGATCTAGTAACCTCCAAAAGGTGTCTATTTTTCCTCTCAGCTACACCATTCTGCTGAGGAGAGTTAGGACATGATGTTTGGTGAAGAATACCAATTGAATCCATATAGTTTTTCAATTCTTTATTGAAGTATTCCCCCTATTATCAGATCTAACTACCTTTATAGAAGTATTAAATTGTGTAGTTATCATTTTTGAAATACTTGAAAAACACTGCACACATCACTCTTAGGTTTAAGCAAATATAGCCAAGTCATTCTTGTGCAATCATCAACAAATGTCACAAACCATCTCATTCCATTATGTGTGGGAAGAGGGGTTGGTCTCCAAACATCAGAGTGAATAAGTGAAAAAGGAGCATCAGCTTTACTATTATTCATAGGAAAAGTAACACGGTGACTTTTTGCCATTACACAAGTTTCACATTTAAAATCAGAGATGTTACAATGGTTAAACAATGAGGGAAACAATCTCCTAAGATAACTAAAAGATGGATGCCCTAATCGCCTATGTCATTGCCAAATCTCTTCTTTATTTTTATCTCGTAAGCTATCACTAAAGTGGGCTAGTACTTTTCCTTTGGTATGTTGAGAGTTACCTTCTAGATAGTATAATCCTCCACTTCTTTTACCACTGCCAATCTTCTCCTTGGTATGAATATTCTGTATGATACAATGTGTGGGAAAGAACAAGACAACACAATCAAGGGACTTTGTTAGTTGACTAACAGAGATGAGATTGCAATTAAGAGAGGGAACAAAAAGAACATCAGAAATAGATAACAAAGGAGAGAGAGAGAGAGACACTATACCAACACCCAAAATAGGAGAAGAAACACCATTAGCATTCACAATGACTGGAATAGGACTATTTGAAGATAAATGTGTGAGCATATGTCTATCATAAGTAATATGATTTGTTGCACCAATATCAATTATCCAATCACTACTCTTAGTAAAAGCAGAAAACCCATAAACAAATTGAGATGTACCTGACGTAGCAACAAATCCAGCAGCATTGGTAGGATTGTCCATGGGAACCTCTATTTTTTTACTTTTAGGATGCCAATCAAGATAGCCATATAGCTTGAAGTAGGTATCCTTAGTGTGATTGTTACCATGACAATGTGTACATTTGCGATTTCCTTTCTTGGAGTTAGCAGTCCTTTTTATAATCATAGCAGCACCTTCACTCTGTGTTCTGCATAGCATGGTTTCTTGGCGATTTGCCTCAACACAAACATTTGCATATACAGTTTGTATATTTGGAAGTGGTATAGTTGCAAGGATTCGACCACGTACCCCGTCCAAATATGAATCAAGGCCTGCTAGAAAGATGTACACACGTTGCGCATTCACCTTGTTGGTATATTTATTAGTATCATTAGTGCACTCCATTGTACAACCCTCAATTTCATCAAGTTCCTGGCAAAGTTTCTGCAATTTTGCAAAATAGGAAACAATAGAACCTCCATTTTGTCCGACAGATATTACCTCACAATAAAGCTGATATGCTTTTGATACATCTTAACTGATGGAGTATGTTTCCTTAACAGAGTCCCAAATCTTCTTAGCTGTGGATAAACAAATGAAAAGTGATCTAACATCTTTGGTCATTGCATCCAGGAGCCAGGATTTGACCATACAATTTTCATCTTCCCAAGCTTCATATTCCTCAGATTCTTTATCCTTTGGTGCCTCCTTCTTTCCGGAGATGTAACCCCAACGTTTACGACCTTGTATCTTGTTCTCTATATTTAGGGCCCATTCAGTGTAATTAGGGCCGTCAAGATGCTCAGGTGTGAGGGATGAAGACAGATCCTGTATTGAGCAGAATCTGATTTATCTGATTTACTCTCCATGTTCTCACCCAGAAACCAAGCTCTGACTCTTAGAGATGAAAGGAAACCAGAGTTAGCTTTGATACCATATTAGAAAATGATTTCTTACTTTTATTCATCTCAGTCTAGGTATAAATACACATTCCTATAACTAGATTACAAAGATCTCCATGATTCTAGGAGAAAAAAAGGAAAAACAAAAATACAAGGAAGAGATAAGAGGATATATACAGATAAGTTACAATTCAAAAATCTAAACAACAAACTATAGCTAATCCACAAAATAACTAATTCTAACACATTACACCACATTCA
This sequence comes from Ormosia emarginata, assembly GCA_029884605.1. Lineage (NCBI taxonomy): Eukaryota > Viridiplantae > Streptophyta > Magnoliopsida > Fabales > Fabaceae > Ormosia > Ormosia emarginata. Next base: position 4,167,483 of record JAQQTP010000080.1, on the reverse strand, counting down.
CATCTCTCACACAGCATCCAATCCACATCCTCATTTATCATCACACACACTCTTAATCATCCTCATTTATCATTTAACAACAAGGAGCAAATAACACATGACCCCATTCCTTTCTCACTTGAAATTAATCACAACCCACAAAAAATTCTCCCCTAAACATCACACAGCAGCTTCAATCATACACCCAAACCTCTTGGCTTCAAATCACACAACAAACACATCACCAACACCAACCCAATAATAGAATACCAAAATAGCCCCATCAACCACCATTCCTTTATAACCCAAAACAGAGAACCAACTCAAAACCCATAAACAAAAACCAATCCCTTATAGCCATCCCCTGTAAACTCTACCTTTAGAACCACTCTGAGCGTTCCTATGTTTTTGCGAAAACCAAATTCCCCAGTTACATTCGTTTTCTATTTTACTTACTTTTGTTGGGCTTAGGTTATAGGCTGATTTTGTTTTACTTGGGTTTAAGTTATTTGAGCTATTATGTAGTTAATTTTGGCCATGCTTTTTTTAGTGCTTATTTGTTTGTTATCTTGAGCTGAGAAGAGAGAACCCTGTTAGGTAACTTAAGGTTAGCATTTTTTTTAAAAAAAAAATTGGAATTGGGTTGGCTTTTCATTAAAGGTTAATCTGATTTTTTTTTAATTTTTAATGCATAAAAATAAAAAAATATAAAAAATTAGGAAAGTTATTAGATATAAAATGGATTTTGATAAAGAAAAAAAAAAAGAAGAGAATCAAAAATTCAAAGTGATGAAAAATATTCTAAGTGTTCTTATTTGGATTATTTAAAGTTAGCTTGCTTCTAGTTTAATTATATTTACTTTGTTCAATGTTATGATTTTATTTTGATTTTAGAATGTTGCTGCTTGATTATCATAGTCCATGTTTCTTTTTTTTTTTCCATGGTTAAAAAATGTTAATTTCATAATTGTTAAATAAAATTGCTAAAAACAAAAATAAAGTCTTTTGATCTACGCAACAATCTGTGACGTTGATTGTATAATTTATCATCCTTAAATGTCGTATGAATTGTAAAAGTTTATCGTATAATTTTGCTATCTTGAACTCTAAGCAAAAGTGGATATATTTTTAAATCAAATCTCTCTTCAAAAATCTTTTTAAAATTAAAATCAACTAATTCACAAATATTTTTTAGAGAATTACATTGCATTTGAGTTTCTCATTGCATTCGGGGAACAAGTAAGTCGAAAGTCAAGTCAAAAATTAATTTTTTTATAATTAATTCGTCTTCTTTCTTTTTTGAATAATTATAATATCTCAATTTATCTTTTAAAAAGGGGTAAAATAAATATTTTAAGGTTATAAATAATTTACACAATTAACTAAGGGTAATCATCTAAGAATGAGTGTATCAGAGTGTTGTGAGATTTAGTTTTCATCTTTTCCTATACATAATCAGTTTCGAACTCAACTTGGTTTCAAAAATCAATTTATTTTAAAAGGTTTTCAAACTTTTTCTAATTTAAATAAAGTTGGTGGCGACTCCATCTTTTCTTAAAAAATTTCTTTTTCATTATTCCTCGTCGCAATTACGATTGTGACACCCATGTGTTGTGTGCTCATTTTGTTTTAGTTCTGCCAAGTGAATTCTCTTGAATTGACTGTGTTTTAACTTGTTACACTTTATTTATTAAATTATTGAAAATTTTCTCCATTAACTATTTTTTTTTTTTTTTTCTAATGATTTGATTTAAATTTTTTTATTGAGAAATTATTTTATTATATGATATTTTTACTTGTTAATAAAAGACATGTGCTCTATTTGTTCTGTTTCTGTTATATTATATAATAATTGCTCACTTAGTCACAACTCACCTAAATCGTGATTATATTTTTTAGATAAAGGAAATGAGATAGTTTTCAGTTCTACTCGTTTAGTTTGATCGAGAAGTCTAGTACAATAATGGTTGGTGAGCCCAACACATTATTCGTGTGGGCAAATTTTTAGATTTTATTTTATTTTGTTATTGACTTTGGTTGAAAATATTATGATTTATTGATCTTAGAGTTACTCCATTATTTTCGCAAGTAGGATTTCAGATAGATGGTAGATTCTTTGTATGTTTGAAATGCTTGACGACCTTATTCGGGGTTATGCGTAAGTTATTTACAATGTAGAGACTTGTATGGTTTGGACTAGCCTATGAGTTGCATTTGTCATATACTAATTATGGACCTCGAGTTTGGATCGTGACAATATATAATGAGATTTAATTTCTGTCTGTACTTGGTATCATAACATTCTTTAAATATGAGATAATATTATTTGTGAGTACTGAGATTACTGACGGGCGCCGAACTCAGTCAAAATTATAACCGAAGTTATTACCTAAACTTGTAGCACAGTGACAACGCCGGATCGTCTCCTCAAGGATCGTAAATGCAATTTAATCAAATCAAGTGAAAGTTAGCAAAGGGGGGTTTGACAGTTTAAGATCGTACTTAACAAAATTAACGGAAGAAATGATAAATAAAGAGTAGTCAATTTAGAAACCTATCCAAGATTGGGTGGATTCAATCATAGACCCTTCATAAAACACTTGAAGCGCAATTGAATTGTTAATTTGGATCTAACCGAGATCTCTGCATCAAATCCAGAATTCATACTAGACGATCGTCTAGAATTCAATTAACAAGTGATAAACACAAATCCGCAATCGCACCATTCATGAAAATCTATGTTAATTTCAAGTACCGAATTCAATTAACTTAGGCACAAATTAGTAACCTAACCTCTTCAATTCTGTGATTAATTTAGATCAATCAGTTCTAAGTTTTATCACAAATCTCAATCTTCATTTATGTGATTAGTTTAGATCAATTAGTTCTAAGTTTCATCACAAATCTCAATCTTAAACTAAGATCAAATCAGATCAACATAAATAGAATCACCATTCATGCATTCAAGATCAAGAAGAAGAAGAAAGAAGAAGAAGGAAGAAGAAAAGAGGAATTCAATTACAAATCAAATACAATGCATAACCAAGGTCTCAAGAATCCAAACCACAATCTTTTCAAGAGTTCTAAATTGACCCAAAGTAGCTTAGCCCTCCATTACCATGAAGGGGAGCATCAAAATATACAAAAACTATGAGAAACTATGAAGAAGCAAGAAGAAACTTAGAGAGAAATGAACGAGAATTACATGTTGTTCATGATAAATGGTGCCTTTTATAGAAGTCTAAGGTAACAAAATGACAAAGGAAAGTGGGCGGATGAGTGGATGAGTGAGTGGAGTGTTTGAGTGGATGGATTAGTGGGTTGGTTTAATGGATTGGTTTAGTGGATGAGTGAGTGGAATGGTTGAGTGGTTGAATTAGTGAAAAATGCCAAAGGACTTTTGGTGAGTGGGAAATTATGGACATGAATGGGTGAGTGGATGGATTAGTGGATGAGTGGGTGGAGTGGTTAAGTGGTTGGATTAGTGTATGAGTGGATGAGTGGGTGAGTTAGTGGATGAGTGGATGAGTGGATGAGTGGATTAGTGGATGGATGAGTGGGTGGTTGAGGACGAAAATTTCGTATCTGACTTGGAAGCCAAAAACGACCCACTATAATTCAGAACTACGAAAAGTGTTCTTCATGAAAGTTGTATATCCTTGTCTTGGCTATAAAATGGATAGCTGGTTCGTTTAATTTGGCTTCCTTAAGCCCAAGATATGTCCCAAATACCGTAGGTTGCTCAAACCCAACTTCAGCTCCTCTGTTCCTACTTGGAAGCTCAAAATGACCTACTAGACTTCTTTTTCTCAAAATATGTTCTTCATGAAAGTTGTTTATTTGGATCTTGACTATCCACTGTCCAAATTTCAGCCCATATCCATTATTACATCTTGAGATATGATTTTATGAGTGCACACTGTTCGGATTCTACTGACAGAACCCGTATTCTGACTTCCATGTAAACTTAGGTCCCTTAGACATCTGAATCGGACTTCGAGCTCTTCATCAAAGTTGTAGAGCTTTCTCTTAGCTTTCCTACAAAGTAAAATTCATGTTCATCAGATATTAGGAACTCAAGTTATGGCCAAAATACAGAAACAGTGTCAAATCTCAATAATGCTGAAAATATTCAATTAGGACCAATTTGAGCTCAAACTCACAAAATCATACCAAACTCAATCAATTAAGAATATGAAGAGTGTAAATGACTAAACATAAGGGTTTCTTAATGAATAAAATATGCGATTATCAAATTCCCCCACACTTAGCTTTTTGCACTCTTGGGCAAAACTCAGGACCAAAACAAGGACATAAGAGATTAACAAAAATTTAAATTCCAACGACATTCAAGAGCCCAAAATTTTTACAATCAAGAAGAACAACCAAAGGTTCAAAGGATCAAAACATTCATGAGTTAACAATTCTCCACATCTCAAACCAACAAGCAAGGTATCTTCAACATGAATTGAGAATGATAGATCTTCACAAGTTTCCCTCTCAATCTCTCAAGTGTTTAAAAGGTAGGTATTTCACTCAATTCAACCCATGAAAATTGCACTACCATAAGCTTGCTTATCTTCTACTTCTCCGCTACTCAAAACACATGCACACACAAATCATGAGGACTTTATTCAAGGTTGTAGTGAGGTCAAGGTAACAGGAGAGGATAAAATGGATATGAGAAGATAAATACCAAAGAGAACAAAAGCAAATGAGAGCTGAGTTCAAATAACAAGCATAAAAGTTCATCCCAACTCTAGTGTATATCCCTTTACATATTCATTTCCCAATCCTTTTCTTTTTTTTTTTTTTAAACACTTGGTTTTTTTTTTCTTTTTTTTTTTTTTTTTTTTTTTTTTTTTTTATATATATGAACATAACTATATACATACATTTTTTTTTTTTTTTGGGCACTCTTTTCTTTTTCAACAACCATTTTGTACACACACTCCCATACTTGTTCAAAAACTCATCCATTAACTAAGCTAATGTTCTTTTATTCCCTAAGGTAAAGTAAGAACACGATTTCTCATTTAAGGCACATAATGAGCTAGAAACAAGGAATGGTCAAATAAGCTCAAAGGGGTTAAGCAAAGGAAAAAATATACAAGGTTGGCAGAATCGAGAATTTTCAAGAAGTCAAAAGAGTGCTTGATATCATATTGAAAACAAGGTTGGCTATTTGGTTAAACTAGCTAATTAAGAAAGAGGGCCTCAATCATGTTCATGCATGCAAGTGAAATGTAGCCTAAAAAAGAATCGAAGCAAGTTCTAGAGTGATCATTAACATGAGTGAAAATCACACAAGAAAGAAGAGAATGACATAAATGTTGAATCCATCCATTAGGCTCAAAATCTCACAAGGTATGCATCCATCAAACTCAATTCATCAATTCAATCATCCATCACCAAGCATATCAGTTCAAGAAGGGAGAAAAGTTATTCAATCATGCAATGATCCCTTTTTTGTGTTTTTTTTAACAACCAAAAGAAACATGCTAAAATCTCTCCCCCACACTTAATATAACATTGCCCTCAATGTGAAAGAGAGATATAGAAAAGAGCAACACAACCTGATAAGAAGTGAATCAACGCCAAGCAGAAAAGAAGCACACTGTCAGTTACGCCTCAGACCCTGAAAAGAAATCAAATAAGAAAACGTTAGGACTTCCACAATTTAATACTAATTAATTACTATAAAAAAAAAACTCCTTACTCTGCCACCAATTAAGATGCGTCTCAAGAGTAAAATTCTCCTTACTCTGCCATCACTAATTGGTTTAATAAGTCCATGACAATCATATCATACTTTCCAAACAAAACAAAATTTTTTTTTTTAATAAAATCAAACCCATTAAAGAGAAAGTGTCAGATCTGGCTTTTTTTTCTTGTTACTTCCTTCGCTGCTTCCTGTTGACCAATCTATCTGAGCTAATACCTTATCAGGAACATACTCAAAAGCTTCTAATTTATCAATGAGCTCATCAATAGTGGAGGCAGAGATAAGAAGTTGTCTTACCGAAGGAGTGATAAATTTACTTCCATGCTTTGTCAAGAAAAAATAATAAAAGATCAAAGAAATTATTAACATTCAACAAACCAATGAGCCTAGGTTATGGTGGATGTTCGAGTTCAGTAATTTCCAAGAGACAATTTGAAAAATCTCTTCCAAAGTACCAAAACCACCAGGTAAAACAAGAAATGCATCAGAATTGTCAACCATTATTTTCATTCGTCCATGATAGATGTTACCAATTTCTTCTCCAATTGTCCTTCCAAATGATGTTATTTTCAGCTAAAGGTTTAGGAATAACACCTAAAACCTGACTGCCTCCTAAAAAGGCAGCAAGTGATACAGCCCCACCCACGGCAACCTCCCCCATATACAAGATGAATATTCCTCGCAGCAAGTGATCGACCAAGAGTGCTAGCTGCGTTTACAAACTCTAATCCCTTCCCATAACTTGACCCACAAAAAACACAGACATTTTTGAGGTTACGAATAGAAGCCCCATTCTATACTCTTCCTCCCTTTGAGTGTCTCTGAGTTGAAGGAAAATGGAGTGTTTAAATAAGAAAAAGAATGGAAAGGGGAATAATTACACCTATAAGGGTAGGTTGGCTGTTGTCAGAAAAGGTTGAAATTAAGAAACACAGAATCTTTTTTTCTTTTTCTTTTTCTTTTTCTTTTTATTTTTTATTTTTTATTTTTTACTTCAAGAAAACCATCAAGGTAAAGAAGTCTAGAAACCCCTGAAGGACCCTGCTCAAAGGATTGTCTGTACAAAAATCAAAATACAATAAAATGATACAAAGATAAAAGAAATAGAAAATGATGACATACCTGTATGTACAGTTTCCATGGCGTATCTTTATACTGCGCGTCATGAGTGCAGTAGACATCACGTCCTTTTTTTTTTTTTTTGAAATTGTTAGAAAAACTTGATGAAAGATGAGTGCATACTTACTTAAGATTAGGATGGAGGTAGTCTGCTCTTTCGGCTTTGTGCCAAAGCATTGTTGACCAAAGATTTGACCCATTCAAGACCAGCGCAACATATGGCTCCCAAAAGGGACAAGTGGCCATAATATGACTAGACATGTAGGATACAATCTACCTTCTTTGTTTTTCAATTAAGAAGGCTGGATCGTGATGCATGCATTTCCCCATTCACGGTGTGTGTTACCAAAGCCAACCCTAAGACGTATACATAATTTTTGTTTTTTTTTTTTTTTTTTTTTTTTTGTTTTTGTTTTTTTTTTTTTGTTTTTTTTTTTTTGAGAGATGACATGAGAAGAAGATGATATATACAGATTGTTTGTGGATATGGCTCACATCTCGCTCTAGTTTAACGTCCAAAGAACGGCTTAAACGTCTTCTATGAGTCGAGGATAAGTTTCCCATCCAATTTTCTTATAAATTGGCAAACAGTTCTTTTAGAGTCAAATTCCTAAGATCAGCGTTTTTCTTCATCCTTGAAGAGATTCCACAATTTAAGAATTTCACGATCCACCAATCCACAAGAATGCGTCTCAAGAGTCAATAAGATATCATCTAATGACTCCTTACTCACCCATTCTTAATGAAGAAAATTTTATCTTCTCTATTTGCGGAAACCATCCCCAAAGTATGACATCGCTTGTTACGCCTCCATCGTCCACATTTGTGACGGACTTGTAACCTTTTTGCTCTTCTCCTTTTAGAATATGAACTTCTTCCAAGACCGGGCATATATGAGTCAAATGAAATTTGAGGACTCACCTGCTAATCGGACCTTCGCTTCAATTATCCAGCGTACATCTTCTGGCATACCTTTGTGCATTAACAATCTCAATCTTTCACATCGAACTTTGTAGATTTTTCTCAGAGCATTTTGAGGAAGAGAAGGAAAATGTTTTCTCAGGTTTGAAAGAATGACATCCATTTTGAAGGAGAAGAAGGGTTCAGTTATTTTGGGAAACTGAAAAATAAACCGACTTGAGAGTCACGGAGTACCATATCCGCCACTTAACCGGCAACACAAAGAACTCAAGAACTTGGTTTTCCAGGAATGGTTGAGTCTTTGTCCATTAACTTTAAGCGCATTACCATTCCTAGGATCCTCAATATCTACGGCCCCAGAGGATACACGTGTTTGACAACAAAAGAACCGTGCCACCTGGATCTCAATTTTTCAAGGAGTAGGTGCGGATGATAATCTCAAAGCAGAACCTTTTTGACCAATTTCCACAACTTTTGCAAAAGGTGTAACAGACCTTGAATAAAATGGGCCAATAAAATCCATACTGCAAGATTTTCGCAGTTGTTGTCGTTGAAGAAAAAGTGACCTCCACTTGCTTCCGAGTGATAAAATTTAATGGCACTACCTACCTTATTGTCGGGCACACAGCTGCTTTTTTTTTTCTTTCTTTTTTTTTCTATTTTTTTTTTTTCTATTTTTTTCTATTTTTTTTTCTATTTTTTTCTTTTTTTTTTTATTCATAATGCGGATGGAGAAGGTTCATCACCTCCACTTCGCATTCTCCGGAAGTTCATGATAATCTTGTTTGAGGCGGTGTCCATTTACGATGAAAGCTTTGGCGGTGACCTCACTTTTAATCTGAACGCAAGACCGAAGGAAAACCTTAGTAACAATAAATGGTCCATCCCATCTAGACCTTAATTTGCCAGGCATTAGTCGGAGGCGGGAGTTATAGAGGAGAACTTTTTGACCAATCTCAAATGTTTTCCTCAGAATCAACTTATCATGGAAGGCTTTGGTCTTCTCCTTATAGAGTTTGGAACTTTCATAAGCCTCCAAGCGAATCTCTTCCAATTGCCTTGCACTGCAGCTTCCTCTCCATACCTGCTTGATCTAGGTCCAAGTTGCACCTTTTCACTGCCCAGAATGCATGATGCTCAATTTCCACGACAGGTGGCAGGCTTTTCCAAAAACAATCCGATACGGAGACATTCCGATTGGTGTCTTATAAGCATCCGGAAGCCCATAAAGCATCCTCAAGCCTCTTGCTCCATGTTTCTGTTAGGTTGAACTCTTCTTATCTGTTTGATCTCCCCGTTGGAAATCTCGGCTTGCCCATTAGTTTGGGGATGGTAAGGTGTAGAAACTTTGTGCAAGACCCCATACTTTTTCATCAAAGCTTCCATGCTTCGATTACAAAAATGTGAACCCTGATCACTGATGATGGCCTTCTAACTCCAAACCTGCAGAAAATCTGTGATCTAACAAAATCCACAACAACTTTGGAATCATCAGTCCGAGTAGCTTTCGCCTCCACCCACTTGGATACATAATCAACAGTTAGCAAAATGTAAACAAAACCAAAAGAAACAGGAAAGGGTCCCATAAAATCAATATCCCATACATCAAAAATCTCACAGAATAATAAGGATTTCTGGGGCATCTCATTCCTTCGAGAAGTGTTTCTTATTTTGGCATTGATCACAAGATTTACAAAACACATATGCATCATGAAATAGAGTGTGCCAATATAATCCAGATTTCAAAACTTTCCTAGCAGTCCTTTGGGGACCAAAATGACCGCCACATGCAAGTGTATGACAAAAGCTAAGAATAGAATGAAATTCATTATCAGGCACACATCTCCTAATGACTTGGTCACTACAAAATTTCCACAAATAAGGGTCATCCCACACATAATATTTTGACTCACTCTTCAATTTATCAATCTGAGCCCTAATAAAATGTGCAGGGAAAACACCAAAGAACTAAGAAATTTATCAAATCAAGAAAACCAAGGAGTGTTACCTTGCACGAAAAGGCAAATCGAGGAAGATATCATGGATAGGAAAAGTATCTCGCCTCCTTTTCAATTCGGCTTAGGTGATCACCACTAAATTCTCTCGCTCCACATTTATCACGGATTTCAATATCGAACTCTTGGAGGAGCAAAATCCACCTAATCAACCTAGGCTTTGCATCAAGCTTCTTCGTGAAAACTTGAGTCAGTATGATCTCGAAAACACAACCACTCTAGAACCAAGCAAATATGATCGAAATTTGTCTAAAGCAAAAACAATTGCTAAAAGTTCCTTTTCAGTGGTGGTGTAGTTGACTTGTGCAGGATCTAAAGTTCTTGAAGCATAGGAGATGACATGAGATATTTTGCCGACCCTTTGTGCAAGAACAGCTCCCAAAGCATAATTAGAAGCATCACACATGAGCTCAAATGGGAGTGTCCAATCTGGTGGCTGGATGATAGGTGTACTGGTCAATGCTTGCTTCAAGTGATTGAAGGCATCCTTGCATTTCTGGTCAAAATGGAACTCCACTTCTTTTTGTAGCAAGTTGGATAGTGGAAGAGCAATTTTGCAGAAATCCTTTATGAACCGCCTATAGAAACCTGCATGACCAAGGAAAGAATGAACCTCCCGCACGCATGTGGGGTAAGATAAGCATGAAATAACATTTATTTTTGCAGGATCTACCTCGATACCCTTGCTAGATATTACATGTCCTAAAACTATACCTTGTTCTACCATGAAATGACATTTCTCAAAATTCAGAACAAGGTTAGTTTCAATGCATCTATGTAAAACTCCGAGCTAGGCTATCCAGCATGCATCAAAGGAAGAACCATAGACAAGTAAAATCATCCATAAACACATCCATGCAATTCTCTAAAAGTCAGAAAAGATACTTACCATACACCTTTGAAAGGTGCCCGGAGCATTGCACAGACCAAACGACATCCTCCTATATGCAAATGTGCCAAATGGACAAGTGAAAGTAGTCTTCTCTTGGTCTTCTGGGGCTATATGAATCTGAAAATAACCTGAATATCCATCTAGAAAACAATAATATGACTTGCCAGCTAGCCTCTCCAACATCTGATCAATGAAAGGTAGCGAAAAATGATCTTTTCTGGTAGCCTGGTTAAGCCGCCTATAATCAATGCAAACCCGCCAACTGTTCTGAACTCTTGTGGGTAGAAGTTCATTATTCTCATTCTCAACTACTGTGACCCCAGATTTCTTGGGAACAACCTGCACGGGGCTCACCCATTTACTGTCTAATATGGGATAAATAATGCCAGCTTGAAGTAGCTTGGTCACTTCCTTCTTCACCACATCTAGAATCAAGGGGTTCGGTCTCCTTTGGGGTTGCCTTACTGGGTTTCGTATCCTCTTCCAATAAAATCCTATGCATGCATGTGGAGGGACTAATACCAGGAATATCTCAAGTGTCCATCCGATGACTTGCTTATTCCGCCTCAAAACCTGCAAAGCAATTTTTCTTCTTGTTCGGGTTGCGATTCTTAGCAACAATCATCGGTAGCTTCTCACCATCTCCTAAATATGCATATTTAAGATGGTCCGCAAAGTCTTCAACTCTAAGGATGGGGGCATTTGTACAATGGAAGGCAAAGAAGTTATTTGAAACAACTAATTCAAAGAACATTAAATTCAAGACAATTCGACTTCAATTTTCACATGTGGTATCATTTAAGTCAAGGTTGCATCATCACTTATACCAAAGATAAATCTCAAGACATGCAAAGACATGGCTCAACATCACAAGCAACACATGTATCACAAGAAACAGAATCCGAAAAGTCAAGAATATCGTGGAATTCAAAGATATAAATCAAGATAAACATCATCAACCAAAGATTCTCAATCACATCAATATGAAAAACGTAATGCTCCTCTAGGGGATGTCTCATGGCATCAAAAATGTTAAATCTGTACCAAATCATCGCCAAACTCCATAGAAAGGGTGCCGGCATGCACATCTATCTTGGTCTTGGCGGTCTTGAGGAACGGTCTGCCTAGAATTAATGGAGCATGGTTTGCTCAAGACTCATCTTCCATGTCCAAGACATAGAAGTCCGCTAGAAAAATTAGCTCATTCACCCGAACTAATACATCTTCTAGCACTCTGCAGGATGAGCAAGTGGTCCTATTTACCAATTGAATCACTATACCAAGAGGGTTGCAAAGTGCCAATGTTCAAGGATTTATAAATTGACATAGGCATGACATTAATCAAGCACCCAAATCTAGCATTGCATGTTCAAATTTGGAGTTACCTATCGTGCAAGGAATTGTGAAAGTTCCAGGATCTTTGCATTTTTGTGGCATGCTTGGTAGAATCATTGCGTAAAACATTTCTGCCCATGCTTATTTTCTCAGTACCCTTAAGTCTTCTCTTGTGAGTACACAACTCTTTGAGGAATTTGGCATACTTGGGAATCTCGCTTGATTGCATCAAGGAGGGGAATATTGATTTCCACCTTCCTGAATGTGTCCATGACTTCTCTTTCTATTTCGTTTGCGCGTATATGCTTGGACCGTGTGACTCTATGTTTGGAAAAGGTAGTGGAATGGCCGATTTGAATTCTCTGCACATTTCTTCGTGTCGCAGATTTTTGACCGAGCTATCCACTTTCTTCCGTTTGGGGTCACCTTCAGTTCTTGCACTTGTAGTTCGGGTTGTGGTGGAGTAGGATCGTCAACTTCTCTGCCACTTCTCAAGCTAATGGCACTTACATTGCCTCTTGGGTTGTTATTTGTTTGTGAAGGCAATTGGTTCGACCCTTGACTTTTCACTTTGGCGAGTGGTTGCCATCTCGTCCAATTTGAGTTTGTAAATTCTGGATGGTGGCATTGACATTCTCGCTGAAACCGTTTCATCAAGTCTTCGAAAGGTGGCTCACCGGGAGTGGGCGCTTGAAACAGTAGTCTGAGGGGCTGCTATGGGTGGCGGAGCAGGTTGTGCTTGCCTAAATGCAGTGGTTGGTACTTGTTGCTAGGGCCTTAGCTTGGTATCTAAACCGTGGTTCTTCTTGTTGGTAGAAATTGTTGTTGTTGACCGAATTTCCATATCTCGGGTTGGGATGGTCCCTCCACCAGGGTTATAGGTATTAGAAAATGGATCATATCCGGGCTTCTTTGTGATTGCCGATATTGGGGTCTACCGGAAAAATACCATGCTTTGCAATGCATTGTTGGAAAAATAGTTTCACCATCCTGAAGTGTAGGGCATGCATCGGTAGGGGATGAGATGAACAAGAGCAAATGCCACACACGGTTGCAGCCATCTCGCATTGGTGCTTGTTGTCCCACTACTAATCGCCTCACCAAAGAAGTCAATTCATCAAGTCTCGTGTTCCTTCTCTGTTGGTCTACATGAGACGATTGAATTTCATTGACTCCTCGGTTGAGGTAATAATTACGTGTGCCAAATTGTTGGGTGTTGGCTGCCATGTTTGCTATCAAATCTCTCGATTTTAGAATCTTGTCTACTAAGGCTCCTCCAGAGGCAGCATCCACCATGCTTCTGTCATTTGGCAGCAAGCCTTCATAGAAATATTGAATTAAGAGTTGATCGGTGATTTGGTGGTGGGGACAGCTCGAGCACAGCTTCTTGAATCTTTCCCAATATTCATGCAAGGTCTCTCTGTCATTTGTCTTATGCCACATATATCTTTTCTAATGGCAAAGAAATTTCTTTTTCTCTAAGAACAACCGCTTCATGTCACCCAACTTGTTACTGAACCTGGTGAAAGATAAAATAACCAATCCTTGGCTGTATCAGCAAGTGAGAAAGGAAATGCCCTCAGCTTGATGTGCTCTTCTGAGATCCCATGTGGTTTCATGGTTGAACAAACCACATGGAACTCCTTTAGATGCTTATGGGGATCCTCACCTGCAAAACCGTGAAACTTGGGCAACAAATGTATCAATCCACATTTTAACTCAAAATCGCATCAAGATCTGGGTATTGAATACACAAAGACCGGTTAGTTATATCGGGAGCAACAAGTTCCTTAAGAGTTCTATTTTGCATGTTATCGGCCATAGTTTTAAATTATTCAAGATCTCAAGTTCACTCTCAATATTAAGATCAAATTCGAAGCAATTCTTGCACTTAGCCTACGAGCTCTAATCAACCTATGCAAGGTTCTATCAATCTCAGGATCAAAGTCAACCAAGTTATCAAGCTCGAGACCTAGTCATGCATCACACAAAAACAATTAAATAAGCAAAATACACTAGACAATGGTTAAAAATGTTAGAAAAATTAATAAAAAGCAAAAGTTAGTAAAAACACTTCAAATGAAAAGATTACACTTACTAATCCCCGGCAACGGCGCAAAATTTTGACGACGCCGAACTCAATATCAAAATTATAACCGAAGTTATTACCTAAACTTGTAGCAGGGACAACGCCGGATCGTCTCCTCAAGGATCGTAAATGCAATTTAATCAAATCAAGTGAAAGTTAGCAAAGGGGGGTTTGACAGTTTAAGATCGTACTTAACAAAATTAACGGAAGAAATGATAAATAAAGAGTAGTCAATTTAGAAACATATCCAAGATTGGGTGGATTCAATCATAGACCCTTCATAAAACACTTGAAGCGCAATTGAATTGTTAATTTGGATCTAACCAAGATCTCTGCATCAAATCCAGAATTCATACTAGACGATCGTCTAGAATTCAATTAACAAGTGATAAACACAAATCCGCAATCGCACCATTCATGAAAATCTATGTTAATTTCAAGTACCGAATTCAATTAACTTAGGCACAAATTAGTAACCTAACCTCTTCAATTCTGTGATTAATTTAGATCAATCAGTTCTAAGTTTCATCATAAATCTCAATCTTCATTTATGTGATTAGTTTAGATCAATTAGTTCTAAGTTTCATCACAAATCTCAATCTTAAACTAAGATCAAATCAGATAAACATAAATAGAATCACCATTCATGCATTCAAGATCAAGAAGAAGAAGAAAGAAGAAGAAGGAAGAAGAAAAGAGGAATTAAATTACAAATCAAATACAATGCATAACCAAGGTCTCAAGAATCCAAACCACAATCTCTTCAAGAGTTCTAAATTGACCCAAAGTAACTTAGCCCTCCATTACCATGAAGGGGAGCATCAAAATATACAAAAACTATGAGAAACTATGAAGAAGCAAGAAGAAACTTAGAGAGAAATGAAGGAGAATTACATGTTGTTCATGATAAATAGTGCCTTTTATAGAAGTCTAAGGTAACAAAATGACAAAGGGAAGTGGGTGGATGAGTGGATGAGTGAGTGGAGTGTTTGAGTGGATGGATTAGTGGGTTGGTTTAGTGGATTGGTTTAGTGGATGAGTGAGTGGAATGGTTGAGTGGTTGAATTAGTGAAAAATGCCAAAGGACTTTTGGTGAGTGGGAAATTATGGACATGAATGGGTGAGTGGATGGATTAATGGATGGATTAGTGGATGAGTGGGTGGAGTGGTTAAGTGGTTGGATTAGTGTATGAGTGGATGAGTGGGTGAGTTAGTGGATGAGTGGATGAGTGGATTAGTGGATGGATGAGTGGGTGGTTGAGGATGAAAATTTCGTATCTGACTTGGAAGCCAAAAACGACCCACTATACTTCAGAACCACGAAAAGTGTTCTTCATGAAAGTTGTATATCCTTGTCTTGGCTATAAAATGGATAGCTGGTTCGTCCAATTTGGCTTCCTTAAGCCCAAGATATGTCCCAAATACCGTAGGTTGCTCAAACTCAACTTCAGCTCCTCTGTTCCGACTTGGAAGCTCAAAATGACCTACTAGACTTCTTTTTCTCAAAATATGTTCTTCATGAAAGTTGTTTGTTTGGATCTTGACTATCCACTATCCAAATTTCAGCCCATCTCCATTATTATATCTTGAGATATGATTTTATGAGTGCACACTGTTCGGATTCTACTGATAGAACCCGTATTCTGACTTCCATGTAAACTTAGGTCCCTTAGACATCTGAATCGGACTTCGAGCTCTTCATCAAAGTTGTAGAGCTTTCTCTTAGCTTTCCTACAAGGTAAAATTCATGTTCATCAGATATTAGGAACTCAAGTTATGGCCAAAATACAGAAACAGTGTCAAATCTCAATATTCTTAAAAATATTCAATTATGACCAATTTGTTTACTCAAACTCACAAAATCATACCAAACTCAATCAATTAAGAATATGGAGAGTGTAAATGACTAAACATAAGGGTTTCTTAATGAATAAAATATGTGATTATCAATTACTCCTTTCAACAATATGTTTTTGCAAACTCGAACCCCTTACATAGCATAGATCCCTCCTCAACAGCCTTTGACATGATCGATAGCTAAAATTTACATGATTTCTTATATTAATAAGTATTTTTTTTTAAAAATGAATATTATATATTATTTTAATTATATATTTGTTTATATTTTAATCCATTGTACTTGTGCTAATTTATACTAATATGTAAAGAGCGAGTTCAGTAATAAAATACTGCAAGGACATGCTAATATATGGTAACAAGTGAAAAATCTAAATTCTATATTTAGGTGACAATAAATATATCTATCCATTCGAATTTGAAGTTTAGTGACTCAAGTATATGTTTATTATCACCTAAAATTCAATTTCTATGATGGTGTAGTTGATTAAAAATTTGAAATGCATATATTTATTGTCACCTAATTTCTATTTTTTTTTGTCAAAAATAGGGGATTCTTTGCATAGAATGGATGGATATGTTTGAATTTTTTTTATTGTCACCTAAATTTAATGGATGAAAGAATGCAAAATTTAATAATTTATTACTTCATTTATTGTTTTTTATTTGTCGCTTAAGAAAAGTTTTTTTGTTGTATTTTATTTGTCATTTTAAAAATAAATGAGTTATAATTTTACCTTTAAAATTAATAAGTGAGAGAAAAAATTAATAAAACGATAAATAATATTATAAATATCTTTTTTGGTGATATCACGTCATATCTTTTCATACTTAACTTATTTGAATTATTTATGAGATTAATTCATACTTAACAATAGGAGTACGCGGATTAATTGTGCAATCTTTCTACATGAATTATTTTCCACAAATTTGATCTCACATTATTGTCACAGTATCTTAAATATTTTAAAAGTACAATTCAGTCAAATGTAATTATTTTTACTTATAATGAAAATTATTTAATGACTTTCTCAATTTTTGTACAACAACCTTTGACAAAATATAAAAAATAATAGAAAAAATATTTAGTTGGAGAAAATCCATGCATTTAATAGTTTTTGGTACACCAACAGCGAAAATGGTTCTTGCACTTACCGCTGATTAAGTGCTCGTGCTTCCTACAGGCGTTGTCGCAGTTGCTCAAGAAGATGCATGGATACTTGAAGTTATCACTCAGTACTTCACAACTTGCCTCAGTTTCCTCCACAATTTCTTTTGCAGGTAGCAATTGTTAAAAGAGAAATGACTTATCTTTTTTTACTTAATTTTTTAATTATTAAATAAAAAATATTAAATATTTTTTATATTTTTAAGATATTAAATATATTTATTTTTTTATTTAATATTTTTTATTTAATATTAAGATAATTATTAAAATAATTAAGTAAGAAGATATAACATTATTCATTGATAAATTAAAGATGTCACAAGCAAAATAATAATAATAATAATAATAATAATAATAATAATAATAATAATAATAGAAGAATTAAGAGAGAAAAAAATAAATGAAAGGGTAAAGTATAAACTATTAAATTATGAAGAGATTGAATGAGCAATCAAATACAATAATGATATTCCTACATCTAATAGTATTCACACTTATTTTCACACTTGTTATTATTTATGAGATCCATTTGTGAACAGTGTTAAATCATGTTTCTGTCTTTTCTTTTTTAGTATATGTTCATTAATCAATTTCTCTACGTAATTAACTACTTTTTTATTCTTCATTAATCAATTTTTTTCACGAGTATAGAAACAAAGTTAGTTAATGAATAACAAAAACATAGTTAATGACTTACAAAAGTTAGTTAATGACACAAGATTTTATCATATAATTTCTATACTCGTGAAAAAAATTGATTAACGAAGAATAAAAAAGTAGTTAACGACGTAGAGAAGTTGGTTAATGAACATATACTAAAAAAAGACAAAAAAATGATTTTGACACTGTTTACGAGGGTCCATGAACAATACCAAGTGTTAAAAATAGTGTAGTACTGTTTATAGTAGGATGATAATTTTTTAACCAAATAAATGTAAGGTTAAATTAATGTTTTTTTAATTTTTTATTTAATTTTTCTAATTTTTTTAAAATTAATTTTTATATTTTAAAAAAATTAAAATAATTTTATCATTAACTTCGTTAATTTAGTATAAAAAATCTAAACCTATTGCATAGTAACATAAACGTTCTAATACGTATACCCAAGAGAAAAATCTTCAAAAATAAAGATCTTTGTAAAATGAAGATCTTTTTAAAATGAGTAAATAAATTTATGTCAATTATTAATAAATAAATCTACATTAATTATTAATAATTAATATAAATTTACTTACTTATTTTTTAAAAATCTTTGTTTCGTATACCCATGTGGGACTTGAGTAGTAAGGGAGACCACAGTTTCTGACACTGACAAAGACGTTGCAGTTCGGGAAACGCAAGTTGGAACAGATGAAGGCAGATTTTAATTATGACTCTGCTTTTCTTGGTTGGCATTCAAACAGCGAGCAGTATAGTAACTACGTTAATAGAGCCCACTGCCTACTTAGTGCATGTTTGGATAGTAGTTAGACTCACCAAAAGTAAGTTTACATTTCTTGAATAGTGTGAGAAGATGTTTGGCTTTTTTTAATTTCAGTTTGTTTCAACTGACTTTGAATGCAAACATACGTTGATACAAAAGTGAAAAAATCTTGCTTTTGTATTGAAATTGTTATTTCAACTTACTTTTGAGACAAAAATTTCCAAACATAAATTACGTTACTGCAAACTCACTTTTAATCAAACTTAAGTTTGCAAACACACTTTTAACTAAATTTAAGTTTACCAACTGCAATCCAAACACACACTTACTCTCCGATTCATCCTTCGGCGTTAATATTGTCGGTTGGGCTTCTTTCTCACACATAGGGATGGAAATAAAGGCAGCCGCCGTCGAGATCTGTGGCTGACTGTCTGATTACTTCAACTGCTTTATTAAATAAATAAAGCAAGCGCTTTTTTAAAAAGCTTATTTAGTTAAATAAATAGTTTTTATCTAACAATTCTCGTTAGTGATGTTCTTTGAGTCTGTTTATATATTATGATAATTATAATTATTAATTTATTATAATATATTAATATTTTTTTAATTAAATTTTAATAAAAATAAAGCGCTTTTTGGTTTATTTCACGAGAACAAGCCATGCCTACTTATATAAAAGTCTGTTTAAAAGAGGTCATTAAACATTTAAAGACCTTTTTTAAAGATTTAAATGAACATGCGCCAGACTTTTAAAAAGCGCTGAGTGCGCCTCAAAAATTATATTATATATAACAAACCGTGACTCAGACCTATCTTTGTTATATAGGTTGCTTTAAGGAAACCGACCTGACTTTCTACTTAACACATTCCAACATTTGTCAGCGCCAATCTTGTCGGTTGATTTTAGCCAAAAAAACCAACCTTGTTGATATGAAATTAAATTGACGTATATTATTATAAACTAGTATATTACTCTTTTATTTTTAAAAAAACTTTCAACCACTCTAAATTTTTATTCAGTTATAAATAATCATTCTAAATTTTTAATTTTTTTAATTTAATTCTTAAATTTCATTAATTTTTACAATTAATTCTCCATAATTTATTCAATTTAAGTTAGTCAACTAACAACATACTATTTCAAAAGAAATTTTAAAAAACTCTCAAAATATCTATTTTAAATAAATTTGTAATTATTTATATTTAATTTAATAATAATTTATTTTATAATTCAACGACATATATTATATAAATATCACGTATTATAATTTAAATAAAATAATGTAATAAAAACTTCTAATACATCATGTGCAAACATATAAATCATTAATAATTTATTTATCACGTCAATTAATAACTCACGTATTTATACATGATACAGCACTTTGTTAATTAATTGATTGAGATTGAAGTACAATTAAAGTAATTTAAAGAATAAATTAAAAAATTAAAAATACTATTTTTCCTTTATTTTTTTCAAATAAGATTACGAGGTATTTAATTTCTATATTTTTTTAAGTGGATAAATAATTATACTCTAATGTGGGTTTTACCATAATCACATGATGCTTCCTTTGGTTAGGACTATTTACAAGAATATTTGCTATCTATTTATTTATATGTAAGCTCTCTCTCTCTCTCTGTTTTAAGAAAAATCTTCATTCTTGGTATTTAGATCTTTTAAACATAAAAAACAAAAAATATCTCTAGCTCCTATTTCGAATTATTTGTTATCCTTTTTTATTGTTTATCAATATCTTATACATAGTTAATTTACTATTATTTGAACTTTTCTCAAAAAAAAAAATCTTAAGTCATTCTCAGTTTATTATATCAATTGTTAGTCACTTAAATTATTATTTAATTATATAAAAATATTTTTAAAAATTAATATATTTTTTTCATTGATACTATAATCTTATACATATAAAATAATAATTTAAATATTTATAATAAATTATATTTATTAAAGAATTATTCTTCAATGATAAGCATTTCTCTTTCTTGCCATTGGTGAGGAGTCAACCAAGTCTAACTGACTCCAATGGTTTAAGCATGATGCCAAATTTGACACAAAAATGTAAATTATTTTAAAGAATCAGAATACTTCGGTATGATATATTGAATTAAGTCATCCCAACCAAACTATTGCAGCTCTTGAGATGTCTATGATACACGAATTCGACAGTTTGGCGTAAATCACTTAAACTCCTATCTTCAGTAATGCTGGCTATCAAAGAAGATATTATTTGCCTATAATTTTATTTACACACAAATTTTTATCAAATGTTCATCTAGTATATAATACAGTGTTTTTATAAGTAACATATATCATATTGGCTGAATTGCTTATCAATAATGAGGGAGAATCAATTTAAATCAGTATAAATTTTTTTTTACTTATATTCTTTTTTTAACCATTAGATTCACTTTTATTTAATGATTATTTTTAATGAAATAATCTCAACTATTAGATGAAAATAGATCTAACGATTAAAAATAAATATAAGTAAAAAAAAAAACTTACACCTAGATTCTCGATCCTCCTTATTAATAATTGATAATATTAAAAAAAATAATGATACATAATCAGAAAAATTTAACTAGATTCGGTCATAATTTGTCAATATTAATCAAAGGTAATTGTTAAATAAATCCGAATAATGGAAATTATTTATCCATCCAAGAATCATTAATAATGCTAATTAACTTATTTTTACAAAAAAATTAGCAAAAAAAAAAGCTATGTACTACTTCCCAAATTATCGAATAAGTCCGTTGCTATTAGCAAAATCCTTACATTTAAAAAAGAAAAATTTCTCTGCAATTAAATATGATGCATTAAGCGACGACGTGACAATTAATTAAAGTGATCGTATAACTTGGGAACAACATATGAAAATGCAAAATCACTTCGTTTTTACTATTGTTAGGATAAAAAATAACATTTTTCAATTTAGGAGATTTTGATGTTCAGTCGAAGACTTACTTCGAAACCTTATACGATTCAACTAGAATCAAAGGTAATAAAATTATCAAGATAACATTTTTGATTTGAAAATTATCAAAATGGTAGTTTCAATTTGATATCGAAAAATGATAGTTCGAGTCAAAATTGTAAGTTTTGAAACTAAAATAGTTTCAATTTGTTATCAGAAATGATGCTTTTAACTTCATACCATAAGTGGTGATTTCAAGTATGTCTCAAACATTGAGATGGTTGACTTATTGGAGTTGAAGTTGTAATAAAGACTCAAGTTATCGAAATGATAGTTTCGATTTGAAATCAGGAAAGGTCATTTCGATTTCATATCAAGAGTGGTAATTTCGAGTTAGAGTCGAAATAGAGATTCAAAAAGTAGCTACACTTAGCAAATTTTTTAAGAAAGAGACAAGAGATCTCGACCAAAAGCCAACAAATGTTTGAAGATTTAATTTTGAATTCAAAAGAAATGATTTGAATTTGAAATAGAAGTTAGTAGGTTGTAAGTACAAGATCAAGACAATACATTGACTACTGATAAAGATTGAACAGTCACTTATAACACTAGAATTGCTGACAAAGATTTGTCGGTTGCTTGATAATGATTAGTAATAATCATTAGCCAGTTATTTTTGTCTTAGACACATGTTAAGATCCTATAGAAATGATAGTTACTTAGAATGTTTATAAATACCAAGAGGATAAAAACACTTAGGGGTTAGAAATTCTATACTCACAAACACTTGTAACTCACGCTCTCACACCCTTGACATCTCGAGCAAACAACACAAGTCTAATTCAATATGTTTTCATCTATTTTCATTCTTGTACCCTTTACAGATTTAATGCAACTTTATATTTAGTTCATTTACATTTAGTCTTTACTTTTACTACAAAATTCTTTTCTACCCCTGATTAAGTGTTCTTTTGAGATCATTTGATTTCTTTTTAATTACTTTCATTTATTTGTTTTCCTTACCTTTTTTGCAAATTTACTTTTTTGTACTTTACATACTCGCAAGTTTATTTTTCGTTGTCCTTTTACATTACTTTATTTTATTTCAAGTTCTTTAATTTCAGCACTTTACATTATTTATCAAGTTTACTTAATTGCAATTTACTTATGTTATTTACACTTCATATGATTTAACTTGCTTTATTTTAGTAACTTTTTTACTTTTCAAAGCAAAGACTCTTTCACTTTTACTTATTTTAACTAAGTTACTTCTCGCACATAAATATTTCGATTTCGATTTTTACAATTCTATATTTCATTTAAAATTAACTTATGAAATTCTTACTCAAAGATCAATCTAAAAATTAAAAAATTTCAAGAGAAAGCGATTCCTTTCTCCAAATAGAAATTAAGAATCAAATTTATCCTTTGACAAAAGTTTATCATAAACAACTATATAATATAGATAGACATAGATTCATGCTTTGCTACAACACTCGTTTATTCTTTAACATGAAGTACATAACTCATCCGTTATGTACACAGTACATATATAGAGATGACAATAATACATAGATGCAGTGCTAGGCTTATTTATATAGTATTATTTAATATATTTATACATGCCCCAGCATCTTCATGTTGGAGAAAATCCATTTAACAGTTTCTGGTGCACCAACAGCGAAAATCGTCCCTGCACCTGCCGCTGATTAAGTGCTCTTTATTCTTACAATGATCGTCGCAGCTGCCAGTGGTGAAGCATGGACCCCTGTACTTATCAGCCAGGTTCTCACAAGTCCGTGCCTCAGTTTGCACCACAAGTTCTTCTGCAGGTAGCGATTGATTAATTAGAGATATGTGTGGATCAAAACGTTTAAAAAAAGAAGAAAGAAATGAAATGAAAGGGTATCAAGTATAAACAATTAAGTAAATGGATGAGCAAGTACGTAGATGTTAGTAGAGACAACAGCTTGCTGTTGTTCTGCTGATAAGTAACTAATAGTTAGAGACTATAAGAGAAAGATCAGTAATGTTAATATAAATTAATTTGGTTTCATTGAAAACCTTATATGTGACGAAGACAACGTATCAAACATTGAATTTCATAATATTTACATATTTATAATTTTAAATTATATTTTGAATGGTGAATATATTATTATGTATAAGGTTTATTATGAATCCGAGTCAATATATATTATCATTATTAAATGAGAAAAGGCATAAGTAACAGAATGTAACATTATGCATCCTGAACATTGGATTAGCTAGAGACGTGCACTAGAATTAACATTAAGAGTAATAACTTACGAGCAACAAAGAGGACGACGATGATGATGCACAACCCAGCTACTTTCTTCTCCATGGCTTGGTGATTCACTTATCTGCTATATATGTGTGGTGATGAATCTGGTGATCATAGGTGGTCTTTGTTAGATATATATATATATATATACACACCCTCAGGGCAAGAACGTGAGGGCAATTTGGTTAAAAAATAGAATTATTGGCCCATTTTTTTGCGGTATGTGTTGAAGGTCTGTGGGGTCTGTGTAGCCTTAAAGGTTTTGCGCCGCCAACGTTGATTTTTTTTTGTGGAGATAACCTTATTTGAAGGTCAGCAGTTCCTCAGTTTTATAATATGGGTCTTTCTTACAAGTGTTCATAACAAGTGAACACCTGTAAAGAAATTTAAGATAAAATATTTTTTTTTTATTCAAAGTGGTGTATTTAATATATTAAAAATTTTACCACATAAAAATAAATATTTTTTAATAATTTTTTTAATTTTTTAACTAGCAATTTTATAATATTTATTAATTATATATATATATAATTAATAAAAATATTTATTATAAAAAAAATAAAAAATAAATAAATTTAATTATTAAATTTTATATAAATAATTAAAATTAAAATATAAATATATGTTATTTTTTAAAAGAATTGTTTATTTATTTGAAGGCATTTATTATGCTTCACTTCACTTTTAAAGTACTCCACGTATCTAGCTTGCAATTGCAAGTTTAGTGTCTGGTTGGTTTTTATTTTCTAATAAAAAAGAGTATGGAATCATTCTAAATTTTTATTATTTTATAAATTATTATTATAAATTTAAATTTTTTTAAATTAATTTTTAAATTTTAAATAATGACTTAATAAATTTGTCTATTAATTATCTATTAAATTATTAATAAAAATATTACATGATATCATTCTATTCATTTAAACTTATTAAATATGGATTATTAATTTTTTTATTTATTAAAATTTCATTTTTTAATTATATTTTATTCTTAATAAATTAAATTAAAAAATTCAATTATTTTAAAACAAAAATTGAATTTTAAACATAATCACTTGTTCTACAAGTAGAACTTCAACATTCACTGCCGTTGAATTTGGACCCCACTTAATCAACGGTTGTAACAAGTGGAGCATATTAAACATTTCTTATTTATTTTGCCATGAAGAGTAGTTATTACAATAATAAAAGATGAGGAAATTTATAAGTTGAATAAGAAACATTAAATTTAACAAGAGAAAGAAACAAAAATAGTAGAAAGTATGGATATTCAAATTCAATCCAAATCGAATATCAAACCAAAAATCGAACAAAAAAAAATTGAAATCTAATTAAAACCGAATAAATTTAGTTCTTTTTAGTTGAGTTTTTGAAAATCGATTGGATCGGATCGGATTTTAGATTTGATTTTCAAAACCGATCAAATCCAATTCAAATTGATTAATATTATATAATATATTTGTGTATTATAGAATTAATATTTTTACTTATAATAACTCTAATTTCTTATACATTTCTATTATTTTATGTAATCAAATATTATTATAGATATATGAAATGAATTATTTCTACTTTTTGTTTTCTATTTCCTTTTATTTTTTTAATAGGTTAAATTACTTTTAAGAAACAAAACTTTTTGTTTAAAATTTTTTTTATGTCAAAAACCGATTAAACCGATCTAATCCAAACTAATTTAGATCGGATTAGATTGATTCGATTTTTAAGTGTAACAATTCAAATCCAATCCAAACCGATATAACTAATATAGTTTGGATCAATTGGTTTTTTTACTCAAAATCATTCCAAACTAAACTGCGAATACCCCTAGTAGAAAAAAAACAATAAATATTCTTAACTAACTTGTATGAATGGTCAAGATTAGAAGATAAATGAATATGACTTTTTAAGTGGTTATGTGACCCTTAACTAACTTTTAATCTTAATCATCTATATATGGTTTAATAGTCAAGATTTGCTCTTCTCACCCTCTCATAATAAATATTCATCTTACTAGATATGCACACATATATATATATATATATATATATATATATATATATATATATATATATATATATGGGACATATTGATGAGCTTGTTAAAAATACGTTTATGTTAAGCCAAATTTTACTTTTATCTACAACCTAACCTTAGATTAAGCTTTCTTAGGGAGCTTTAGCTTAAATTTGCCAACGTAATGTCTTTCATGTTTTGATTGGTTGGACATGATGTTTGATGAATGTTTGACTTTGTTATTTTACTTCAAATTAGGTGTTTATTGAGTTTCTCTATGTTTTATATTAGGTGGTTAAGTAATAGAGAAGATGTGAAGCTTGAATGGAAGAGAAAATTACAAAAGAGTCAGCAACGCTCACTTTCCACTGCTTAAGCACTCACTGAAAGCTCAAAATTGGTTTCTGCCACTCCGTCGCTCAAGCACCCACTAGTGAGCGCTTAAGCGCCCAAGCCTCAATAACAAATTGTCAAATTCTGCCACCCGCGCACTTAAACACCTACTTCTGAGCACTTAAGCTCCTAGGAAGATTTATAAATGAAGTTTTCTCATCTTGCCAAGCACTTTAGAGGCCAGTAACCACCGCTTAAGCGACGGTTTAAAATGTTGATAGATGTTTTGGAACATAGAAAAGAAAAAGCACAAGATTTCTTTGAGAATCTTGGAGAGACAGAGGCGGTTGCTACCTTATAAGTGGAAATGAGTCTTTTAAGAGGAAGGTTTGGAGATTTCTTCATTATTTTCTTGATCCATCCATGGAATTTACCTTTTTTTTCTCTATTTTTCTTTCCTTTCTTCTATGAGTAGCTAAACCCCTTTAGTTAAGGGAAGATATAGCTTAACTTGGATATTGATGTAATTGGATTCCTTTCTTAATCTTAGTTTTATTTCCTCTAATTGAGTTTTTGTCATTGTGCTTAACGTTTCTATGATTTGGCCGCTTATAAATTGATTTTTTGTTTATTTTTTTGGATTGGGAAATCTTGATATGCTCTTTGCTTCTTATGGTAAACACCATGTTCTTATTGTTAGCCATGACAACCATCACCCAAGAGGGGGGTGAATTAGGTGATTATAAATTTTCAAAACAACTTTGATAAATTATGCATTTTGATACTTTCAATTAACACTTGCAGTGGAGTAAGTTTAATAAAGATACACCTAATAGAGATTTATCAAATACCACTTGGGCTATAGGATAAATCTAGCAAATAAGTTATATATCAAATTCAACTCAAGCATATATAATTAAGGCACAAATGTAAAGAGATAGAGTTGAGAAAAGAAAACACAAGGATTTATCCTGATTCAGTCACCCCTTATGACCTACGTCTAGTCCCCAAGCAAACCACTCAAGATTTTCCACTAAACTTCAAGCTTGAACGGGTGCTTGAAAACCTTTACACAATAGAACACTCACCACACCTTGAGATACCTCACCCTTTGTGCTCGAGCCTCAAAATAGGGATACCTCACCCTTTTCACTAGAGGAATACCTCACCCCCTTTATAACCTTTGAAGGATACCTCACATTCTTTACAACAAGGGATTCCTCACCTTTTACAACCTTTGAGGGATACTTCACCCTCTTTACAGAATAAACAAAGTATTTGAATGATTAAAATTCTCTTAAATA
Source organism: Ormosia emarginata (assembly GCA_029884605.1). Lineage (NCBI taxonomy): Eukaryota > Viridiplantae > Streptophyta > Magnoliopsida > Fabales > Fabaceae > Ormosia > Ormosia emarginata. The sequence continues at coordinate 4,140,066 of JAQQTP010000080.1, read as the reverse complement.
GTAGATAATACAAATTGAAGCTCTATGGGTATCAAGGATTCACACTTTGAAGCTCAAAATAGAGTATGATAGAAGATAAGAGAGAAAACTCATATTTGATGATCAAGAGACTTATTCAGATTGTTTTTCAACTTTTCTTTGATGGCCAAACACTTTTATTTATAGCCCAAAACATTTTAGAGTCGTTGGAGGTGGTTGGATGGCACTAAATGCCAATTATAACCATTGAAAATCTATTTCAGATTCGTTTTATTCGAATAACACTTTTGTTATTCGAATAAACCCACTTATGGCACACCAGAAAGTGTTTTCTGGAACTTGTTATTTGAATAACACTTTGGTTATTCGAATAAATCTTTAAAAACATGTTCTGGAACGTTTTTTGCAACTTGTTATTCGAATAACACTTTGGTTATTCGAATAAATCATTAAAAACACGTTCTAAAACATTTTCTGGGGTGTGTTATTCGAATAACACATCCCTTATTCAAATAAACCACTTTGGTTTCGAAAACTGACTTTAAATGGTCATAACTTCTTCATTTATCATCAGATTAAAGCAAATGACCACTCATTGGAAAGATCTTTGAGTTTTTTTTCATATGAAATAAGTTTTAGAACAAAGATCAAAGTATTTTGAAAGTTATGAGCAGTTCTATCTCTCTCTCTTTTTTAAGAAAAATCTTCATTCTTGGTATTTAGATCTTTTAAACACAAAAAACAAGAAATATCTCTAGCTTCTATTTCGAATTATTTGTTATCCTTTTTTATTGTTTATCAATATGTTATACATAGTTAATTTACTATTATTTGAACTTTTCTCAAGAAAAAAATTTCAGTAAAATAAGCATTTCAATTTCTTGCTATTGGTGAGGAGTCAACCAAGTCTAAGTGACTCTGTAACCTCCTTACTAAAATAATAACTCTAAACATATCCATAATAATATTATCAGTGAATTTGCTCCATAAAAATTTACAAATAGAAATTAAAATTGAAATTAAAAATATATAAAAGAAAATAAGTATTGATACAAGACAACACAAAGTTGTAATATACTTGGTGCGCGTAAAATACACTAAGAGCATGTGCACTATATCGCCAAGTAATATAGGACTTGAGTCCTAATTATCGATCCCACGAGGAATAAGTGGTAATTATTAAATTCGTAAAACTCTTGGTTATTTAGACAATTGAAAGTGAATGAAGAAATTTAAGATTAAATCAGAAAACAAATAAATAAAAATAATAAACAATCAAACAAAGAATAGATAATCAACGAGAGAGGGACTAGAGCGCAAGGTTCACTTGAATCTAATTATTCAGATTTTCTTTCATTTATGATGTAAGGTAATTCTTTTGTAAATATTCTCTTATTTGCTATTGAATCCCAATGGTCATGGATAAATAATATTTTATTCCAAAATTAAATCACCTATTTGGTCATTTAGTTGAATTAATTAGGAATGCATTAGGCCTCAATTCAAGGGATGAATTAACATACTGTCAATTCCATTGGTAAGATAAATTGATGTTTGGTCATTCATCAATCTAATCCTAGGCTTACCATATAGATCCACTCATTGAATGCGGATGGTTACCAGTCAAACAATTAATTAACACATACTAAAAGTGATCAAGTTATGACAAGAAATCATGAAATATGATAAACCCTTAAAGAAATCACCTTAATCAAATTAAAAATCAAACCCAAATAATTAGGAAAATAAGATCACCCATAACCCTAGCTATGGGTTTAGCTACTCATGAACAAGAAGAAAGAAAGAGATAAGAAGAAAAAGATGAACATAACTTCTATTTAGAACAAAGAAAATTACAATAAGAGAAACAAATAACACAATAACATAATCTTCCTCTCTAAGCCCAACCTCCTAAATGATCAGTCAATGGTGCCTTTTATAAAGGATGAGGGATACAAAATGACAAGGGAGTTGATTAATGAATGGGTGGATGATTAATGAGTGGTTAGATGATTAATGAGTGGGTGGATGATTATTTAGTCATTAGATGATTAATGAGTGGGTGGAATATGACAATAAAGTTGCTTAATTAGTGGGTAGATGATGGGTGGATGAGTGAAAAATGACAATAAAGTTATTTAATTAGTGGGTGGATGATTAATGAGTAGGTGGATGATTATCATGCTTGTCTCTCCACTTGTACCAGCTAATTCAACTATCTTCACACGATTATAACTCTGATAAACGTTATTTTTTGGAAAAGTAGTCTTCATGAAAGTTTAACGATTTTGTCTTATCTTTCCAATGCCACCAGTTTTAGCTCAAAATTACTCCTACAACTTAAGATATGGGCTGATCTTTGCACACTGCTCAGACCCAGCTACAACTCCTCTGTTATGACTTTCAAGCCAAATCTGACTTCCAAGACATCCTAATTTCCTCTTGTGTTCTTCATGAAAGTTGTAGATTTGGATCTTAAATTTCAAATGTCACTAGTATCATCCAATTTCAGTTCCTACAGCTTGAGTTATGCCCTGATTAGTGCACACTATTTGGGTTCCAGTCACAAAACCCATGTTCTATCTTCCAACCCAATTAGCTCCACTAGATGTCTGATTTTGCCCTGGAGCTCTTATGAAAGTTGTAGAGCTCTCTCTTATCTTTCATACAAGGTAAGATACATAATTTTTAGACTTCTAAAACTCAAGATATGGCCGAAATACAGAAACAGTGTAAGATCTCAATAATGCTGGAAAAAATCAATTAAGTCCAATTTGAGTCCAAACTTACAAAACATAACCAAACTTAATCAATTAATTACATGGAGAGTGTAAATGACTAAAAATGAGGGTTTATTAATATATAAAATATGTGATTAAAATACATCTATAACTTCTTAAATTAAAATCTCACACTAGTCGTAATGTTCACTCAGAAGTACTTATACACATATTTCTATTAATTCTCATTTAGAACAATAGTCTATGCTTAGTTGATCTGAATGGTAATGACCATTTTGCATCCTATGCTACTCTGAAAACATCATGAATAGAGTGAGAATTAACAATTTTCAGTAAGAAATGAACAGTTATAAAAATATTAGAAAAAACATGGTAAATTTCAGTTGTGTAAAATACACAAAAAATCACATGGCAACCAAAGTATGACAGAAACAACACAATTCCAGTACACAGAACAAATTCTAAATAAATCACGCATTACAACATTATATATTAATATCAGCAAACAAATACCAATTATCAGCAAGTATCTACAATCATCAGTAAGTAAGTTCCTCATCACAGGAAATTCACAATTTACTTTTCTTTTTCTTTCCATGTCTACTTGTCTTACATTTTACTCGAACGTCTTCACTTTCATAGGGAATCTACTCTATCTCTGGTGTTACTTTGACATCGTGACAACAAAGTCAGACATACCCACACTAACCAGTTAGGTAACAAAAAAGGAAATTCATCCCTCTGCTTCTCAACGGTTAGGTGCAAACTTTTTCATGAATCCCTTACTTGTCATCACACACAAACATAAGCAATACAAACTACCAATATATCACAAATAAATTCATCATATAAATAAATCATAACAATTAAATAAAACTCACAAAACTTAGAATCATTAAATTTAAATGTCAATTTTTTAAGCACTACTAGAAATTTCATATTTAGAGATGGAAAAATTCTATTTCTAAATGTGCAAAATTTTATCTCTAAATATTTCAAGACGAAAATTGATCCATCACTAAAAGTGGTGTCTCTGATTGTTAGAGACGAAAAATTTAATTTTGTCTCTAATTTAGAGATGGATTTTTTCGGTCTCTAAATTTTAAAATTTTGTCGCTATTCAGTTATAAGATTTGTCTCAGTTCTTTAATTAGAGATGGAAAAATTCTGTCTCTATTTCCATATCTAAATCTGTCTCTAATATTTTAAAAATATTTTAAAAAATTAGGCATCTTGTTGGGATTTGCTACAACTAGATACCTTCATTTTATAAAAAAAAAATCTATTTTCCTATGCATATAATTATCCAAAATCAAAATTTACTAAAAATCACAATAAACCATCAATCATTATAATTATCCAAGTAACTATAAAAGATATCAAAATAATTGAAAGTATATGAAGTAGTTACAATATCTTATGCATACCATTAATTGCTATTACATTTTGCAAGTAGACTTCTCTCTAACTTATACAATTACAAGTAATGCAACTCAAAGTTAAATAAAATAATAACTACTTAAGTTTTGTAATAGCAACACAAGCACCAAATAAATAGAACTGCAGATCAGTCACCGTACCCACAACAACACTAATAGATACCATAGTTAAAGCTAAAGCCTGTAAATTTTCAAATATTATAGTAAGCATTTCAATCTAAAATGAGATAATAAGTACAAAAATTCAGAAGTCTCAAGTCAATTGGAGAGAACTATAATGCTCTTAATTTTGAAGACTTCTTTTATTTAATTGCTAGTTTTAAGACAGCTAATCCAAAGTTAACACTTAATTGACTCCCCCCTTCCTCACTAATAAACAACATATCACAAAAGTTCCTAGAGGAAAACAAGGTGAAACTTAGTTCTAGCATATAGAATACACAAATCATTTGTAGCCAGAGTATAGTCTAACTAAATCAAACAATGCTTTTCTACAGGATGATGCTAGAGATCCCTAAAATAATATTATACGAAATTATAAATCACAAATACTATAACTATAGTCCTGGTGGCTAGACCCCGTTTGCCAACTACAATTTTGAGCTTCATTCAAAGGACCTCAAAAGCACTTGTAATGTCATTCACATGTGAACTCACTTTAAATTTACTAAGACATTTAGTTATCTTCCATAAACATACATGTGTAATAGAGGTGTCAGGGTTCAGGAAGGTGTTCAATACAGACTTGCTTTATATATTGGTCATGCACTTTGCCTTATAATGAAGGATGACATTAACAATTTGATCCATGTTGTTTTACTTAAAAAGTATGGATGCTTATAGGAGCAAAGGTAGTAGATAGAGACATAAAAATGTGGATAAAACAAATACTTTAAATAAAAATGTTAATAGTTGGGTTACCTATTATACTTCAAGCTGACATTAGCAAAGCCACTAGATAGAGACATAACAAATCCAAGAGTAAATAAAGTAGACAACCGAGTTGATTTTGAGGAAGGAGGTGCAGGAAGGAGAGAAAACACTTTTAGTACATCCATTAAGAACCAGCTCACTACATAGCGAATTAGTGTGAGAAGTATATGGAATTTGAATTTAACAGTTTGAAGCACCTTAAACAGAAAAAGAGAAAGAAAGACCATAGAAAATTAGCAAGTAAAAACCATAACACATCTTAACCAGATAGAAAGAAATGGGAGTAAATAAACCATTTTGTTCATGAAAATAATACCAACTGCAACTAGAAAATTGAAGGCAAGTGCAGAAGCTGGACCACGTATACGCTACTGTTAACGTTTTTCATTTTTAGAGGAATGAAATTCATTAAAGAGATAAGCTCTCAAGTCTTCTAGAGCTCTTCCTATAATGACCAGTAAAAGGTAATGGAAGATATTAGGAAAGGTTTCAATAATTGGACATTTTGTTTTGAACATTACAAATTTACCGTAAATGACTAGTTATTTTCATTTTCCCCTTATAGGTTGAATGATATGTTGATTTTTAAATTGACCATTAAATAGTATTAGGAACTTAGCTTCTGGCACAAGATTAACTACTATGAAGACCAAGTCCCCAACAGACAAGGATATGAATATATATAGCAATAACATAATACAGCACAGCTAGCAGAGGCTTCAGATTCCACATTCAGATGTAAGATCAATTTCTAAGCCTGCTATAAGGCTTTGATGGAATTATAAGGAGGTGCAGAGGCAAGATTCTACTTTTAAAACAAAATTGTTTAAGGTGTTTCAACAGGGACAGATACATGTTTCTTATAAGTAGCAAAAGTTTAAAAGAAAAAGCATAATGTGTATTTAGATTAACTTATTTTTTGTTCCAAACAGCTTATAATCAAAATCTTCCGGAGAGAGCTTTTGAACAAAAGCGATTTTTCCCTAAAACTTAATTTAAATTGAACATGCAACTTGAAAGTCTTTATCTTTTCATAGCACATAGAAAGAAAAATTGAAAGCAAGTCCCAAACTTATTCCAAATGTCTTCACCAAAAAAGAAATAAAGTTACTGAAAGCAATTGAATAAGTCAATTATTTGCATAAAATGCCTCACAAGTATAATGTCCTCCTAAGGAAAATTAACAAATGACAAGATGCAGCAGGACAAGAACAGACGGTAATAATAAAAGTAATCAGTGATCGGGAACAATCCAGAAGCTCCATTGTGCAAGGCAACCTTCACTAGAATCACTACCAAGAAAGATCATAAGCAGTAGTATACTATCTAAAAGGCCATATGACAAAATGGTCCAAAATGCAGCCATAAGCAAGCACCCAGAAAGCCCTCAATCCATGGAAAGATAAAAATTACAAATTAAATCTAATAAGAGATTATTAATTCAGATTGTGGTAAAAAAAATAATGATGTACTATGTTATACATAGATGGTTAACGGACTGAAAAGCATCCAAACTTTTTCACAACAGATTTCCCATTAAAAATCAGAATCCAGAGGAGAGGAGCTTCAGCAAAATAGTTTGCCACAAGTGGTATTAGGCAATATCACACAAGTAATATTGGAGCAGCTTATAAAAGTTAAAAAACTATCTAGCCACACAATTGACCAATATATTTATCTAATCTCAATTTGCTCAATCTAACAACTCAAAACTTTACCAAACAACAAGACAATAAGTACAAACCTTGTGTCAATGAGGTGAACTGCATGACCAAATTATAAACCAATGCTGAAGACAAACTTTACTGCAATCTTTGCCATCTGATAGAAACCAATGTCGAAGATATAGAAATTAAATTATGAGTATAAAACAAGTAATTTAAATAAAAATATGAATGGTTGTGTTACCTATTATACTTCAAGTTGACATTAGCAAGGCCAGTAGATAGAGACATAACAAATGCAAGAGTAAATAAAGCATACAGATTTAAAAGCTAAGCAAATATCAAAGAGTCAACATTAAAGCATACATTATTATATTGGTTTCGTAAAAAAGTCAACATTCAAATTATAATAATTCTAAATATTGTCAAATATCATAAACATTTAAAAGTTAAGCAAATATCAAGTTTTCGTAACATTATATATACATAATAAATTTAACAAGAATAACAATATGCATAAAATATTAAAATAATAAATTAACTAATAAAACATATAAATATACTAAAAGCCATGATTTTATTTTTTTAAAAAGAATTCAGATCATACCTCTTACAATATCTTCTTTCTTTTTCTCTTCTCTTTTTCTTCCTCTTCCTTTCTTTCTTCTTCTTTCTCTTTCTTTCTTTTTCTCTTTCTCTCTTCTCGGTTTAGTCTCGTAAAGTTTGAGTGAAATTAGATTAGAGAACGTGTGCAGAATGAATGGTGATGAAGTTGATGGTGGTGGATTCCGTTGAGCCTCCATGGATTGACTGAGCTCTAATACCATGAAAGGTATCAGGCTCAATACAGAGGATGAAGATAAAGAGAAATTGGTGAATCTGACAATGAAACTGAAGATAGTAATGACGAATTTGAGGTCAACATTGCTGAACTTCAGAATAGTCCTCCTTATGTGTGTCAGGCTCTTCAGCCTACAAGAAATAAGGAAAAAAATGAATTATGTTAATAGAAAAACATATACATTCGACGTAACAAGAACCGACAAAATCTTTGATTTATTGTTAAAAGATAAATAGATTAAACTGTTGGAAAGCCATAATTTATTGAAATCTGATGAGATAAAAGATTGAAAATATTGTAAGTTTCATAACAATTTCGGTCATGTTACTAACGAATGTATTCATTTCAGAGATTTAATTCAGAAGGCACTAATGGATGGGCGTTTGAAGTTTGCTGACAAGCCTAAGGTGGATATGAATGTTGATACAGATCCGTTTTAGACCAGAATTTCATATGTCAATCAACAGGTTCCTTTGAATGTTGGAATGATCAACATAAGGAATTTGCAGGGATTCGACATTGACATGGAATATGCAATGGATGTTTATCCCAAGCCAGAAGAATCTCTTGAAAAGTTCCTTGAAAGGAAGAAAGAAAAAGGCAAGGTAAGGTTGTGTCTGAGGTGCAATGCAGTGTATGATGAATTTGCTGCAAAGAAAGCTGCTGAGGAGCAACAGGGTAATTCACAAAATAAAAAGAAGTTTTTCGACAAGAAAGTTGGAAAACCACAACAGCCCTTCAATACTCCAAAGCCTAAGCCAGTCTATACGCCCAGGCCTAATATGAATGGTTGGTTAGTTGAGTCATCTGGTGAATTTATAGGGAGCATTTCATTTCCCAGGGGCTGTGTCGGACCAGCTAGGACCAGAGTGCCACCTGCCAATGTTATTGTGGACAAATGAGTTAAAAATTCTGCATTGGCAAGTTACACGTATTTTCGACGAAACGTGGCTGTCAAGAAGAATAGATTTTGGAAAAATCAACCATTTTGGAATGAAGATTACAAACACGGTAGAATCAACCAAGATGAAGTTTTGATTGGTCAGGATGTAGCCGGGCCATCAAAGTCTTTACTAATGTCAAAGAGTTGAAAAAGAATGCTGCAGAGGTTGAGACAGGCATAGAAGGGAAGGAATTTGGTTGAGGGTTTAGTTCTTAAAGAATAACCCACAGAAATGGGATGTTTAGTAGTCGAGGCTAAGGCAGCACTAGATGAAAATAAAGATGACAGAAATTGAAGAGTATTGTCAAAAAAGAATTCGCAGATACAAGGGGGGCAATCCCAGTTGAGCTGACAACAACTGAAGTTAGACGACTCGATGGGAATGACAATCTCCAACAAGAAAAACTTGTAGAGATAAAGAAAGGGAAACAAGTTAAATGGCCTACTCCAAACAAAATTGGAAAAAAATGGCCGATTGGACTTGTAGCAGCATAAAAAGAAGAAAAGAAGAACAATCTAGCAGCTAAGGAAAACAAGGACATAGCTAGGTTGAAAGCAGAGAAAATGATAATGAGGATAGCTGAAAACAAAAACAATGAAATTGAAAGTGATGCTGAAGATTGGTCGAAGGAAGAAATCTTGAAAGTCCTGAAAGATCCTGACCAAGATGTCGAGTGGAGAAAGAAAATGCTCGACATGATTAAGGGGAAAAGAAATTTGGCGAAGTCTAATTGCCAAATCATAGATATGGACTTGACAGCTGATGAAATTATTGAGGCCTTGACTGATCCGAATGATCTTTTAGGCTTTAGTGATAATGAACAGTTCGATATGGATTTCAATCTGAATAAGGATCTGGATGACATCATAATGGCTATGGATAGTAGTTTGTCGTCGGAAGACTATTTCAAGCTTGGAGGATACAGAAGTAATGAAGAGTCAGATAAGGAAGAGTTTTTGAAATCAATGTGTGTAAATTTGATTTCAATTTTGCCTGCTGAGTTTGAAGGATTTCATGAAGTTGAGTATATTGGAGAGAATGAAGAAGACCTGGATAACCTCAGTGATCATTGGCTTTTCTGTCAGTATAATATGTTAACCGTGTTCGATAATACAACATATTTTGAAAAGCCAACAGAAGAACAGAAGACTCATCTCCACCCATTGCACATCAAGGCTTTGTTAGAAGGCAAGCCGACAAATAGAGTCTTGATAGACGAGGAGGCAGCTATCAATCTGATCCCAAGGGCAATGTTGAAGAAGCTTGGGAAGAATGAGTCTGATTTGATGGTAACTAACATGATTGTTATTGATTTTAGTGGCAAAACTTCCTTATCAGATAGAGTAGTGATGCTGAACGTGCAAGTCGGATCCATTGAAAGGTCGACATTATTTGTCGTAATTTCGATGAAATCTAGTTACAATTTTCTACTAGGGAGAGATTAGATACATACCGTTGAAGTAATACCATCGGCGGTCCATCAGAAGCTTATTCTATGGAATACATATGATTAGGTAGAAATAGTAGAGGCACCTTGCTATTTACAACAGCTTCATATCGATTTTAAAATCTATGCTCCAAATGTCAAGCCAGTCACGACAAATGGTGGAGTTATCGACAAAGATGCACTTGAAGCATGCTTAATGGATCAGTTTGGCATTCGACTAGTAAACAAGGCTGAAATGGATCGACCAAGCACTAGCTATGAGTGTTAATCAGTTGGATCAACTGTCAGCTTATTTGACCGACAGAGCAGTGTACACCACTGAAGGTGTATTGTCAGATTGCACAATAGATGATAGTTCTTTGGGATTTGAGAAAAGGTTTGATGAAAGTAGAGGTCGAAGATCCTTTGGAGGAGATAAACTTGGGCACTGAAACAGATAAAAGGTCCATATTTGTGAGTTCATTTCTGCCAAAGGAGTTCAAGGAAAAACTTATCGATTTAATCAAGGAATACAAAGATTGCTTTGCATGGGATTATGACGAGATGCTTGGGTTAAGCAAAGACCTTGTCGAACATATACTGCCATTAAAAGAAGAATGCATACCTGACAAGCAAGCTAACAGGAGATTTGCACCAGAGGTGGTGTTAAAGATAAAGGAAGAGATCGAAAGATTGCTCAAAGCCAAGTTCATTAGAACGACCAGGTATGTCGAATGGCTGTCTGATGTAGTTTCTGTAATTAAGAAAAATGGCAAGTTAAGAGTATACATAGACTTTAGAAATTTAAATGTTGCTACTCCTAAAGATGAATACCCTATGCCCATTACGGACATGTTAGTTGATGCCGCATCTAGACATGAATTGTTAAGTTTTATGGATGACCATGCAGGTTATAATCAAATCTTTATAGCCGAAGAGGATGTGTCAAAAACTGTCTTCAGATGTCTAGGAGCCATTGGGGCATATGAATGGATAGCCATGCTTTTCGGTTTAAAGAATGTAGGGGCCACCTATCAAAGAGCAATGAAAACTATTTTCCATGATGTCATAGGAAAATTCATGGAGGTGTATATTGACGATGTAATTGTTAAGTCAGAAACCTAGGAAAGTCATTTGACAAACTTGAGGCAGGCATTCAACAGAATAAGAAAGCACAGCCTCAAGATGAATTTGAAAAAATATGGTTTTGGAGTGTCGGCTGCCAAATTCTTGGGTTTCTTAGTTCATAAAAAAGGTATCGAAGTAGACAAGAATAAAGTCAAGGCAGTTTTGGAAGCCGCACCATTGACGAACAAGAAGGAACTATAATCGTTCGTAGGGAAAGTGAATTTTCTAAGGAGATTCATATCCAATTTGTCAGGAAGAACCAGAGTCTTTGCCCCATTGGTCAAGTTGAAGGCTGAACAAGACTTTGTTTGGGAGCTTTGCCACCAAGAAGCCTTCGACCAGATAAAACAATACTTGATAAACCCTCCAGTCATTATGCCTCCAGTGTCTCGTAGACTGTTAAAATTGTACATATCAGCGTCGAATGAGACTATAGGGAGTATACTGGCTCAAGAAGATGAGAATAATGTCGAGAGAGCCGTGTATTATCTTAGTCGAGTTTTAAATGATGCTGAAAAGAGATATAGTGCAATAGAGAAACTTTGTTTAGCATTATATTTCTCATGTACTAAACTCAAGTATTATATGATGCCTTGTAATGTATTTTTTATATCGACGACTGATGTAATAAAGTATATGTTGTCAAAACCAATATTAAATGGGCGTATTGGCAAATGGACCGTTGCTTTTTCAGAATTCTCTTTACAATATGTTCCAATGAAAGCTGTCAAAGGCCAAGCAATTGTTGATTTCTTGGCTAACCATCCATGTTTGGATGTTGATAGTATAAATCTCATCTGGTTAAAACCTTGGCGTTTATATTTTGATGGCTCAAGGCATCAAAATGGAGTTGGAGTGGGAATTCTAATTGTTTCTCCTCAAGGTAGTCCAACTAAGTTTATGTTTAAACTTAAATATACATGCTCCAATAATGAGGCTGAGTATGAAGCCTTAATTGTCGGGCTAGAAATACTAATAGAAATGAAAGCACGTAATGTACATATTTTTGGGGATTCACAGCTAGTCATTAAACAGCTCACCCAAGAATACAAATGCGTCAGTTATAATCTGACCAAATATTGTATTGTGGCGAGTAAGTTGATGAAGAAATTTGACAAAGTAATTGACGAACACATCCCTAAAAATTTGAATGAAGAGGCTAATGAGTTAGCACAGATAGCCTCTGGGTATAAAATTTCGTCCAAAGTCCTAATAAATCTAATGGAGATTAGGGAACTTTTATATCCATTAGAAGAAAGAGATATACTACAAAATGATATTTCGACAATTAAGGACTGGAGACAACCAATATTAAGCTATTTGGAAAATCCAAGTCAAAATGTGGATAGAAAGTTTAAGTACAGAGTGTCGAAATTTATGGTACTAGGAGTGGCTTTGTATAGAAAATTCGTTGATGGAAATTTAGAAGCTTGCCTGAGTGAAGCAGAGGCTTATGTTGCCTTGGCAGAGGTCTATGAAGGAGTTTGTGGAGCTCATCAGGAAGGTGACAAGATGAAATGGGTCCTTCGACAACAAAGGTATTATTGGCCTATGCTAGTCAAAGATTGTATAATGTTTGCTAAGTCTTGTGAGGAGTGTCAAAGACATGGCCATATACAGAATATTCTTGCTAGTGAATTACATTCCATAGTCAAACCTTGGCCTTTTAGAGGATGGACTTTTGATTTAATAGGCCAAATTCATTCGACATCGTCGAAGGGACATAAGTATATTCTAGTAGGAGTTGATTACTTTACTAAGTGGGTCGAGGCTGTAGCCTTAAAAGAAGTAACCCAACAGAATGTAATTGACTTTATAAAAAATAATATAGTTTGTCAGTTTGGGATACCGCAAACTTTGACAACCGACCAAGGAATGGTGTTCACTGGAAGAAGAATTGTCGACTATACTAGTTCAAGGAAGATTAAAATGCTTACGTCGACTCCATATTATGCTCAAGCAAATGGCCAAGTAGAGGCCATGAATAAAATAATCATAAGTTTGATTAAGAAGCATATTGGTCGACAACCTAGAAATTGGCATAATACCCTTAATCAAATTCTATGGGCATATAGAAATTCACCAAGAGAATCGACGGGCACTTCACCATACAAGTTGGTTTATGGTCATGATGCAGTGTTACCCATCGAAATTAATCCTCAATCAGTTCATATTCAAAAATAAGATGAGTTGCTAGTTGAACACTATTGGGACTTGATGTTTGATGAATTAAACAAATTGAGTGATGAGAGATTAATTACTTTAGAAAACTTGATTCGACAAAAAGAGAGAATTGCTAAGTTTTATGATAGTCGAATTAAGTATAAATCTTTTAAGGTTGATGATTTGGTTTGGAAGGTGATTTTGCCCATGGATAGGAATCGTCGAGATAAGGGAAGTGGTCTCCAAAATGGGAAGGACCATTCAAAATTACTCAAGTATTTTCTGAGAATGCGTATGCACTTGTCGAAGTTAATTCAGGTTTGAGAGTTAAGTCCATTAATGGCAAATATTTGAAGCCATATAAGCCGACAATGTGTGAAGTAAAGATTGACAGAGAATGATTGAAAATAAAATTTCATTCATATATTCGACAATTACAAGTTACATGAAAATACTGATATTACAACTTATTTTCGAGAAAATGATGGAAAATTGCTACGCGATTTGAAAACGCATAAGTTGTCGAAATATTACGAGAAAAAATAGACCTATTCTAAATAAACCAGAAGTTTCTCCCCAGTTGAGGCATGTGTTTCATTTGAGCTTGTGGGACCTGAGGAAGAGGAAGAAGTAGGTGGTCTTTGTCCTTTGATTCATCTTGGGTGAAATAATGGTTGACCGTCTACTCCCTGATGAGTCATCCTCATCATAACAGTCGTGTTTTAGGAACACCGAGTTGTTATGATCATTACTGAAGCTCGTCAGAGATATTACGATGATTACTAAAGCTCAAGATAGGTATCACCATTAATACAGAGTCCTTCTTTCCATAATATGAAACCAAACCATTTTTCCCACTGAGAGAAGAGGAGATTATTAGAAGACATGGTAAAAGTTGTTGAGAAATGAGAAAGAAGGGGTCAAAATGAACTTTTTTTATCATAGCATCCCAAGGAACACTATATATAAGGGGATTTTACTGATAAAGTTAGTGTTCAATGTTTGGTAACTCGCACGTTTATTAATTATGATAGTTATGATGCACAGTTACGAGATACATTGAAAAACAATGGGTCAAAAGAGTATTTAAGTGCATAGAATTACAAAGCAATAATAAAAACATGTTGGAATTGATCAAAGGGAATGTTTATTAGGTATTGGCCTAGAAGGCCATACAAATCCTGTCAGATTATTAAATCAACAGTATATAAAAAAAAATATACATATTAAGTTCTTTGCAAAACTTTCCAAGAATCTTCCACGATTTGTTTGTTGGCGCAAGCTCTCTGATACTATGGTTCAAAGGAGTTTATATCTGCTAGCACTGCGTCAGTCTCAACAGCCCATTGTTTCAAGTTATTGACAATGCTTTGTTGCTTAGCACTCCTATGTTGCAATGCAATGCTGAGCTTTTGCCTTCGACGGCGAGTCTCTTCAAGTTTTTTTCTCCAAGTCTTCAATCTCTTTGTCTGGTTCTGCCTCCTTATTTTTTCCTTTAACGAGATGGTCTTTTAATTTAGCTATCTCGTTCTTTGCGTCAGTCAGCTGTTTTAAGATCCTGGATTTTCCTTGGATTTTTTTTATCATAAGCAGGAATGATTTGACGAATGGAAGGCATGTTCAATGACAAGTTTTGGAGAAAATCTTTAACAGTGATAGGAAGAGCTCGATTGGCTATTGGCAGTTATTGAGAAAGGGGTTCCAACTCGGTCACAATGGCCGTCATTCTTTCTTAAAGTGGTTGGTCAGAGATTAAGTGCTCGAAAGAGTAAGTGAAGGCATTCTTCAACTCAGCCAAAAGTTCAGTGACACGAGAGTCACTAGAATCTTGTCCAGGCTGTGTAGAAGAGGATGCTGACCGAGGAGAACTTTTGTGACTGCCCGACAGCATAGATATTAATTCATCTAAATCCACTTCTGTGTCTTCGACACTTGTTGCTTCAGCAAAAGTTGGATTGGTTGGAGAAGGTGGAAGGGGATTGTTAGGTGCAATTTCGGCCATAAGGATGTTCATGTCGAACTCGTCTGTGAAAGTTTGGCCGAGTTTGTCTTGATTTACTTAGGAAGAACTGCAAGCACCAGAAAGGATTTGAGTTTCCAAGTCCGTGGTAGTTTGAACCTTTGTTGGAAAGGGTAGAGAGATGGCAGGCATTGTAGGGGCCGAAGATTGAACCTCTGGAAAGGGATTCTCATTACCCTGTCTAACAAGGCTGTCAGGTATAGCAGAATTTGTTGATTCTTGTAAAGGAACAAAGAGAGTATTAGAGCCAATAAAATCAAAAGAATTTCACAATCGAAAGCTTAGAATATTTTACCTCAGGAGACTGTCGAATTTGTTTCTCAATGCTTAGTTTGACGTCAGGTCCTGAAGGATTTTCAGCAGTTTGTTCAGCCTCTGGATCCTGAAACGGAGGAAAGATCAAACTATTGAATGAAATCCAAGTTTTAAGCCTTTGAAGAAGAAATTATGTTGACTAAATTTACCTTGGATAAGAACGAGGCGGTTTCTGTCTCAAGTTCAGCAATGGGTTTTAAGCTAGAACTTGAAGATTGAGTCTTCTTCTTTTTCTTCCGTAAGAGGTTCTCAGAAGTTGGATTTGGAGACTCGATAATTTCAACAAAAGAAATGGAGGCAGA
The DNA here is from genome assembly GCA_029884605.1 of Ormosia emarginata. Taxonomy (NCBI): domain Eukaryota; kingdom Viridiplantae; phylum Streptophyta; class Magnoliopsida; order Fabales; family Fabaceae; genus Ormosia; species Ormosia emarginata. The sequence continues at coordinate 4,124,171 of JAQQTP010000080.1, read as the reverse complement.
ATCATCAACCTATATTCGACAAAAGATTTAGTTTCGACAGGTTTTGAGACTAAGTTATAAATTTTGGTCATAAAAGATACCTTGGAAGTTTCTACTTTTGAAGGCTTAGCAGTAGCCTTGTGTTTAGCAGGACTTTTCGTCGAGGCTGTTCTAGTTGTTTTAGCTTTTGGGGCTTTGGGGATAAGAGAATTTTGAGCTTTCTTGCCTTTTCTCTTTTTTAAGGCGGAGGTATATACTACTTCTTCTTCTTCCTCTTCCCCTTCTTCTAGTTGTTTGTACTCCAAGGGTCTTTTTAATGGGGTTGTTGTGAAAAAGAAATAATAATTAGTCAATGAAATAAGAATTCGATGACAGAATATGAAAAGAAGTACCTTCGGGTAATTTAGTGATGACTCGGTTATCTTTGGCAAATTGTTCATATGATGAAGCAAACCGACGGGTAAAAATAACTTCTGGAGTTCTTGTAAGAAAGATGTTACTCGTAGAAAAGATCCTATCAGAAGTAAGGAAGTTACCAGCCCTGGTGGGTTTACCTGGAAATTCGTCAGCCAAACCAAAACGAACATAAGGAAGAGGCATTGATTTTGGAAAAGGAACTTGAAAAGGTTCAAGCCGTGCCAAAGGGTTTTTTATGGAAACCGCAAGAAAATTAGTGAAACATTTTTCCTTGTGCGCTTGTTTTAGCTTGGCCACGATTTCTTTACAGTGTCGAACAATTATGCCAGGATACCGGAAGTCCAATTTGATCTTATAGTATATCTCAAAAGCTCTAATATCTTGAATATGTTTACCTTTGGTTTTCCTCGAAAGTTCTTGATCTTGCACAGGAACGAGTTTTTCAGTTATACGGCTTCGACAAACCTCAATATCGATATGGTAAGCACTATAATATTTAGTCCACCATTCGACAAAATCTGGGGTAACCCTTCTATAAGGTGTGAAAGGGGAAATCAAAAAATGTTGCTTATATTTCTCGTTCTTCGTAGCCACTCATACAAGGTCTGTCATGCCTTGTAAGCGGCCATTAATAAGGTGCTCTTTGGCTTTTTGAGAGAATAGAGCCGGAATGGCTTGACAGAATCCTAGTGGTCGAGCCACTAAGTTTAGCAGGTGCAATTCTAAAGAATTATCTGTTGAACCAGGGAGGCTAGCAACTAACACTTGCCGACAAGGAAAATTTGACCAGATGGAAATATTGTTGGTTTGAATGGAAGGATTGTCAGAAATTAGTGGTCAGGTAAACCATTCTGGATCTAGAGAACGGTCAGCGAAATGTGCAAAATAGATGTCCTCAGTATTGAAGGAGATGGAATGAAAAATGCTAAAGAAATACATGAAATTCTCTGGGTGTTGTTTGTGAATCTTTTCATGCTTGACATGACAAAGTCTAATGCCATAGGTAGTAGAAGAAACTGTCGAAGGAGAAGTATCGACCAGATAATCTCCAAGGATGGAATTCAGCCAGAGCAGAAGCAACCATATGGGGCCACCAGCATTGGTTTTCTTTGTTTGGGACCTAATGATTTGTATAATCTCACCACTACTAAGGTATAGATTGGCAAGGAGGAACTGGCCAAGAGTCAATCCCTGACCTTCATGAAGAAGATTAGCAAGTTGAAGGTATGATTTCGACACTTGAACTGATTTAGTACATAGAGCATAGGCCGACAACCAGAGAAGGAGAAAAGCCACATGTTCTTCATCGGACACAGGGTTTGTTGCTGTGGAATAGAAATTAACAAAGTTTGAAAAAGAAGTTAGGGCTTTTGAGTAAACATCTATGGTATTCAAGGGTTGGAGGATAGGAGTTATGACTTTCACGTCTGGTCGAAGACCATTTATGGCAGCCATGTCGAAAAGTGTGGGTCCCATCATGCCATAAGGGAAATGAAAAGAATTGGTGGTTTTGTTCTAGAAGAAAAAAGACGCACCCAGCATACAATAATCCATTTTTATGGGGTAATGCGAGAGCTGGATGCAGTCGAAAATACTTATGTTTCTCCATGAAACTTCTTTAGAGGCTTGAACTCAATCAAGCCAATTGAGATACCCATTGATTTGGCCAAGGGGGGTTTTAAAAAGCCTCTCAGATTTATTAAAATAACTAATGGGAATGGAAGAAAGAAAAGCTAAGATAGATTCTTTTTCAGGATTTTTACAAGGAAAAAAGCTTTGGATTTCTTTAGTAATGAAATTTTTGGGCAGAACTGGGCCCAAGAAAGCAACTGGAGGATTTAAAGAAAGTGAAAGGTTATTGATAGGGAGAATTACCTTGGAAAGATTCCACAGTTCAGATTTCTATAGAACTGGGTCTTGAACAATGGCGTGGCTGCCCAAATTTACTAATGTTTCCTTGGGAGATTGAGAATGAGAAGCCATTGATGAGAATGAAGTTTTGCAGAAAAGACGCGTGAGAATAAGGTTGAGGAAGATGAACAGTAAAGGAATGGAGTAAAAGTGATGTGATTTTGGGAAATTTAAAGAAATAATGGATAAAGGAGAAGAAATTGAAAAAATGCGTTATTTTTGAAAAAATTCAAAAAGCTATTTTTCAGATAGGGGTGATTATAATCCCTATCTTTTAGGAAAACGACTATTTAATGTTTGAAATGATAAGTTTCAATTTTTGGTTTTCGAGAAATCCACGGAATATTTTACCGGATTTTTGAAAATCAAAATAAAAAAATTTGAATCTCTGAGAGGATGTTGATAAGGTATTGAAGTCGAATGGAATTATATGAGATTGAAATTTATTTTTCTTCCAGCTATGACGAAAGAAAAATTTTGAGGGGCATCTGTTGGAGGTAAAATCACAAGTGTTAATTCGACAGATATATTTTTGACTGATGAATGACATTCAACGAAAAGATTTTTGACAGTCAAATGATGACCCAGGTGGTGGTCAACTCAAGTGTTAAATGGTCAGGAATTGGTTTTGTTGAAAGCAAAGTTACCAATTCTGAATTCGACAAAAGTTGGTTATTGTCGAAAGTTAAGCAAGATATTAGTAAAAACATGGCATAAACTGCCATGTACGTGTTCAGTTTTTAGGAGTCAATTATTTTTCATAGTTTTCCTATAAATACTGGATATACAATCCTAACATCTCATCCGAAACAGATTAACGGATTTGATTCCAAGTATGACTTTCATTTTCATTTCAAGTTATTTACCTTAATGCAATGTCTTTTTAAATTCTTTATTTTCAAGTCTTGTTCTTTAAATTTCTTTACCTTTTCTGTACTTTTAAATTCATGCATTTTACGTTTTCTGCAATCTATATTTTCTGCACTTTAAATCTTCTACACTTTTAAGTTTCTGCACTTTACATTTCTTACACTTTTAATCTTTAGCACTTTATATTTCATGTACTTTAAATTCCTGCATTTTATATTTTATGCACTTTTACTTTCTGCACTTTAATTTCCTGCAACATTTTGAAGTTTTTTCTAAACTTCTATTTCTTTCCTTTTACTTCTTGCATCAAGTTTTACAAATTTTATCTAAAAAGCTTTTCCAAACGAGATTACCACATAACTCTGAACCTACATTCGATTAATAAAATATATTTATTTGTTAGAATTTGTCCTAACCAAATTTACCCATAAACAGTTTCATATTATGGAAAGAAGGACTCTGTATTAATGGTGATACCTATCTTGAGCTTCAGTAATCATCGTAATATCCCTGACGAGCTTATCGTAACAACTCGGTGTTCCTAAAACACAGCAGTTATGATGAGGATGACTCATCAGGGAGTAGACGGCCAGCCATTATTTCACTCAAGATGAATCAAAGGACAAAGGTCGTCTACTTCTTCCTCTTCCTCAGGTCCCACGAGCTCAAATGAAACACATGCCTCAGTTGGGGAGAAGCTTTTGGTTTATTTAGAATAGGTTTATTTTTCTCTGTAATATTCTGGCAATTTAAACAAGTCGTAATATCAGTATTTTCATGTAACTTGTAATTGTCGAATATATGAATAAAATTTTATTTTCAATTATTCTTTGTTAATCTTTACTTCACACATTGTCGGCCTATATGGCTTCAAATATTTGTCATTAATGGACTTAACTCTTAAACTTGAATTAACTTCGACAAGTGCATAAGCATTCCCAAAAAATACTTGAGTAATTTTGAATGGTCCTTCCCATTTTGGAGACCACTTCCCATACTCTCGACAATTCCTATCCATGGGCAAAATCACCTTCCAAACCAAATCATCAACCTTAAAAGATTTATACTTAATTCGACTATCATAAAACTTGGCAATTCTTTCTTTTTGTCGAATCAAGTTTTCTAAAGCAATTAATTTCTCATCACTCAATTCGTTTAATTCATCAAACATCAAGTCCCAATAGTGTTCAACTAGCAACTTATCTTGTTTTTGAATACAAACTGATTGAAGATTAATTTCGACAGGTAACACTGCATCATGACCATAAACTAACTTGTATAGTGAAGTGCTCGTCAATTCTCTTGGTGAATTTCTATATGCCCATAGAATTTGATTAAGGATATTATGCCAATTTTTAGGTTGACGACTAATATGCTTCTTAATCAAACTTATAATTATTTTATTCATGGCCTCTACTTGACTATTTGCCTGAGCATAATATGGAGTCGACATAAGCATTTTAATCTTCCTTGAACTGGCATATTCAACAATTGTCCTTCCAGTGAACACTGTTCCTTGGTCAGTTGTCAAAGTTTGTGGTATCCCAAACCGATAAACTATATTATTTTCTATAAAGTCAATTACATCCTGTTGGGTTACTTCTTTTAAGGCTACAACCTCGACCCACTTAGTAAAGTAATCAACTCCTACTAGAATGTACTTATGTCCCTTCAACGATGTCAGATGAATTTGGCCTATTAAATCCAAAGCCCATCCTCTAAAAGGTCAAGATTTGACTATGGAATGTAATTCACTAGCAGGAACATTCTGTATATGGCCATGTCTTTGACACTCCTCACAAGACTTAGCAAACATTATACAATCTCTGACTAGCGTAGGCTAATAATACCTTTGTCATCGAAGGACCCATTTCATCTTGTCACCTGCCTGATGAGCTCCACAAATTCCTTCATGGACCTCTGCCAAGGCAATATAAGCCTCTACTTCACTCAGGCAAGCTTCTAAATTTCCATCAACGGATTTTCTATACAAAGCCCCTCCTAGTACCACAAATTTCGACACTCTGTACTGAAACTTTTTACCCACATTTTGACTTGAATTTTCCAAATAACTTAATATTGGCTGTCTCCAGTCATTAATTGTTGAAATACCATTTTGTAGTACATCTCTTTCTTCTAATGGATATAAAAGTTCCCTAATCTCCATTAGATTTGTTAGGACTTTGGACGAAATTTTATACCCAGAGGCTATCTATGCTAACTCATTAGCCTCTTCATTCAAATTTCTGGGGATGTGTTCAATAATCACTTCATCAAATTTCTTCATTAACTTACTCGCCACAATACAATATTTGGTCAGTTTATAATTGACGCATTTGTATTCTTGGGTGAGCTGTTTAATGACTAGTTGTGAATCCTCAAAAAATATGCACATTACGTGTTTTCATTTCTATTAGTATTTCTAGCCCAACAATTAAGACTTCATACCCAGCCTCATTATTAGAGCATGTATATTTAAGTTCAAACATAAACTTAGTTGGAATACCTTGAGGAGAAACAATTAGAATTCCCACTCCAACTCCATTTTGATGCCTTGAGCCATCAAAATATAAACGTCAAGGTTTTAACCCGACGAGATTTATAGTATCAATATCCAAATATGGATGGTTAGCCAAGAAATCAGCAATTGTTTAGCCTTTGACAGCTTTCATTGGAACATATTGTTAAGAGAATTCTGACAGAACAACGGTCCATTTGCTAATATGTCCATTTAATATTGGTTTTGACAAAATATACTTTATTACATCAGTCTTCGACATAACAAATACATTACAAGGCATCATATAATACTTGAGTTTAGTACATAAGAAATATAATACTAAACAAAGTTTCTCTATTGTACTATATCTCTTTTCAGCATCATTTAAAACTCGACTAAGATAATACACGGCTCTCTCGACGTTATTCTCATCTTCTTGAGCCAGCATACTCCCTATAGTCTCATTTGATGATGATATGTACAATTTCAATGGTCTACGAGACACTGGAGGCATAATGCCCAAAGGGTTTGTCAAGTATTGTTTTATCTGGTCAAAGGCTTCTTGGTGGTAAAGCTCCCAAACAAAGTCTTGTTTAGCCTTCAACTTGACCAATGGGGCGAAGACTCTGGTTCTTCATAACAAATTAGATATGAATCTCTTTAGAAAATTCACCTTCCCCAAGAACGATTGTAGTTCCTTGTTGTTCGTCGGTGGTGCGGCTTCCAAAACTACCTTGGCTTTATTCTTGTCCACTTCGATACCTTTTTTATGAACTAAGAAACCCAAGAATTTGGCAGCCGACACTCCAAAACCACATTTTTTCGGATTCATCTTGAGGCTATGCTTTCTCATTCTGTCGAATGCCTGCCTCAAGTTTGTCAAATGACTTTCCTAGGTTTCTGACTTGACAATTACATCGTCAATATACACCGCCATGAATTTTCCTATGACATCATGGAAAATAGTTTTCATTGCTCTTTGATAGGTAGCCCCTGCATTCTTTAAACTGAAAGGCATGGCTATCCATTCATATGCCCCAGTGGCTCCTGGACATCTGAAGGCAGTTTTCGACACATCCTCTTAAGGTATAAAGTTTTGATTATAACCTGCATGGTCATCCATAAAACTTAACAATTCATGTCCAGATGTGGCATCAACTAACATGTCCGCAATGGGCATAGGGTATTCATCTTTAGGAGTAGCAACGTTTAAATTTCTAAAGTTTAAGCATACTCTTAACTTGCCATTTTTCTTAATTACAAGAACTACATTAGACAGTCATTTGACATACCTAGTCATTCTAATGAACTTGGCTTTCAGCAATCTTTCGACCTCTTCCTTTATCTTTAGCATCACCTCTGGTGCAAATCTCCTGTTAGCTTGCTTGACAGGTCTGTATTCTTCTTTTAACAGCAATCTATGTTCGACAAGGTCTCTTCTTAACCCAGGCATCTCGTCATATTCCCATGCAAAGCAATCTTTGTATTCCTTGATTAAATCGATAAGTTTTTCCTTGAACTCCTTTGGCAGAAATGAACTCATAAATATGGGTCTTTTATCTGTTTCAGTGCCTAAATTTATCTCCTCCAAAGGCTCTTCGACCTCTACATTTTGCTTTTCAACAAACCTTTTCTCAAATCCCAAAGAACTATCATCTATTATGCAATTCGACAATACACCTTTAGTGGTGTACACTGCTCTGTCGACCAAATAAGCCAACAATTGATCCAACTAATTAACACTTATGGCTAGTGCTTGGCCGATCCATTTTGGCCTTGTTCACTAGTCGAATACCAAACTGATCCATTAAGCATGCTTCAAGTGCATCTTTGTCGATAACTCCATCATTTGCCATGACTAGCTTGACATTTGGAGCATAGATTTTAAAATCGACATGAAGCTGTTGTAAATAGCAAGGGCTATCATCTGCCTCTACTATTTCTACTTGATCATCTGCATTCCAGAGAATGAGCTTCTGATGGACCATCGATGGTATTACTCCAACGACATGTATCCAATCTCTCCCCAGTAGAAGATTGTAACTGGATTTCATTGGAATTACGATAAATAATGTCGACTTTTCAATGGATCTGACTTGCACGTTCAGCATCACTACTCCGTCTGACAGGAAAGTTTTTCCACTGAAATCAGTAATAATCATGTTATTTGCCATCAAATCAGACTCATTATTCCCAAGCTTCTTAAATATTGCCCTTGGGATTAGATTGATAGCTACCCCCCGGTCTATCAAGACTCTATTTGTCGGCTTGCCTTCTAACAAAGCCTTGATGTGCAATGGGCGGAGATGAATCTTCTGTTCTTCTATTGGCTTTTCAAAATATAGTGTATTGTTGAACACGGTTAACATATTTTCCTGACAAAAAAGCCAATGATCACTAAGGTTATCCAGGTCTTCTTCATTCTCTCCTACATACTCAATTTTGTGATACCCTTCGAATTCAGCAGGCAGAACTAAAATCAAATTTATACACATTGATTTCAAAAACTCTTCCTCATCTGACTTTTCATCACTTCTGTATCCTCCAAGCTTGAAATAGTCTTCCGACGACAAACTACTATCCATAGCCATTATGATATCATTCAGATCCTTGTCCAGATTGAAATCCATGTCGAACTGTTCATTATCACCAAAGCCTAAAAGATCATCCGGATCAGTCAAGGCCTCAATAATTTCATCAACTGTCAAGTCCATATCTATGATTTGGCAATCAAACTTCGCCAAATTTCTTTTCCCCTTAATCATGTCGAGCATTTTCTTTCTCCATTTGACATCTTGGTCGGGATCTTTCAGGACTTTCAAGATTTCTTCATTTGACCAATCTTCAGCATCACTTCTAATTTCACTGCTTTTGTTTTTAGCTATCCTCATTATCATTTCCTCAACTTTCAACCTAGCCATGTCCTCATTTTCCTTAGCTGCTAGATTGCTTTTCTTTACTTCTTTTTTGGCTGCTACAAGTCTAATCAGTCATTTTCTTCTAATTTTGTTTGGAGTAGGCCCTTGAACATGTTTCCCTTTCTTTATCTCTACAAGTTTTTCTTGTCGGAAATTGTCATTCCCATCGAGCTGTCTAACTTCAGTTGTTGTCAGCTCAACTAGGATTGCCCCCTTGTATCTGCGAATTCTTTTCTGACAATACTCTTCAATTTCTTGTCATCTTTATTTTTGTCTGGTGCTGGCTTAGCCTCGGCTACTAAACATCCCATTTCTGTGGGTTGTTCTTTAATAACTAAACCTTCAGCCAAATTCCTTATCTTCTATGCCTGTCTTAACCTCTGCAGCTTTCTTTTTTGACTCTTTGACATTAGTAAAGACTTTGATGGCCCTGCTACATTCTGGCCAATCAAAACTTTATCTTGGTTGATTCTACCATGTCTGTAATCTTCATTCTAGAATGGTTGATTTTTCTGAAATCTATTCTTCCTAGTAACCACGTTTCGTCGAAAATATGTGTAACTTGCCATTACAGAATTTTTAACCCATCTGTCCATAATAACATTGGCAGGTGGCACTCTGCTCCTAGCTGGTCCGACACAGCCCTTGAGAAATGAATTGCTCCCTATAAATCCACCCGATGACTCAACTAACCAACCATTCATATTAGGCCTGGGCGTATAGACAGACTTAGGCTTTGGAATATAAACTGGCTTTGGAGTATTGAAGGGTTATTATGGTTTTATAAATTTCTTGTCGAAAAACTTCTTTTTACCTTATGAATTACCCTGTTCCTCCTTAGCAGCTATCTTTGCAGCAAATTCATCATACATTGTATTGTACCTTGGACACAACCTTACCTTGCTTTTTTCTTTCTTCCTTTCAAGGAACTTTTTAAGAGATTCTCCTGGCTTGGGATAAACGTCCATTGCATCTTCCATGTCATTGTCGAATCCCTGCAAATTCCTTATGTTGATCATTCCAACATTCAAAGGAACCTGTTGATTGACGTATGAAATTCTGGCCTGAAACGGATCTGTATCAACTTTCATATCCGCCTTAGACTTGTCAGCAAACTTCAAACGCCCATCCATTAGTGCCTTCTGAATTATATCTCTGAAACGAATACATTCGTTAGTAACATGACCGAAATTGTTATGAAACTTACAATATTTTTGATCTTTTATCTCATCAGACTTCAATAACCTATGGCCTTTCCGACAGTTTGATTTGTTTATAATAATAATTTAAAGATTTTGTCGGTTCTTGTTACGTCAAATGTATATGTTTTTTTATTGACATAATTTATTTTTTCCTTATTTCTTATAGGCTGGAGAGCTTGACACACATAAGGAGGACCATTCTGATAGCAATGTTGACCTCAAATTCGTCATTGCAATCTTCTGTTTCATTGTCGAATTCCCCTAATCCGACGAATGCTACTTTCTCCCTTTTAAGGAATCTTTTTTGTTTATGAACTTTTTTCATCTTTCAGTTGTTCTATTTGCCTAACCTTTTCACCTAGTTGGGCAAGATCAACCAAATATTGGTTCAGTAACTTTTTCCTTATGTAATAGTCTAAACCTCTTGCAACAATTTTTACTATTTCTACTTCAGGTATATGAGTAAAACATCTACTCCTCATTTGTCAAAACCTAAAAAGGTAATCATCCACGGTTTCATTGTACATTCTCTTGATATTAAAGAGATCTGTAAGTCTAACTTTCAAATCTCCCCTGAAGAATTAATCATGGAAACTTCTTTCTAATTAAGTCCAAGAATGAATCAAATTCGGTCTCAATGTCGAAGACCAAGAAAATACATTTGTAGTAAGGAAACTTGGGAAGAATCTCATTTTAAGGCTTTCAATAGTAGCCAATTCCCCCATTTCTATAGTATACCATGCGATGTACTCAACGGTCGATTCCCCACTTTCACCAATAAACTTTGAAAGTTTAGGAATTTTAATTCCTCTGGGCAATTTTGCTTGTTGTACACACTCAGGAAAGGCCGAAATAAAGTAGGGTTGGTTGGCATATCCAACATTGAACCCAAACCTATTTAGCACTTGCTCCATTACTTGATTAACATTTTGCTCAACCACTTGGTGCCCCCTAAGATTTCGTCGAAGCAATCTTATGGCTGCATCATTCCTAGCCACTTGATCCTCATTGTCTCGACGGAACATATGGACATTACCATATTCCAAGCGTGGTTGATCATTTTGTCCAAGTTGACCAGGATTTTGCTGGTGTTGTCCTATGTTCGCTTGGGGTGTAGCTACTCCTGCATTTGCCCCAGGCTGGGCTCTTTAAGCATTATCATTGGCCAACCTTTCTATTCCCAAGGCTTGATTTAGCCTTGTCATTTGTTAAGCCAATGTATTACAAGCATTATTTATAGCTTCCATGATTAGCGTAATTACAACACCCATTTGTTGAGTGAACATATGCATCATTTCATGGTTGCTTTCATCCATTTGTTGTCGAAAACTGGCCAAAGAATTCATGGTTGGCCCAATTATGTTTTGAGGAATGCCTCTTGACATATTTGGGAATATGGGTCCCAAATTCAATCTCTCATATCAAAAAGGAGTTAGATTACTTGAACTTGCAACTCTTATTCCTTGGCCATTAAAACTTACTAAAGCCGAACTTATTTGTGTTTGGCCTTGTGAGGTCGCTGTTTGGCCTATAGTATTAGTCAAAGTACTGCCAAGTCCCATTTGTGCCAACACATGAGGAACATAGTTGGGTGGCAAACCATATTGTGGTATAAACCTTGAATTTGAATTCATTACACTTTAGTTACTTGGCTGACTCGGTGAGGACTGAGTCACTCTATGTACCACTTGTTCTATCACTGGATTACTCCGAAGAGTACCAGTTACTATTGCATCCACCACAGGACCTGCACTAATAACATTTGAGGGTGGCATAGTAATGGCTGTCGAAGGTGGCGCACTAACATCAATTGAAAGTGCATCCGACGCTTGGTTATTTACGTTATTCATGATTTGCATATTTTGAGAAGGGCAAGAATAAACTACCTTTTCACTTCTTAAACGCATAAAATCATCTTTTATGCAAAGAGGTTCGTGACACTACGAGTTACTCTGAACTCGTCCCACCGGGCGTGTCAATTTGTTTATGGGTAAATTTGGTTAGGACAAATTCTAACAAACAAATATATTTTATCAGTCGAATGTGAGTTCAGAGTTATGTGATAATCTGGTTTGGAAAAGCTTTTGAAAACAAACTTAAAGTAAATAGCAGAAAACTTATAAAACTGATTGCAAGAAAGTAAAGAAAATTGATAAATAACTTGCAAAATGTAAAGTGCAGAAACTTTAAAGAGTAGAGAAGGTAAATGCAGGAACTTAAAAGTGCAGAAAATATAAAGTGCATAAATTTAAAATTGCAGAAAAGGTAAAGAAATTTAAAGAACAAGACTTGAAAATAAAGGATTTAAAAAGACATTGCATTAATGTAAATGACTTGAAATGAAAATGGAAGTCATACTTGGAGTCAAATTCGTTAATATGCTTGAGTGAGATGTTAGGATTGTATATCCAATAAAACCACCCTCTATACATTGTGAAAACTAGTATTTATAGGCAAACTATGAAAAATAATTGACTCCTAAAAACTGAACACGTACATGGTAGTTTATGCCACGTTTTAACTAATATCTTACTTAACTTTCAACAATAACCAACTCTTATCGAAGTCAGAATTGATAACTTCGCTTTCGACAAAACCAATTCCTGACCATTTAACACTTGAGTTGACCACCACTTGGATCATCATCTGGCTGTCGAAAATCTCTTCGTCAAATGTCATTCATCAGTCGAAAATATATCCGTCAAATTAGCACTTGTGATTTTACCCCCAACAATTATTTAATATATTTATTCATGCCCCAGCATCTTCATGTTGGAGAAAATCCATTTAATAGTTTCTGGTGCACCAATAGCGAAAATCGTCCCTGCGCCTGCCGCTAATTAAGTGCTCTACATTCTTACAACGATTGTCGCAGCTGCTGTCAGTGAAGCATGGACCCCTGAACGTATCAGCTAAGTTCTCACAAGTATTTGCCTCAGTTTGCACCACAAGTTCTTCTGCAGGTAGCGATTGATTAATTACATATATATGTTGATCAAAACGTTTATAAACAAAAGAAGAAAGAAATGAAATGAAAGGGTACAAAGTATAAAATAAAGATTGAATGAGCAAAAAGTAGATGTTATATGAGCAAAATGTTACGTAATTAATAGAATGTAACGTTATGCATCCTGAACGTTAGATAAATAGATATAGCTAGAGACATGCAATATATAGAATTAACATTAAGAGAAATGACTTACGAGCAACAAAGAGGACGACGAGGATGAAGCACAACCCAACTACTTTCTTCTCCATGGCTTAGTGATTCACCTATCTGCTATATATATGTGGTGGTGAATCTAGTGATCGTAGGTGGTCTTTGTTAGATATATATATATATATATACACCCCTCAGGGCAAGAACGTGAGGGCAATTTGGTAAAAGAAATAGAATTATTGGCCAATTTTTTCGCGGTGTGTGTTGAAGGTCTGTGGGGTTTATGTAGCCTTAAAGGTGTTGCTTTTTGGCCGTTTCCTTGGCGATTACGATCGCGACTGTGTAACTCACGAGTTGTGTGCTTATTTTGTTTTAATTCTGTCTAGTAAATTTTCTTGCATTGATTGTATTTTAACTTGTTACATTTTATTTATTAAATTATTGAAAAAAATTTCCATTAACTGTTTGTTTGTTTTTTGATTTCTAATGATTTGATTTAAATTGTTTTATTGAGGAATTATTTTATTATATGATATTTTTACTTGTTAATAAAAGACTTGTGCTCCGCTTATTCTATTTCTATTATATTATACAATAATTACTCACTAAGTCGCAACTCATCTAAATCATAATTATGTTTTTCAGATAAAGGAAAGAAGATAGTTTTCAGTTCTACTCCTCTAATTTGATCGATGAATCTAGTATAATAATTGTTGGTGAGCCCAACACATTGTTTGTGTGGGCAAATTTTTAGAATTTATTTTATTTTGTTATTGACTTTGGTTGAAAATATTATGGTTTATTGATCTTAGAGTTGCTCCATTATTTTCACAAGTAGGATTTCAGATAGATAGTAGATTATTTGTATGTTTGAAATGCTTGACCGCCTTATTGGTGGTTATGCGTCAATTATTTACAATGCAGAGGCTTGTATTGTTTCAGCTAGCCTATAGGTTGCATTTGTCGTATGTCGGTCATGGACCCCAACTTTGAATTCTAACAATATATAATATAAGATTTTTATTTTTACTCAAGTATCCTAACACTCATTAGGTACGAGACTAATTTCATTCGTGAATACTGAGATTATCCCTTCCAACCGTATATTTTCGCAAACTCGAACCCCTTATATTACAAAGATCCCTCATCAACAGCCTTTGACATGTTTGATAATAATAATAAAAAATCTAAAACTTACACAATTGCTTATATTATTAAGTATTTTCTTTAAAAATAAATATTATATATTATTTTAATTATTTTTTTTATTTCAATGTTTTGTACGGGTGCTAATTTCTAGTAATATATAAAGAACGAGTTCAGTAATAAAATACTGCAAGGGCATGCTGATATATGGAAAGTTGAGTCGTTAACAAGGGAAAAATCTAAATTCTATATTTAAAATTATTGAAAAAATTTGATTTTAGGTGACAATAAATATATCTATCCATTCGAATTTGAAGTTTAGGTGACTCAAGTATATGTTTATTATCACCTAAAATTCAAATTCTATGTTGGTGTAGTTGATTAAAAATTTGAATTTTAGGTGACTAATGCATATATTTATTGTCACCTAATTTCTATTTTTTTTTTTCAAAATAGGGGATTCATTGCATAGAATGGATGGATACGTTTGATTTTTTTTATTGTCACCTAAACTTAATGGATGAAAGAATAGAAAATTTAATAATTTTTTACTTCATTCATTGTTTTTTTATTTGCCGCTTAAGAAATAAAAAATTTTGATTGTATTTTATTTGTCATTTTAGAAAATAATTGAGTTATAATTTTACCTTTGGAATTAAAAAGTGAGAGTAAAGATTAGTAGAACGCTAAATAATATTTTAAATATCTTTTTTTGGTGATACCACAATATATCCTTACATGTTTGACTTATTTAAATTATTCATGAAATCAATCCTCGTTCAATTATGACAACATGAAGATTATGTAGTTTCTCCACATGAATTACTTTTCAGAGATTTGAACTCGCATTTTTGTCCCAGTATTTTAAATATTTTAAAAGTGTAATTCAATCAAATGTAATTTTTTTACTTATGGTTGAAATTATTTAATAACTTTCTTAATTATTGTACAACAACCTTTAACAAAATATAAAAAAGAATAGAAAAAATATTTAGTTGAAAAAATTCCATGCATTTAATAGTTTTTGGTACACAAACAGCGAAAATGGTTCTTGCACTTGCCGCTGATTAAGTGCTCTTGATTCTTACCGGTATTGTCGCAGTTGCTGAAGAAGATGCATGGACACTTGAAGTTATCACTCAGTACTTCACAACTTGCCTCAGTTTCCTCCACAATTTCTTTTGCAGGTAGCAATTGATAAATTAAAGATGTCAAATGTTAAATAATAATAATAATAATAATAATAATAATAATAATAATAGAATTAAGAGAGAAAATAAATAAATGAAAGGGTAAAGTATAAACTATTAAATTATGAAGAGATTGAATGAGCAACTAAATAAATGTAAGGTTAAATTAATGTTTTGTTTATAATTTATGCTATTTTTTATTTAATTTTTATTTTTTAAATTAATTTTTATATTTATAAATATTTTATAATAGTTTTATTATTAACTTTCGTCTTAATATCGTTAATTTAATTAAAAAATATCTAAACCTATTGAGTAGTAAGGGAGTACCTATTGACTGGTAACGTTCTAATACGTATACCCATGTGGGACTTGAGTAGTAAGGGAGACCACAGTTTCTAAACCTATTCTGTGCTTGTATAAAAAAAATAATTTTATAGACAATAAAATTAAAATAATTTTATCATTAACTTCATTAATTTAGTATAAAAAAAATCTAAACCTATTGAGTAGTAACATAAACGTTCTAATACGTATACCCAGGAGAAAAATCTTCAAAAGTAATGATCTTTGTAAAATAAAGATGAGCAGATAAATTTATATCAATTATTAATAAATAAGTCTACATCAATTATTAATATTTAATATAAATTTACTTATTCATTTTTTAAAAATCTTTGTTTCGTATACCCATGTGAGACATGAGTAGTAAGGGAGACCACAGTTTCTGACACTGACAAAGACGTTGCAGTTCGGGAAACGCGAGTTGGAACAGATGAAGGCAGATTTTAATTATGACTCTGGTTTTCTTGGTTGGCATTCAAACAGCGAGCAGTATAGTAACTACGTTAATGGAGCCCACTGCCCACTCACTCTCCGATTCATCCGTCGGTTGGGCTTCTTTTCTCACACTTGGCAACATCTGTTAGCGCCATTAATCTTGTCGGTTAGTTATTGATTCGTCTTTTTTTTTTTAATAATTACAATATCTTAATTTATCTTTTAAAAAAAAGTAAAACATTTTAAAGTTATAAATAATTTACCTAATTAATTGAGGGTAATCATTTAAGAATGAATGTATCAGAATATCGTGAGATTTAATTTTCATCTTTTCCTATACACAATTAGCTCTGAACTTGGTTTTGAAAATTAATTTATTTTAAAAGATTTTTAAACTTTTTTTAATTTAAATAAAATTAGTAGCGACTATATCTTTTTTTAAAAATATTTCTTTTTCACCGTTCCCCGTCGCAATTACGATCGTGACACCTACGTGTTGTGTGCTCATTTTGTTTTAGTTCTACCTAGTGAATTCTCCCGCATTGATTGCGTTTTAACTTGTTACACTTTATTTATTAAATTATTGAAAATTTTCTCCATTAACTATTTTTTTTTCTTTTATTTCTAATGATTTGATTTAAATTTTTTATTGAGAAATTATTTTATTATATGATATTTTTACTTGTTAATAAAAAACTTGTGTTCCGTTTGTCCTATTTCTGTTATATTATATAATAATTGTTCACTGAGTCGCAATTCACCTAAATCGTGATTATGTTTTTTAGATAAAGAAAACGAGATAGTTTTCACTTCTACTCTTTTAGTTTGATAGAAAAGTCTAGTACAATTATGGTTGGTGAGCCCAACACATTGTTTGTGTGGGCAAATTTTCAGAATTTATTTTATTTTGTTATTGACTTTGGTTGAAAATATTATGGTTTATTGATCATAGAGTTGCTCCATTATTCTCGCAAGTAGGATTTCAGATAGATAGTAGATTCTTTGTATGTTTGAAATGTTTGACGACCTTATTCGGGGTTATGCGTCAGCTATTTACAATGTAGAGACTTGTATGGTTTGGACTAGCCTATGAGTTGCATTTGTCATATACCAATCATGGACCCCGAGTTCGGATCATGACAATATATAATATGAGACATTGCAGAGATCCCTCCTCAACAACCTTTGACATGATCGATAACTAAAATTTACACGATTTCTTATATTAATAAGTATTTTTCTTTAAAAATAAATATTTTATATTATTTTAATTATTTATTTTTTTTATATTTCAATGCATTGCACTTGTGCTAATTTCTAGTAATATGTAAAGAGCGAGTTCAGTAATAAAATACTGCAAGGACATGCTAATATATGGAAAGTTGAGTCGTTAACAAGTGAAAAATCTAAATTCTATATTTAAAATTATTGAAGAAATTTGATTTTAGGTGACAATAAATATATCTATCCATTCGAATTTGAAGTTTAGTGACTCAAGTATATGTTTATTATCACCTAAAATTCAAATTCTATGATGGTGTAGTTGATTAAAAATTTGAAGGTGACTAATGCATATATTTATTGTCACCTAATTTCTATTTTTTTTTTGTCAAAAATAGGGGATTCATTCCATAGAATGGATGGATATGTTTAAATTTTTTTTATTGTCACCTAAATTTAATGGATGAAAGAATGCAAAATTTAATAATTTGTTACTTCATTCAGTGTTTTTTATTTGTCGCTTAAGAAAAGTTTTTTTTTGTTGTATTTTATTTGTCATTTTAAAAATAAATGAGTTATAATTTTACCTTTGGAATTAATAGGTGAGAGAAAAGATTAATAGAACAATAAATAATATTGTAAATATCTTTTTTGGTGATATCACATCATATCTTGTGAAATTTCTCCATGATCTGCATCACTCAAAAGGAAAGAAAGAGGAGATGAACAAGGAAATGTATTGAACACACTCGACAAAATAAAATTAGTCTTTCTCATTCAAGTAAGTTAAAGAATGGTTCTGTATAAGTATTTATAGCCTACCATATATAGCTAATCCAGTTGGCAAAATGCCAACTATACAACAAAATGCCAACTGCGCAATAACAGAAAAACTAACTAAAACTGACAATTAACTAACTCTGCACTTGGCCAGATTCTCGGGTAGATTCATTAGTGAGTTTAGATTCATTAGTCAACACCCCCCTGCAAGCTGGAATGGTAATATTGAGCATTCCAAGCTTGTCATGAAGTTTGTCGAATGGACCAGGTTGAAGGGGTTTGGTCAAGACATCTGCAACTTGATCCTAAGTAGCAATAGGCATTAGATGTAGCAATCCTGCTTGGATCTTATCTCGAACAGTGTGGCAATCGATTTCAATGTGTTTGGTCCGTTCGTAAAAAATCGGATTTGCTGCAATGTGAATGGTAGAATGGTTGTCACAATATAACACAACTGGTTTTGGGTGAGGAATTTTGAAATCCTGCAGCAGATATGATAGCCACTGTGCTTCACAGGCAGCTTGAGCAAGTGCTTGATACTCAGCCTCTGCTGATGATCTTGAAACAATGGATTGTTTCTTGCTTTTCCAAGAGACAAGAAAGTTGCCAATGAAAAAACAGAAGCCAGTTACAGACCTTCTGGTATCGGGGCAAGCTCCCCAATCTGAATCAGTGTATCCTTTGAGTGATAAGCATGATCGAGTGGAAAAGAATAAACCTAATCCTGGTGACTGTTTCAAGAATCTATGGACTCTCAGTGCTGCTTGATAATGCACAAAAGTTGGTGTAGAAAGGAACTGGCTAAGATTACTCACTGCATAGCATATGTCAGGCCGAGTGTGAGTGAGGTAAAGTAGCCTTCCTATGAGCCTTCTGTAGATGGATGGATCACTTAATAATTTTCCAGAGTCTTTGTTAATTTTCTGATTAGGGTCCATAGGAGTGGAGCATGGTTTGGAATCTAACAGACCAGTTTCCTGAAGGAGATCCAATGTATACTTTCTTTGGTAAAGAGCAATGCCCTCCTTAGATCTAGCTATTTCAAATCCTAGAAAGTATTTAAGGTCACCAATGTCTTTGATACTAAATTTCTGGTCAAGAATCTGTTTGAGATGATCAATTTTAGCAATATCATTGCCTGCAAGCACCAAGTCATCCACATATACAAGGACTGCAATGAAACTTGATCCGGATGACTTGGTAAAGAGGGAATAATCAGCTTTGGATTGAACATAGCCTGAAGCTATCAATGTTTCTGTCAACTTTGAATTCCACTGTCTACTGGCTTGTTTCAAGCCAGACAGTGACTTTTGTAGCTTACATACAACTTTATTGTCAGGAACTTGCAATCCGGGTGGCACTTGTATATAAACCTCTTCCAGCAAATCTCCATGCAAAAATGTTGTGTTTACATCTAATTGATGTAGAAACCAGCCAAGTGAGGATGCCAAAGTGATAAGCAATCTCACTGTAGTCATCTTGACAACTGGGCTAAAAGTCTCAAGATAGTCTAAACCTTCTGTTTGGGTAAAACCCTTGGCAACTAGTCTAGCCTTGTACCTCTCAATGGTTCCATCAACATTGTGTTTCACTTTGAACACCCACTTACATCCTAGCACTTTTTTGTTTGGTGGAAGTGTGGTGAGTGCCCAGGTATTAGTTATGATCAAGGCATTCAGTTCAGTCTCTATTGCTTGCTGCCAACAGGTATGCTTGGTAGCTTCAACATATATGGTTGGTTCAATTATGGAAGAAATGTTCAAGGAAAAATGTTTGTGTTTGGAGGACAATTTGTCATAAGAAAGAAAAAGATCAATGGGATACTTGATACTGCTGGATGATGTTGGAGCTGAGTCATGTGCTATTGATGAGGCCGAAAAACAGTGATAGTCTTGTAAATAAAAAGGAGTTCTTCTGCTTCTAGTTGATTGTCTAAGAGGGACTGGTGACTGATTCTGGACATGAGCAGGAGACTTAGGATTAGTATCAGGTTCAGGAATAGGAGCAGGTTGCTGTTCTGGAGAATTTTGAGGAATATCAAACCAAGGATCAAGATTGGATTGGTTTGACATTAGACTCTGTGAGATAGAAGCAGATCTGTTCTCTGAATTAGGTTCATAAGAGAAGTTGTGTTCATAGAATATGACATTTCTAGACACAAAAAGCTCTTTAGTTTTAAGGTCAAACAAGAGATAACCCTTCATTCCAGGTTTAAAGCCTAGAAGGACACACTTTCTAGCTCTAGGGTCAAGCTTCTTCCTGTTTGCAGTGAGGGTTGAAGCAAAACACAAGCAGCCAAAAACTTTAAGGTCACAAACAGTTGGCAATGCTTGGTGAAGAACCTGATATGGGGACTGGTTTGACAGATATGGAGTTGGCAACCTATTTATGAGATGCACAGCATGACTAACAGCTTGAGTCCAAAAAATTTTAGGAATATGAGACTGAAAAATAAGAGATCTAGCTACTCCTAGGATATGTTGATACTTTCTCTCAACTATCCCATTCTGTTGTGAAGTTTCCACACAAGATGTCTGATGCACTATGCCCTTCTCTGCATAGTGCTGAGTAAGTCTAAACTCTCCTCCATTATCAGTCCTAATCTTCTTTACTTTGGCTTCAAATTGTGTCTCAATTAGGGATATGAAAGACCTGATATGAGTAGAGGTTTTTGATTTCAATTTCATAAAGAATATCCATGTATGTCTGGAAGTATCATCTATTACAGTTAGGAAATATCTATGTCCCATCATGGAAGGGGATGAAATTGGTCCCCAAATGTCCATATGTAACAAATCAAAAGGACTTACAGATTTAGACTCACTATCAGGAAAAGGTAAACGTTTTTGCTTAGCTAAATGACATGTATCACAAGGATGATGTATTTTTGAACAGTCTACAAAAGGGAAAATTTTATTCAACTCAGTAAGTTTTACATGAGAAGGATGACCGAATCTCAAATGCCAAACATTGCATTTATCAAAATTGATAGAATTGATACAATGTACATTTATAGAATGACTAGGGAGTTTCAAAAAAGCCTGGGAGCACAAAGAGTATAGTCCAGCTCTTGACTCAGCTACACCAATCATCTTCAATGTATGGTTGTCCTGTATATGACAAGCAGTACCAGTAAAGGTTAGTTTGCAATCAAGGGATTTGGTTAATTTTGAAATTGAAACTAGGTTAAAGGTAAAACTGGGAATGTATAAGACATCTATGAGATATAAATTCTCAGTAAAGAAAACTGTTCCTGCTGTTTCAGTTATTACACTAGTTCCATCTAGCATTTTCACAGACACTGGCCAGATTTTCTTATGAAAATGGAAAGAGGATAGAGTGTGGCACACATGATTTGTGGCCCCTGTGTCCAATATCCAATACTTGGATTTCTCAAGAGTCATGACTGTGCATACAGTACCTGACTTATCAGCAACCACCTGATTTGCATTATGGGAGTTGGAGCCACTCTTTTGTAACAAACTCAGCAATGCTTTGTGTTGTTCTGGAGTGAAGAGAGGTTTGGCAACTTCATTTGTTACCTGTTGCATTGATTCACAATCATCATCTTGGATGTCATCATCCACAATATAATTGTTTGCCGCACTATTTTTGCCATAATTGGGTGGATACCCATGTTTCTTGTAACAAGTGTCCACTATGTGACCACTTCTGTTGCAATATGTGCAGACTTTGTAGTTCTTTCCTCTATATCCATTTCTTCCTCTAGCACCCTAGCCTCTTCCTCTATTTCCTCTACCACCATTTCCTCTCCCTCTGCCACCTGAATCAGTAGTGGTGACTAGGGTTCGACAATCATTCAACTGGTAATTCAATTGTCTTTCTTGCTATATCAATAAGGAGAATGCTTCTCCAACATCTGGTAAAGGCTTCATCATCATGATTTGAGACCTAACAGTAGAATATTGCTCATTAAGTCCCTTCAAAAATCTGATCACATAGTCTCTTTCTCTATAGGACTTGATTGTAGGAATCAAATTGCACGTGCAAGCTACCTCACATATGCATCCAGGAATTGGCATGAAATTATCCAATTCTTGCCATAATTCTTGAAGATGGCCATAATACTCGGTTATAGATGAATCTCCTTGCTTCAACATATACATTTCTTCTTACAACTTACTGATTCGAAAAACATCTCCCTGATAATACCTCTTTCGAAGATCTTTCCAGATATCAATTGTTGTATTCATCCATAGCACACACTTGATAATTGAAGGATCCATTGAGCGAGTAATCCAAGACATAACCAAAGTGTTACATCTATCCCAAAGTGAAAAATTAGGGTTATTACGCGCAGGTTTCTCCAAAGTACCATCGATGAATCCTTCCTTATTCTTTGCCTTCAAAGCCATGAACATGGCTCTAGACCATTGGTGATAATTGTCACCAATCAATAATTCTGGAACAAGAATCGTACCTGGATTCTCATTGAAATGATTATAATACAGACTTGAGGGATCAATTCCTCTATTTGCAGCACCATTCGCAGGACCAGCATCTTCATTAACAACTTCAGCCATTGTTCAAACTTCAAACAAATCAATCAATTGAACAATTTTCGATCTAAGAACACACGAATCAAAGATTGAACAAAAAAATGTGCAAGAATTAGGAGTAAACGCAGTAGTAGCAGAGCCCCTAGGAAAGGAGCTCTGATACCATGTGAAATTTCTCCATGATCTGCATAACTCAAAAGGAAAGAAAGAGGAGTATGAACAAGGAAATGTATTGAACACACTCGACAAAATAAAATGAGTCTTTCTCATTCAAGTAAGTTAAAGAATGGTTATGTACAAGTATTTGTAGCCTACTATATACAGCTAATCTAGTTGGCAAAATGCCAACTATACAACAAAATGCCAACTGCACAATAACAGAAAAACTAACTAAAACTGACAATTAACTAACTCTGCACTTGGCCAGATTCTTGAGTAGATTCAGTGGTGAGTTTAGATTCATTAGTCAACATATCTTTTCATGTTCAACTTATTTGAATTATTTATTAGATTAATCCATACTTAACCGCAGGAGTACGCGAATTAATTATGCAATCTTTTCACATGAATTATTTCCTACAAATTTGATCTCACATTATTGTCACAGTATTTTAAATATTTTAAAAGTACAATTCAGTCAAATGTAATTATTTTTACTTATAGTGAAAATTATTTAATAACTTTCTCAATTTTTGTACAGCAACCTTTAACAAAATATAAAAAATAATAGAAAAAATATTTAGTTGGAGAAAATCCATGCATTTAATAGTTTTTGGTACACCAACAGCGAAAATGGTTCTTGCACTTACCGCTGATTAAGTGCTCTTGCTTCCTACAGGCGTTGTCGCAGTTGCTGAAGAAGATGCACGGATACTTGAAGTTATCACTCAGTACTTCACAACTTGCCTCAGTTTCCTCCACAATTTCTTTTGCAGGTAGCAATTGATAAATTAAAGATGCCAAAAGCTAAATAATAATAATAATAATAGAAGAATTAAGAGAGAAAAGAAATAAATGAAAGGGTAAAGTATAAACTATTAAATTATGAAGAGATTGAATGAGCAACTAAATAAATGTAAGGTTAAATTAATGTTTTTTTATTTTTTTTAATTTTTTTAATTTTTTTAAAATTAATTTATATATTTATAAAAAAATTAAAATAATTTTATCATTAACTTCATTAATTTAGTATAAAAAAATCTAAACCTATTGAGTAGTAACATAAACGTTCTAATACGTATACGCAGGAGAAAAATCTTCAAAAGTAAAGATCTTTGTTGAATAAATTCTGTAAAATGAACAAATAAACTTATATCAATTATTAATAAATAAGTCTACATTAATTATCAATAATTAATATAAATTTACTTACTCACTACGTTAATAGAGCCCACTGCCCACTCACTCTCCGATTCATCCTTCGGCGTTAATATTGTCGGTTGGGCTTCTTTCTCACACATACCAACATCTGTTAGCGCCAATCTTGTCGGTTGGATTTTAGCCAAAAAAAACCAACCTTGTTGATATTAAATTAAATTGACGTATTATTATAAACTAATATATTACTCTTTTATTTTTAAAAAAACTTTCAACTGCTCTAAACTTTTATTCAGTTATAAATAATCATTCTAAATTTTTAAATTTTTAAATTTAATTCTTAAATTACACTAATTTTTACAATTAATTCTTCATAATTAATCCAATTTAAATTAGTCAACTAACAGCACACTATTTCAAGATAAATTTTAAAAAATTCTCAGAATATCTATTTCAAGTAGGTTTGTAATCATTTATATTTAATTTAATAATAATTTATTTTATAATTTAATGACGTATATTGTATAAGTATTACGTATTATAATTTAAATGAAATAATATAATAAAAATTTCTATTGCATCATATACAAATACGTGAGTAATTAATAATCTATTTACTACGTCCAATTAATGACTTACGTATTTATACATAATACAATATTTCACTAATTAATTGATTGAGATTGAACGACAATTAAAGTAATTTAAAGAATAAATTAAAAAAATTAAAAATGGTATTTTTCCTTTATTTTTTTTCAAATAAGATTACGAGGTATTTAATTTCTATATTTTTTTAAGTGGAGAAATGATTGTACTCTAATGTGGATTTTACCATAATCACGTGATGCTTCCTTTGGTTAGGACTATTTACAAGAATATTTGCTATCTATTTATTTATAAGTAAGCTCTCTCTCTCTCTCTCTCTCTCTCTCTTAAGAAAAATCTTCATTCTTGGTATTTAGATCTTTTAAACACAAAAAACAAGAAATAGCTCGAGCTTCTATTTCGAATTATTTGCTATCCTTTTTATTGTTTATCAATATCTTATACATAGTTAATTTACTATTATTTAAACTTTTCTCAAGAAAAAATTTCTTAAGTAAGTCATTCTCTGATTATTATATCATTTGTTAATCACTTAAATTATTATTTAATTATGTAAAAATATTTTTAAAAATTAATATATTTTTTCCATTGACACTACAATTTTACACATATAAAATAATAATTTAAATATTTATAATAGACTATGCCTATTAAAGAATTATTCTTCAATGATAAGCATTTCTCTTTCTTGCCATTGGTGAGGAGTCAACCATGTCTAAGGGACTCCAATGGTTTAAGCATGATGCCAAATTTGACACAAAAATGTAACTTATTTTAAAGAATCAGAATACTTCTGTATGATATATTGAATTAAGTCATCCCAACCAAACTATTGCAGCTCTTGAGATGTCTATGATACACGAATTCAACAGTTTGGCGTAAATCACTTAAACTCCTATCTTCAGTAATGCTGGCGATCAAAGAAGATAATATTTGCCTGTAATTTTATTTACACACAAATTTTCATCAAATGTTCATCTAGTATATAATACAGTGTTTTTATAAGTTTCATAACATATATCATATTGGCTGAATTGCTTATTGTGAACACCTAATTTTGACCAAGTAAAAAAAAATGAAAAAATAGTTTTCCTTTTCTCTTATAATTAAAATATTTTAAAAAAAAGGGGACGCTGCAAGATTTTTCACCGAAAGAAAAGAAAAAGTGAGGCTTTTAATGCCCTTTAATGCTAAACCAAAAACAAGGGGAAAATGGAGCAAGCTATGCCTGCAACCTCCTGCAACCAGCCACCCCTATGAGGAGAATTCCTCACGTCGTTCCCACTGGCTTGATGGAATTAGAGCTTCTCAATGGTATATAAAATGTGGCAAAACGAAGAATGGGGGACAGACGAATTTCAAAAAAAAATCACGTATACTCCCACACACTCATTCTCAGCTTTTCTCATGTAAGAACATTCCCAAGCAACTTCACCCTTACCATCATCAAATTTCATCTAACACCACCAAATCTCACCCCATTTCACATACACTACATACCATACTTTCCACTATCATTTTGCACTGAAATAGAGAATAAAATTGGAAGAGAAGGGGGAGCGGTTTTTGGAGAGAAAACAGAGAACTATTTTCATTTTTGGGAAGGTCATTTTTCACCAACACGGTATCATCTTCAGGAACCAGAACCAGAACCTTCATCGTCATTTTTTTACTATTCATCATCTTCCCCACTTCCTTCACATTCCATAACCCATCACCACCACTCAAAATCACTATTCGTCACCTTCTTCATCTCAACCCATCCCCATAACCAACCGAAACCAGCTCCACCCCGGACCAGCCAACACCGAACCCGCGACCCCAGCTTCGCCTCGCCGTCTGCTCCCAACCGCGCAACACCGTGACTCCCAGTCGTCGAACGGCGACCCGTGAGCCGCACCGCACCAGGACTCCATCGTTGCCATCGGACCTCGAGCCCGCACCCAGCCGTCGGTATAGCGCACTCCACCTGCGCCGATTTGTCGTGCCGCGAGCTGCACAGCTCGCTCTGACGCTCGAACGGCGACCCAGCCACCGCGACTCGCACTTTGAACCCCGACGCTGACTCTGCCAGCTCCAACACACCCCAGAGCCCCACCACGTCACCGACCAGCCATATCGGACCAGCCACTGCTCTCGTCCTCCACGCACGAGCTTGTGCCCAAGCCACCCCAAATACCCAGGAGCCATCACAGAATCCAGACCTGCTCCACCATCTCGTCATGCCCTTCCAGCCGTCTGATCTGCTGCCAACACTGCGCCGTTTTGACCCCGTCTCTGCTCGACCGAACCACCTTCCGCCGCTAACCGCTAGCCTAGGCTCCAGCTCCAGCACACCCCGAGAGCAGCACCCTCCGCGCCTTTGCCTCGCTGTCACACACGCCCAGACCGGAGCAGCAGTGCAGACCCGTCCACGCCACCCAGATCGCCGCCCACCTGTTGTTGCCGCGTCGGACCACACCAGCAGTCCCGCTCCTTGACGTTTGTCTCCTCTGCATTTTGCCAGGTTTGAATTTTATTCTTTATTCTTTTTTCTCATTTGTTTCTTTAGCTTTTACGTGATTTTTATTTTTAGAAGTCTCTGTGATAAGTTGGAAAGAAATTTAAAACTATGGGCTAATATGGAGTTTTGTCTGGACCATTCATAAGCATAAAAGCCCATAACAAAAAAACAAAAAAAAAACAAAAAAAGATAAAATTAATTGTATTCAGAAATAAAATAAAGATGATGCATAAAATACAAAAATAAAAATAAAAATAATAATAAAAGAAAAAACGAAAAGTAAAAAAAAATAAAAATAAAATAAAATAAAATAAAAATTTAATCAATGCAATGACTAACGATGATGATTGAATAACGGATGCTATCTTCAATGTTGTTTGGATCATAAGGATTTATTGAGTAACCTTGTGCTAACTTGAACCCAGTGCAAGAATGTCTTCTTTTCAAAAAATCTTTTCTTAATTAAAATCAATCAACTCACAATTATTTTTTACAGAACTACGTGACTTTGAGTTCCTCATTGCACCTGAGGGTACGTAGGAGCAGAATTTTTATTCTGTCAAGCCAAAAATTAAATTTTTACAATTTGGTTTTTCTTTTCTTTTAAGAAAAAATATAAAAAAATAATAAAAATAAAAATAAAATAATTACAAAGTTTTTTTTAAGAAGGGTAAAATAAATAAATTCGAGATTATTAATTGTTTGCAGAACTGATTTAAGGTACCGTCTCAGGATGGGTGTGATAGGGGTGCAGTGGGATTAAGTTTCCACCCTTCTCTATCCATAACCGACTCCCGAATCCGATCTGGTTTCAAAGACTATTTTTCTAAGAAAGGTTTTCTAATTTTTCTTAGTTTAAATAAAATTGGTGGCGACTCCATATTTCTTTTTTTTTAAAAAAAAAAATCACGCGAGCTGCTATTTCGCCGCGATATCGGTCGCCGCAGATGACGACTCCACTGGGGAAACTTGGAGAGTCAAGCCTGTTGTGGTTAGTTGTGTAAATTTTTAATAATCTCTATTTATTTATTTTACCCTTTTTGTTTTTATGTTTTCTTATTTGTTTGTAATTAGTTTTTGTTTAATACTTTGGTGTAAATATTTGATATCATCATTTTGTGTATATTTTAACTTGTATATATGTTTTGTGCTTAATTGTTGAAACCCTAGGGTAGATGATTACTGGCTGGCTGTTGTATATATGCTTTTGTAGGTTAGGTGGTAGTTTTATCTTTTTAAGTTTTTGCATGAGTTTGTATGCTCCCTCACACACGTCACTATCACTTACCTCACACACTTTTTAGGCTCTATACCCGAGTCTGTGCAAACCCGAGGAATAGGAGGGGTCTCGGCTTTTGTTATTGAGGGGCTTCATGCTCACTTGACATTGGTTGGGACACCACTCAGATTGTTACCAGTATAGTGGACTAATCATATTGAGAGGGTCTATCCCTACTTGTGATTAATTCATTAATTGGATCCTTGTCTTTTGAGATATGGGCAATCTGGGGACCACGACTTTTAGAGGTCTAGATCTGTCCTAAAAACCTTGCACTGATAGATTGAACATAGTGACTGTCAAAATTAGAGTCGTGACTTTAAGGAAATCCAACCTTTAAGTTTCACCTGATTAGGGCACAAAGGGAGCGTGCTTCTTCTTGATCTATCAATTTCTCATTTCATTCATTCTTTTTTTTTAAAAAAAAAAATCATAAAAAAGAGGATATTTCATCTTGCATTTTCATATCATTTGCATGACATTCATAGCATTTTTCAAACAAAGGAGAAATAAAAGAAAAGATATGCATTACCTTGCATTTGCATGACATTCCCAAAAATAAATGCATCATCTTACATTTTCATGTCATTTTCTGGCATTAAAAAAAAAAATAAAGAGGGCATGCATCAGCAAATCATACGTAATCCTTTGGGTTTACGACCCTATAAGGATTTCTCCATGCAGATTGTTAGGGTACATTTTAGAGTTACCTCGATGAGAGGTATCCTTAGGATGCATTCTTCATTTTTCTGGTTTGCTTACATTCTTCTTTTTTTTACTTTTTGTAGGGTGAGTTTACTTGGTAAAGTGGAAAGATTAGTACTCATTCAATAGCAAGGAATGGAACAGATGTGCCAAAGGAAAAACACCAACAATGCAGTGAATCTTAAGAGGAATATGAAGATTACAGTAAATGGCAGTGATTTGAGACGGGTGAAGGACATTACTCAACACATGACTCCTAAGGCTCGGTCAGAGTTCTCGAGCAGTTATGGACAGATCCTAGATTTGTTACGCATCCCTGTTGAAGAACCTGTTTTGAGTGGCCTTGCCCAATTTTGGAATTGCTCTCTGAAATGTTTTGAGCTGCCCGACTTGGATATTGCACCGACCATAGAAGAGTATGCCATCATGCTGAGACTCCCAATGAGCAAGTACCCTAATGTTTATCTTTATGGAGGATATTATATGTCAGAAGGAAAAATAGCGGAACTCATAGGGGTTCAGGCAAATCAGTTAAGCATGGAAAAGAGATAAGGAACACAAGGATTGAAGAAGAGTTACCTGGAAGCACATCTTGAGATACTAGCACGACAAGGAAGATGGGATCTCTTTAACAAAACATTGGCGCTAACCATCTTTGGATTAGTATTGTTCCCATTCACCTCAGATGTAGTTGATCAAGCGGCAATGGATGCCTTCTTCAAGTTTGAGAATCATAGGGCAAATCCAATCCCGGCTATTCTCGCTGATACTTTCTTAACCATGGAGATTTGCCACAAAAAAGGAGGGGGAATGATTCGATGTTGCACACACATGTTGTATGTTTGGATCATGACGCACATGGATGTACACAATCATCTGGGTCTCTTACCTGATCCACTAAGGAATTTTGGTCGCATTCTAGTGAAGCAGCAGAAAGCCCATGAATGGAAAGATGAGTTCATGAAGATGGGATCAGACTCTTTCAAATGGGTTTGCTCTTGGTATCATGGGGAAGAGATATTGCTCAGTTGTGGTGACTTCTCTAACGTTCCTTTAATGGGCGTGAGAGGTTGTGTATCATTCTCACCGGTCCTTGTGCTTAGACAGCTCCAATGGACTCAACACGTGCTTGACGAGACACAACTTGGAGGATTCAGCTTTTTATATGGGAAAGATGGAAGCACTACCAAGCAGGAAAAGGAGGTCAGGGATGCTTGGAAGAATATTCATAGGGCAGGAGCGAAAGAACTGGGAAAACGTGTGGTAATTCCTACTCCTGAGTACCTGCAATGGAGAGCAACAAGGAAGGCACAAAATAGTACCCCTCAGGCGGTGTCAAGTGATGAAAAACACTCCCAGATTATATCTCAAATGACCACCCAAATAGAGAGGATGAACGCGCAGATGCAGTTTTTGGAACAAGGGAAGGAAGCCGCTGAGTTAAAAGTTATCATTCACACAAGTCGGTGCCAGAGGTTAGCCGACAAGATTATAGACTTAAAGGATGCACAAGCTGATGCTGCTGAAGCCCCGAGTCGAGTAAAAAGGGCAAGAAAAGGAAAAGAGGTAGAATCAAATAAGATCACTTTGGAAGCCCAGGAGTTACGAGTGAAGGTAAGTGCTCAAGAAGAATTAATAGAGAAGATTTTGCAAGAGAAAGAAGAATTGGAAACAAATACTAGAGCACAAGACCAAAGGATGCAATCTTTACAAGAAGCTCTGGTTGAAGTGAAACGACGCTCCAATCAAAGACAGGTTTTGGCTGCAGACTATTATAGTTCACTCAAGGAAGCAAACAAGAGAGCAAGGAGTTTGGAGATGAAAGCTCAAGAATTAGAGCAAGAAAAGGAGCAATGGAGACTCGAAGCTCAGAGGCAACGACTGCAAAAAGAAGAAAGTGATGGTGCATGGCAATGGGCAGCTCAAAATGAAAGGGCTCAAAAGGAATATTGGATGAAGAAATATGAGGACATGTCTAGCTGCTTGCAGCATTACACCACGTAACTGGTCAGCCGTTTTGATGAAGCAGACCTTCAGATTCGCATGAACCCATTATTAAGGCTACCACAGAAGATAGCCGAGTTTATGAAATATTGTCGAGGTCTTGCTAAGGGTCTTAGAAAGAAACAAACAAAATTGCTGATGTAATGTAGTTTATGTTACATTTTGAGGAGACTAAGACCTTGTACTGATTAATTTTGGGATGAAATGAATGACCAGTTGCAGTATTTTGCTTTAAACATTAATGATTATTGCTTTTCATTTAGGCACTATTCATTGAGAGGTGAATTCTCCCTTGAATAGGTTGTCAACCATGCTTTTGCCCTGAGACAATTTGTCCTTTAGCGAAAATATGGGAATCTTGTTTAAAGATGGCACCATTAGTGAACCCGCTAATGCTAAATCCGGGATCCTGCCTTGCTATTGAATGACCATGCGAATCTCTCCACAATCGCCAAGCATCCTCACAATAGTGTTAATTTCTTTTTATTTCTTTATCTAATGTGCTTTTTGCTTAGGAATCATTGCGCGGCCTAGGAGAGAAGAGACCAATCTAATCCGAGTTGACAATACTAGATCTCGGACCAGAATGACTACTGATAATTCTGAGACGGGAAGAAACTTGAGCAGAGAGGTCGATGAAATGACAGGGAGGACAAATGAGATGTCAGAAACCCAAGCAAGGTTAGAAGCAATATTACAAGATGTGAGGGAGTCTCTCCACTTAATTAGTGGAAATAGAAATGCAAATAGGGATGAAGTGTATGCAAATATGCCATCAATAACTGTCCCGATATTCTCGACTGTAACCTCAGGCATTGCTGCAGGGATCCATGAGCAACCACCTCAAACAACATCAATAGTTATGCCTATTGGGGAAGGGTATCGCGTCTTGGAAGGCGCTCATAATGAAATTCCTGGTTATACTGGCCCTACTTGGGAACAACCTCACGTGTCTGTTCCGGGGCAAGCGACAATGCCTTATTCTGGGAATAGCCACGTCATGACCGAGAAGGACAAGATAAAGGAAGAGTGGATGGAGAAAATAGAGGAACAGATCAAGGCAATCAAAGGCCCCAATGCTTATGGACCTCTGAGAATAGAGGAGCTGTGTCCCACCACAGATATAGTAATCCCCAAAGACTTCAAGATTCCTGATTTTGTAAAGTATGACGGGAGTGGCAACCCTCGCTTTCACTTGACCAGTTATGGGACCAAGATGGCTGTCTGGTCCAAAGATGATAAGTTCCTCATCAGCTTTTTCCATGAGAGTCTTACAGGTCCCGCTCTAGAGTGGTATCTTCAGTTAGATCGCTCTAAGATCTCGCGTTGGACGGAATTGGCTGATCTATTTATGGACCAGTACAAATTCAACTTAGACACAGTCCCAACCCGGGAACAGTTGAGTTCGATGCAGAAAGGGAATGAGGAACCTTTCAAGCAATATGCACAGAGGTGGAGAGCCTTGGCAGCCCAAGTTCAGCCCTCATTGACACTGTCTGAGATGTGTTTGTATTGTTTGGGAACCTTGGGAAATCCCTTTATTGGGGCAATGGCTGGGGCAGCTTATAAAGATTTTGCAGATTTGATAACTGCAGGGGAAAGGATTAAAATTTTGGCCAAGGCTGGGAAGTTACCGATAAGCAGTACAGAGAATATTGCTTTCAAGAAGGGATTCCAACCGAAAAAGAAAGAACCTGAGGTGAATTATATCCAACGCCCACAGACCTTCAAACCTCAATT
This sequence comes from Ormosia emarginata, assembly GCA_029884605.1. NCBI lineage: Eukaryota > Viridiplantae > Streptophyta > Magnoliopsida > Fabales > Fabaceae > Ormosia > Ormosia emarginata. The sequence goes on along the minus strand of JAQQTP010000080.1, from coordinate 4,091,423 downwards.
TTCCCCACAAAACCCAAGTCATCAGTCACTATACAACCATAACCCCCACTTTTCATACCAAACACCTCCACCTCCTCATTATCCATCCCACCAAATTATACCGGCCACAAACTTTACCCCAACACCACAATTCCAAGTTAACAACGTCCCCTCGCCACTGCCATATACACCAACTTGCCCAACCTATGCCCGATACCCACCTGCACCTCCGCAGAATTACCCAAACCACTCACAACCTCGCCCGAACCTCCAAAACCAAAGCCGTTTTCGTCCTCAAAACCTTCCCCCCTTTCCAAGGTTATCCATTCCAAATGCAGACCTATTCCAAAGGTTGTTTGATGCTCATCTTATTTCAGGAATTCCTGTGCGTCCATTAGAACCACCATTTCCATCATGGTACAACCCGAACTCAACCTGCAAGTATCACATGGATATCCCAGGGCATTCAATTGAAGACTGCGAGTCCTTTAAGACTGCAGTAAAAAAGTTAATTGCCTATGGGAAGCTTGATATCCAGGAAGAGGCTAGACCCAGTATCGTTAACAACCCAATTTCTAATCATGGTGGAAGGAATGTGGTGAATGCTTTAGAGGTGGAAGGGTCATCCATAAGAAAGGTCATGAGCTTGCGTACACCGATGGCAAGGATATTCGAAGGGTTGAAGAAAGCTGGCTACAGTATCACTGCACCAGCCGCCACGATAAAAGAAGAGGAAAAATATGATGCAGAGTCAAATTGTGCTTATCATTGTGGGGGAATGGGACATGATGTTGAGAATTGTTGGGACTTCAGAGTTTGAGTCCAAGGGTTGCTTACTTTGGGAGTAATACATGCGAGACAAGGGTTGGCCTCTTCCGAAGAGGTCAATGTGATCGAACGCTTTGTGCTTAAGGTGCCACCTCTCAACCAAGTCTCGACGTCAGAGAAAGTAGTGGTAACAATCAAGAAGCCAGTGCCATTTGTTTATAATGACACTCATTCAGTGCCATGGAATTATGAAACCAAGGTAGAGACAAAAGGAGTCGGGGAAGAGACTTCGAAGGCTCGAATTGCTGAAGTACACAAGGATGAGGAGTTGGTGACTAACATAGTCAAGGTAAGGGGAATTACAAGGAGTGGGCGATGCTATGGCCCAGGAGAGTTAGAAAAAAAGAAAATTGTTAAAGAAGGAAGTAGGGAGGAAATGTCAAAAGAAGAGGAGAGAGAGAAGGAAGGTGAAGAGGAGTTCCTGAAGATAGTGAAGCAGAGCGAATATGATGTGATGGAACAACTAAAAAAGACTCCGGCCAGGATATCTCTTTTGTCACTCATCTTGACATCTCAGATGCATCGGAAGGCGTTGCTAAAAATTCTGAATGAAGCCTATATGAAGCCCGATGTTACTCTCGAAAGTGTGGTTAACATGGTGGACCCCGTGAAACGCATTAACATGATCATATTCACTAATGAAGAGATCATTTCTCAATCTGAGAAGAACCCGCGAGCCTTGCACATAACCCTCAAATGCAAAGGGTACATAGTTGCAAAAGTTTTGATTGATGGGGTGTCTGCATTGAATATCATTCCCAGGTCGACTCTAACCTCGTTATCAATAAGTGAGGATGAATTGTCGCCACGAGAAATGGTGGTGCGAGCCTTTGATGGAAATAGGAGAGGCATTATGGGAGAGATGATGCTACCGCTAGAGATTGGTCCAAGTAATTTTCAAGTGTTATTCCAAGTCATGGATATTGAGCCTGGCTACACCATGCTACTGGGGAGACCATGGATCCATTTCGTTGGTGCTGTTCCTTTCACCCTGCATCAAAGTGTTAAATATATTGAGAATAGGTCGGTCATCACTATACATGGAGAGGAAGAGATTATGCTGTCAAAACCAGTTTCAGTGCCATATGTGGAGAGTACAGAAAAAGAAGAGGAAAACTTGTGGCACAGTTTCGAAGTAGTTGAAACTGGACTTGGTAAAGATGAATCTCTCACACCAAGTGTGAATCAGGTGGTGGCCCGGATCATGGCTAGTAGTGGATACCAGGAAGGAAATGGTTTGGGCTCGAAGCTGTAAGGTACTCGGTCACCAGTGTCACTCCCAGGAAAGTCAGACAAGTTTGGGATAGGGTACAGAGCATCTCTGGAGGAGCATATGAGGAGCATGACTCTTGAAAAAAAGAATGGCAAGAGCAAAATGAAGCATATTCCCCACCTGAGGGAAACATTCCCAACACTGGCCGAGGTGATTATGCCTGACGAGGTCATTCACCCCCGATACTGCCTCACTATCAATGCTTTGCATGAAGAGAGCCAAGAAGAGCACAAGGCAATCCGTCCTTTTGCTGATGAGGAGCTGCTGAAGAACTGGAAATCTGAACTAATTATGGATGTGATTGTTTCAAAGTAATTGTCTAGTCACATTGTATCGAGCAAATGTTGGAGTTATTTTGAGCTTATGGTTTATGTTATTTGAGACATTGATTAAATGAACTTGCATGAATATTCAACATTTCTCTTCGTTGCACTTTCTGACTTATCCTTTTGCATTTATCAATTTTCTTTTTATATTTCTGTACCATATCTTGTTCTTCCTTTGTCATTCTTACTTTATTCTGCTTTTCCAACTCCACGCAAAATTGCTTTCCAGGGATCTGAGTTTCGCAGAAAGTTTGCCTCTTGAAAGGGACCTCGGAAACTCATCAATTGATTCTCTTGCAATGTTTGATAAAGAAAACCCTGGTTCTAGAGAAGAGGAAGAAGTTGTTGAAAATTTTGCAAAGTTACTAGAGTACTCAGATAAGGGATTTGTCTTGAATGGCGAGGAAGCAGAGGTTGTCAACATTGGGACAGAGGAAAAGAAAAAGGAATTGAAAGTAGTGGCAAACCCGGAGTTTGAAGAGATGATCATGCTATTCAAAGAGTATATGGATGTTTTTGCTTGGTCTTATCGGGATATGCCAGGGTTAGACCCAGAGATAACATCACACAAAATACCACTATACCCGAATATTGAGGCAAAGAAACAGAAGTTGAGGAGGATGCATCCTGATATGTCTCTGAAGATCAAGGAAGAGGTGACTAAGCAGTTGGAAGCAGGATTTGTGGAAGTGTCAAGGCACCCAGAATGGGTAGCCAATATCGTGCTAGTGCCTAAGAAGGATGGAAAAGTCAGAATGTGTGTGGACTATAGAGATCTGAATAAGGCCAGCCCGAAGGATGATTTCCCACTCCCTCACATTGATGTTCTGGTTGATAACACTGCTATGAATCACAGGTTCTCGTTCATGGATGGATACTCAGGGTACAATCAAATTCCGATGGATGTCAATGACAAAGAAAAGACCACTTTCATTACTCCTTGGGGAACGTTTTGTTACACATTGATGCTGTTTGGATTAAGGAATGCTGGGGCTACTTACCAACGTGCTATGGTCGCACTGTTTCATGACATGATGCACAAGGAGATTGAAGTGTACGTAGATGATATAGTAGCCAAGTATAAAGAAGGAGAAAGTCATGTGGCGGTCTTGCGTAAGCTGTTTGAAGGACTCAGAAAGTACAAGTTGAGGTTGAATCCTGCCATGTACGTTTTTGGAGCATCTACTGGGAAGTTACTTGGATTCATTGTTAGCAGAGAAGGAATAAAGGTGGATCCAGATAAAACATAAGCAATATAAGAGATGTCTGCCCCTAAGATGGAGCGTGAAGTGCGAAGTTTTCTCGGGAGACTCAATTACATTGCTAGATTTATTGCCAACTTAACCAGCACCTGTGAGCCTATATTCAAGTTGTTGAAGAAGCATCAACCAGGCAAATGGGATGAAGAATGTCAGGAAGCTTTTGACAAGATAAAGGCTTATTTAATGAATCCTCCTATTTTGGTACCCCCTACGCCGGGTCGTCCCTTAATTTTGTACCTAACTGTATTACCAACCTCGATGGGGGCAATGCTAGGACAACATGATGAATCGGGAAGGAAGGAGCAAGCAATTTATTATCTGAGTAAGAAGTTTAATGACTGTGAAGCTCGTTATATGGCCATTGAGAAGACTTGTTGTGCGCTGGTATGGACCTCAAAACGGCTACGGCAGTACATGTTCTATTACACCACGTGGTTGATCTCCCGAATAGACCCTCTGAAGTACATATTTGAAAGTCCTCATGTTTCACTAAGGGTTTCAAAGTGGCAAGTGATGCTATCAGAATTCGATATCAAGTACATGACTCGGAAATCCATCAAAGGAAGTGCGATTGCTGATCATCTAGCTGAAAACCCCCTGGAGGGTGGACAACTAGTGACATCTGAGTTCCTTGATGGAGAAATACTGATGGCGGAAGAAGAAGATGAAGAACCTGTTTGGAAGATGTATTTTGATGGAGCGGTTAATATGCATGGCAGTGGCATAGGAGCCGTGGTTGTTTCACCAACTGGAAAACAATACCCAATTGCTATCAAGTTAGATTTTGAGTGCACCAATAATGTTACGGAATATGAGGCCTGTGCTAATGGTTTACAAGTTGCAATTGACTTGGGGATTAAACGGTTAAAGGTATTTGGAGACTCAGCACTAATCATTTATTAGGTGAATGGTGAATGGCAAACCAAGGATCCGAAGTTGGTACCTTATCAAAAGTATTTGATCCAGTTGGTTGAGAAGTTTGAGGAGGTGACCTTCTCCCATTTGACCCGAGACCAGAATCAGTTTGCAGATGCCTTGGCCACTTTAGCTGTAATGACCAAGTTGGATATTCATAATAATGTTCAACCCATCCATGTGAAGACGCACAGTGGACCTATGTATTGTGCTAATGTGGAAGGCGAGCCAGATGGTAAACCTTGGTATCATGATATCAAGTGGTATATTCAACATAGAGAATACCCAACGGGGGCAAATGAGGTGAATAAGAAGACTATCCACCGGTTGGCGATGACCTTTTTTTTGAATGGAGAGGTTTTGTACAAAAGGAGTCATGATGGTACTTTACTTAGATGCGTGGATGCTTGTGAAGCTCGTATAATCATGACTGAGGTTCATGAAGGAATCTGTGGAACTCATGCTAATGGTCATATGATGGCTCGAAAAATTCTAAGGAGTGGTTATTATTAGTCCACAATGGAAATAGATTGCATAGATTATGTACGGAAGTGTCAAAAATGCCAGATGTATGCAGATCGAGTCAACACACCTCCTTTCCCTTTGCATAATTTGGTATCTCCATGACCTTTCTCAATGTGGGGAATAGATGTCATCGGGCCCATTAATCCCAAAGCTTCCAATGGTCATCGCTTCATCTTAGTGGCGATTGACTATTTCACCAAGTGGGTAGAAGCTTCTTCTTATGCCAGCATCACTCAAAAAGTGTTTTTGAGATTCCTCAAAAGGGATATTATTTGCAGATATGGAATTCCAGAAAGGATAATCACAGATAATGGTACCCATCTCAATAGTGCTGAGATTAAAAAGTTCTGTGAAAATTTCAAAATCAAGCATCATAATTCAGCTCCCTACAGGCCTCAGATGAACGGTGCAGTTGAAGCAGCAAATAAGAATGTCAAGAAAATTGTTGCTAAGATGGTGGTGAACTACAAAGGCTGGCATGAAATGTTACCCTATGTTCTGCATGCATATCGTACCAATATACGATCAAGCACTGGGGCAACGCCTTTCTCTTTGGTGTATGGGATGGAGGCTGTCTCTCCAATAGAAATCGAGATCCCTTCTCTAAGGGTTTTGATGGAAGCAGAGTTAGAGGAATCTGAATGGGTGAAGACTCGGTATGAGCAATTGAATATGATAGAAGAGAAGAGATTGACAGCTATTTGTCATGGCCAATTGTATCAAAGCAGAGTGGCCAGAGCCTTCAACAAGAAAGTTCGTCCCAGGGAATTTTGTTCAGGAGATTTGGTTTTGAACAAGATTCTCTCTAATCAAGAGGATGCCAGAGGAAAATGGGCTCCGAATTATGAAGGCCCGTATATAGTCAAGCAGGCATTTTCAGGAGGAGCGTTAATTTTGCAGAATATGGATGGAGAAGAACTGCCAAGGCCCGTGAATACTGATGCTGTCAAGAGATTCTATGCCTAAAATAATAATAAAAAGGGTGGGCTCGTTAGGTTGAAAACCCGAAAGGGCGACCTAGGCAAAAGTTAGAGCAATTGAAAAACGAAAAAAGAAAAAGTCCGTTAGGCTGAAAACCTGAAAAGGTGGTCTAAGCAAAAGTTAGGACAAATAAATAGACAAAATCTCAAAGAAAGTGGGCCTGAAACTCTTCGAGGGATTCCCCAAACTGGGGCAATTTTTGATGTGCGTCTAATCAGTTACACGGGGGCAAGTTGTTCGCATTGAATTGGCTATACTGGGGCAAAATTTTTGAGGAATTAAAGAGGATTCATGTTGAAGGAGGTATCACAGAGAGGCAACAGTTGAGTTGTCAAGCATTTGCAGTGAATCAATTGAATGAGGAACAAGGAACCAATACTGGGGCAAATTTTTTATTTTTCTTGCAACCTTTCTTTTGTCTTTCAAGTATGTGTCTTGTCAAAAGTTCATGTACGATTACATTACCAAAATAATAAAAGGAAGTTTGTTCATTCAACAAATTTCTTTCCATTCATGAATGCATGTTTACTCATTAATTTATGTCTCAAATAAAATAAACTTAAGGTCAACAATTTGATCTGACAATTTTGCAGCAATCCTTCAATGATTAATTTAGATTAAAGAGCCTCAATAACTCAAGATACAGGTTGCAATATGTTGCCAAAGAGAACAAGGTGGTAAGCAAAATGAAAAAAAGAAATAGGAAGTCAAGTGGATTCCAAGCCAATCGAAGGGTCTGATGAAGAAGAGCACATGGAGAAAGGGTTTGATTGGTTAAAGCTTTCCAGGATCGCCTTTGGTTAAGATAACTTTGAATAAATAAATGAAAAATGACAAAGGGTGTAAGATAAAGAGAAGGAGAAAAATGAAAAAAAGAGAGGAACAAAAAGAGAAAAGAAAATTTCAATTGAGCGCATCGGCTCCATGCATTTTAATTTTCTGTTGAGCGCATCGGCTCCATGCATTTAATTTCCTGTTGAGCGCATCGGCTCCATGCATTTTAATTTCTGTTAAGCGCATCGGCTCTATGCATTGAGTTTTTGTTGAGCGCATCGGCTCCATGTATTTTATTTTCTGTCGAGCGCATCGGTTCCATGCATTTTAATTTCTTGCCTTGTTTTGCATTGTCGGACAAAATTGAAGTTCATATCTTTACTCATTTCTTACGACGATAATTTGAAAAACTACAGTTATTCCTATTATCTAGTAAGAAACAAGTAAAGAGGTGCAACTGTGAACACCCAATTTTGACCGGGTAAAAAAAAATAAAAAAATAGTTTTCCTTTTCTCTTATAATTAAAATATTAAAAAAAAAGGGGACGCTGCAGGATTTTCCACCGAAAGAAAAGAAAAAGTGAGGCTTTTAATGCCCTTCAATGCTCAACCGAAAACAAGGGGAAAATGGAGCAAGCTATGCCTGCAACCTCCTGCAACCAGCCACCCCTATGAGGAGAATTCCTCACGTCGTTCCCACTGGCTTGATGGAATTAGAGCTTCTCAATGGTATATAAAATGTGGCAAAACGAAGAATGGGGGACGGACGGATTTCAAAAAAAAAATCACGCATACTCCCACACACTCATTCTCAGCTTTTCTCACGTAAGAACATTCGCAAGCAACTTCACCCTTACCATCATCAAATTTCATCTAACACCACCAGATCTCACCCCATTTCACATACACTACATACCATACTTTCCACTATCATTTTGCACTGAAATAGAGAATAAAATTGGAAGAGAAGGGGGAGCGGTTTTTGGAGAAAAAACAGAGAACTATTTTCATTTTTGGGAAGGTCATTTTTCACCAACATGGTATCATCTTCAGGAACCAGAACCAGAACCTTCATCTTCATTTTTTTTACTACTCATCATCTTCCCCACTTCCTTCACATTCCATAACCCATCACCACCACTCAAAATCACTATTCGTCACCTTCTTCATCTCAACCCATCCCCATAACCAACCAAAACCAGCTCCACCTCGGACTAGCCAACACTGAACCCGCGACCCCAGCTTCGCCTCGCCGTCTGCTCCCAACCGCGCAACAACATGACTCCCAGTCGTCGAACGGTGACCCGTGAGCCGCACCGCACCAGGACTCCATCGCTGCCGTCGGACCTCGAGCACGCACCCAGCCGTCGGTATAGCGCACTCCACCCGCGCCGATTTGTCATGCCGCGAGCTGCACAGCTCGCTCCGACACTCGAACGGTGACCTAGCCACCGCGACTCGCACTTTGAACCCCGACGCTGACTCTGCCAGCTCCAGCACACCCCAGAGCCCCACCACGTCACCGACCAGCCATATTGGACCAGCCACTGCTCTCGTCCTCCACGCACGAGCTTGTGCCCAAGCCACCCCAAATACCCAGGAGCCATCACAGAATCCAGACCTGCTCCACCATCTCGTCATGCCGCTTCCAGCCGTCTGATCTACTGCCAACACTGCGCCATTTTGACCCTGTCTCTGCTCGACCGAACCAGCTTCCGCCGCCAACCGCGAGCCTAGGCTCCAGCTCCAGCACACCCCGAGAGCAGCACCCTCCGCGCCTTTGCCTCGCCGTTACGCACGCCCAGACCGGAGCCGCAGTGCAGACCCGTCCACGCCACCCAGATCGCCGCCCACCTGTTGCTGCCGCGTCGGACCATACCAGCAGTCCCGCTCCTTGACGTTTGTCTCCTCTACATTGTGCCTGGTTTGAACTTTATTCTCTATTCTTTTTTTCTCATTTGTTTCTTTAGTTTTTACGTGATTTTGTTTTCAGAAGTCTCTGTGATAAGTTGGAAAGAAATTTAAAACTATGGGCTAATATGGAGTTTTGTCTGGACCATTCATAAGCATAAAAGCCCATAACAAAAAAACAAAAAAAAACAAAAAAGAGAAAATTAATTGTATTCAGAAATAAATAAAGATGATGCATAAAATACAAAAATAAAAATAAAAATAAAAATAAAAGAAAGAACGAAAAGTAAAAAAAAAATAATAATAAAAATGAAAATAAAAAAAAAAAAAAATTAATCAATGCAATGACTAACGATGATGATTGAATAGCGGATGCTATCTTCAATGTCGTTTGGATCATAAGGGTTTATTGAGTAGCTTGTGCTAACTTGAACCCTGTGCAAGAATGTCTTCTTTTCAAAAAATCTTTTCTTAATTAAAATCAATCAACTCACAATTATTTTATACAGAACTACGTGACTTTGAGTTCCTCATTGCACCTGAGGGTACGTAGGAGCAGAATTTTCATTCTGTCAAGCCAAAAATTAAATTTTCATAATTTGGTTTTTCTTTTCTTTAAAAAAATATAAAAAAAATAATAAAAAATAAAAATAAAATAATTACAAAGTTTTTTTTAAGAAGGGTAAAATAAATAAATTCGAGATTATTAATTTTTTGCACAACTGATTTAAGGTATCGTCTCAGGATGGGTGTGATAAGGGTGCAGTGGGATTAAGTTTCCACCCTTCTCTATCCATAACCGACTCCCGAATCCGATCTGGTTTCAAAGACTATTTTTCTAAGAAAGGTTTTCCAATTTTTCTTAGTTTAAATAAAATTGGTGGCGACTCCATATTTCTTTTTTTTTAAAAAAAAATCACGCGAGCTGCTATTTCGCCGCGATATCGGTCGCGACACTTATCAATAATTGATAATATTAAAAAAGAATAATGATACGTAATCAGAAAAATTTAACTAGATTCGGTCATAATTTGTCAATATTAATCAAAGGTAATTGTTAAATAAATCAGAATAATGGAAATTATTTATCCATCCAAGAATCATTAATAATGCTAATTAACTTATTTTTACAAAAAAATTAGCAAAAAAAAAAGCTATGTACTACTTCCCAGATTGTCGAATAAGTCCGTTGCTATTAGCAAAATCCTTACATTTAAAAAAGAAAAATTTCTCTGCAATTAAACATGATGCATTAAGCGACGACGTGACAATTAATTAAAGTGATCGTATAATTTGGGAACAACATATGCAAATGCAAAAACACTTCGTTTTTACTATTGTTGGTATAAAAAATATCACTTTTCGATTTAGGAGATTTTGATGTTCAGTCAAAGACTTACTTCAAAACCTTATACGATTCTACTAGAATCAATGGTAATAAAGTTATCAAGATAACATTTTTTATTTGAAAATTACCAAAATGATAGTTTCAATTTGGTATCAAAAAATGGTAGTTCGAGTCGAAATTGTAAGTTTTGAAACTAAAATAGTTTCAATTTGTTATCAGAAATGATACTTTTGACTTCATACCATAAGTGGTGATTTCAAGTATGTCTTGAACATTGAGACGTTCGACTTCAGTGTTATTAGAGTCGAAGTTGTAATAAAGACTCAAGTTATCGAAATGATAGTTTCGATTTGAAATCAGGAAAGGTCATTTCGATTTCATATCAAGAGTGGTAATTTTGAGTTAGAGTCGAAATGAAGATTCGAAAAGTAGCTACACTTAACAAATTTTTGAAGAAAGAGATAAGGGATCTCGACCAAAAGCCAGCAAATGTTTAAAGATTTAATTTTGAATTCAAAAGAAATAATTTAAATTTAAAATAAAATTTAGCAAGTTGTAAGTACAAGATCAAGACAATACAAGGACTACTGACACAGATTGAGCAGTTACTTATAGTGCCATAATTGCTGACAAAGATCTGGCGGTTGCTTGATAATGATCAGTAATAATCATTAGGCAGTTATTTTTGTTTTAGACACATGTCAAGATCCTATAGAAATGATAGTTACTTAGAATGTTTATAAATACCAAGAGGATGAAAACACTTAGATGTTAGAAATTCTATACTCACAAACACTTGTAACTCACGCTCTCACGCCATTGACATCTCGAGTAAACAACACATGTCTAGTTCAGTATGTTTTCGTCCACTTTCATTCTTGTACCATTTACAGATTTAATGCAACTTTAAATTTAGTTCATTTATATTTAGTCTTTACTTTTACTGCAAAATTCTTTTCTACTCCCGATTAAGTGTTCTTTTGAGATCATTTGATTTCTTTTTAATTGCTTTCATTTATTTGTTTTCCTTACTTTTTCTGCAAATTTACTTTCTTGTACTTTATATACTCGCAAGTTCATTTTTCATTGTCCTTTTACATTGCTTTACTTTATTTCATGTTCTTTAATTTCAGCACTTTACATTATTTGTCAAATTTACTTAATTGCAATTTACTTATGTTATTTACACTTCATATCATTTAACTTGCTTTATTTTAGTAACTTTCTTACTTTTCAAAGCAAAGACTCTTTCACTTTTACTTATTTTTACTAAATTACTTCTCACACATAAATATTTCAATTTCGATTTTTACAATTCTATGTTTCATTTAAAATTAACCTATGAAGTTCTTACTCAAAGATTAGTCTAAAAATTAAAGAATCTCAAGAGAAATCGATTCTTTTCTCCAAATTGAAATTGAGAATCAAATTTATCCGTTAACAAAAGTTTATCATAAATAACTATATAATATAGATAGACATAGATTCATGCTTTGTTACAACACTAGTTTATTCTTTAACATGAAGTACATAACTCATCCGTTATGTACACAGTACATATATAGAGATGACAATAATACATAGATGCAGTGGTAGGCTTATTTATATAGTATTATTTAATATATTTATACATGCCCCAGCATCTTCATGTTGGAGAAAATCCATTTAACAGCTTTCGGTGCACCAACAAATAAAATCGTCCCCGCACTGCCGATTAAGTGCTCTTTATTCTTACAATGATCGTCGCAATGCCAGTGGTGAAGCATGGACCCCTGTACTTATCAGCCAGGTTCTCACAAGTTTGTGCCTCAGTTTGCACCACAAGTTCTTCTGCAGGTAGCGATTGATTAATTAGAGATATGTGTGGATCAAAACGTTTAAAAATAAAAGAAGAAAGAAATGAAATGAAAGGGTATCAATTATAAACAATTAAGTAAATGGATGAGTGTTCTAGACCGGGATACGGGACCTCGTCCAATAGGGTCAACCTCAACGTGCACACCCCTGTACCCCAAAGAATCGGTGCCCTCGCTAGGTTGGCTAGCCCCGGACTCAAGTGGGGCCGTGGATCTGTACCCAAGTGGCTTCAGTACTCAAGAGGGGGTGAATTGAGTATTTAAAAATTTTTCGCAAAAGCCTTAAACAAATAAATTATACTGAATTTAATTATTAAAAGTCGTGAATGAGATGAAGATAAGAAGAACAATTAATAATTAAATTGCAAGAATAAATAAAGTGCATAAAGATAAAAGATTAAGGGTAGAAAAGCGTGCACGATATTTATCCCGGTTCGACCACCAACCACTTGTGGCCTACGTCCGGTCCCCCGAAACACGGCTTCGAGATTTTTTACTATTCAATACAAGCTTAACAATAGGTGCTTGCAACCTTTACACAATAGAGCACTTTTCACACACAGGGAAACTCTACCCTTGTGCTAAAGCCTCACCGCAGGGATACCTCACCCTTACACAAACCTTAGAGGGATACCTCACCCCCTTTGAAGGATACCTCACCTTCTTTACAACAAGGGATACCTCACCCTTTTACTGAGGGATACCTCACCCTCACAATACAGGATATCGAAAAATAGATGAAGAAAAGAAACTCTCACTCGTGAGCAAATATTACAACTTGAAGCACTATGGAGCTCTCTAAGGATATCTCAAGATTTTGGCGAAAAGAGCACAGAAAATAAGAGAAAATAGTGAATCACGTTTTTGACACAAGCAAAAATAATTCAAGTGGTTGGGCAACCTTTAGAAGAGACCCAAGGTCTCTATTTATAGAGCATTTGAGAAAAAGAGCCGTTTAAACAATTAATATCCATTTAAATTTGAATTATAGCCGTTTCTTTCTATTTCAGAAATCCTGTGGTATTCGAATACCATCAGGAGGTATTCGAATACCGTATTCGAATACCATCAGAGGTATTCGAATACCTCTGATTAAAAAGCTTTGTAAAAACGTGATACTAGGATGTTATTCGAATACCTTTAAATGGTATTCGAATACCTCTGTTGAAAAAAGGCTTTTAACACTTTTAAATGCTTTCAAAACCATGATTTGGATTTGTGATATTTAATTTAAAACAATTTTGAAAATATTTCTTTGTGTCCAAAATCAATGAGATATCCAATGAGTCTCCTTACAAAGACCTTAAGTCCTAAAGCTAATCTTGAAAACCTTGGACTTGATCTTCTCATCATCTTAATGTTTGTTATCATCAAAATCATTGTCCATGTCACTAGCCAATTACATTCTCCCCTTTTTGATGATGACAAACTAACATTTGAGAAAAGCATTAGTTCATATAAATTGAAATTCACAAAGTTAGTTTAGAGATACTTACTCCCCTCTTTTTCATAAGAGGTGATTTATATCGAGAGATGTGCACAAAGAGCCTCCCCTTACTTTTGGAATCCAATTTCTATTTTTGTTTTGACTTTTTTTTTTTCTTGACTTTTCTCAAACAAAGACATTTAAACTTGTTCTCCCCTTTTGTACATTTGATACCATTCTCCCCTTTTGTCATGATCAAAAAGATGGGGCAAGTATTTTTCTCTCCCATTTTATCATATTAAACAATATATGCATGTCCTCAAGTTGAATGAATTTTGTCCATTTAAATTTATGCTTGAGGTAGTGTTCTCCCTACAACAAAATTCAGAGTGCTTTCATTGGTATCCATTAATGTTGGATCCATAGGGGTTAGTCAAACTCATAAGCCAATAAGCATTTAAAACAATGAGGCAAAAGCAAAGAAATGATTCTCAAGGGCAAAAATATATTTATCGATTAATTTGACCAAGAAATCACTTGTTTGATATCATTTGTTATCATTTGTTATTACTTGTTATTATGTTCATACCACTTTGATATCACTTGTTGTCAAAATGTAAAGCATTTACCACTTGTTTGATATCACTTGTCAAGATGTTCTAAGCATTTACCACTTGTTAACAAATTCTTATAAATCTGACATATGTCAATAAAAACATAGATATTAAATATTTCATATACCACTTATTGCACTTGTTCGTATATCAAAACAATAGCCAATTACATTGAGCATATTTTAGAAAAAATAAAAGGCAAGAACAAGCCAAGAAATATGCATTTAAGAACATCATGTGATTTTCATATAAGGCATAAATGAAGGCTTGATGAAATAAGATTAAAAGCATGTTATTTGCATTGCATATGCAAGAAAAAAGAATAGAAGCAGAAACGAAATAGAGAGGACGATGAAAAACTTGCTTTCAATCATGTGGTATTCGAATACCTCTTGCCGTATTCGAATACCCGTCACATTTTACAAACTCCGTAGGAGCAAGTATTCGAATGCCTTGTAAGGTATTCGAATACTCCAGATAGCATGTAACAAGTACCGATGAAGATTTTTTCAGGTTATTCGAATACACATTTGGGTATTCGAATGCCCCACTAATAAAACCACAAGAATTCAGATCAGATGATATGGTATTCGAATACCATGGGAGGGTATTCGAATAGACCTATCGAAAAACATGGATTTTCACGTACGGATGTAATGGTATTCGAATACCACAGGAGGTATTCGAATAACTCAAACATAAAAGCATATATTTTGCATCCGTAAGGCATATTTGAGATAAGAAAGCTTACCTTTTGATGGAAATACTCATATGAATGCAAGTCCAAGCCCGATAGAGACAAAAAGGAGAGCTTGGAATTTATTATAGTCTTGTGCTTGCAGAACCACTTTCAAAAATGCCGAAGTTAGCTCTTGGCTATCAAGCACACCTGCAACACAATTCAATTTTTGATTTTTGGTACCCAAATTTTCTTGGGTCCTTGATTGTCAGTTTTGGGTATAGTGCCTTAGGAACCCATACCATTTTGGTTCCAATTTTTGTATTGATATTTTTCCTTACATTGCATGTTGAAGCACTATGACCCTTCTTCTCACAATAGAAACATTTAACAAATGGGCTACGTGAGATGCTAGAATTAACAAAATAATTTTTATAGGATTTGTGTTGATTATTCGGGTTATATCCTATTCCAGCCTTTTGAAAAACAACTCTTTGTTTTCCTAATAAAATATTTAAATTATCTCTTCCACATGTGAATTTGGCAAGGGTGTTCTTTAAATCTTCAATTTCATTTTCAAGCAAATGACATGAAGAACAAGGTAAACAAGTAGAAGCATGTGAGGAATGGGATGAGCATGCATCAATAATTCCCAAAGTTTCATTTTCAATTTTTAATTCTTCAATCTCTTTATTTAAAATTAGAATTTGATTTTCCAAAGAAGAGATAGTTTTCTTAGATGAAGAAATTAATTTAGTGAGCCTTATTGATTCGTCATGCAATTCTTCAAAGGCATCTTGTAATTCATCATAAGAAGGAGATAAGTCAGAATTTACCTCGTTGTCGCTTTCTTCTTCTTTTTCTTCTCCTTTGGCCATGAGACAAAGTTGAGCTTCTTCGCTATCTGAGCTATCGTGGAGTCCATGTCGTTGTCATCCCATGCTATGTAGGCTCTTCTTTCTTTCTTTTCCTTGAGTGCCTTTTCTCATACTTCTCCACTTTCCTTTGATAGATTGGGCACTCCATTTTTATGTGTCCCAATTCTCCACATTCGTAGCATTTTGGAGGAGTGGAGGATCCTTCTCCTTTGTGATATGCCTTCTTTTGAGGAAGGGGTGGTCTTCTTTGAAACCCCTTTTCTTTAGGAATCTTCCGAATTTTTTCGCAAGGAGACTAAGATTCTCCTCACTTAGTTCAAAATTTTCAGCATCCTCATCATCATCTTCAAGTATGGAAGAAGTGGCTTTGAGTGTAATTCCCTTCTTCTTCTTATCATGCTCTTCACTTTGATTGAGCCTATTTAGTTCCAGCTCATGTTCTTGAAGCTTTCCGAATAGGGTGGCTAGAGACATTGTTGATAAGTCTCTTGATTCCGCAATAGCCGTTACTTTGGGTTGCCAAATCCTGCTAAGACATCTCAACACTTTGTTAATCAAATCTTCGTTAGTAAAATTCTTTCCTAATGATGCAAGATGATTAACAATGTGGGTGAACCTCTTTTGCATTTCTTGAATGCTTTCTCCTTGGTTCATAGTAAATAATTCATATTCACGAGTTAGAGAATTGATTCTCGACCTCTTAACTTCACTAGTACCCTCACGGGTAACTTGTAAAGTGTCTCACATTTCTTTAGCAGCTTTGCAATTTGAAATTCTAAAAATTCATCATGCCCCAAGGCCGAGGTAATGATGTTTTTGGCTACTAAGTTATTTTGAACTTTTCTTTTATCATCTTTAGACCA
Source organism: Ormosia emarginata (assembly GCA_029884605.1). NCBI lineage: Eukaryota > Viridiplantae > Streptophyta > Magnoliopsida > Fabales > Fabaceae > Ormosia > Ormosia emarginata. Next base: position 4,074,985 of record JAQQTP010000080.1, on the reverse strand, counting down.
ATCACTTCTAGGTGTCTCGGTTTTTACACCATTGACAACGCGTGTAGGTATAAATGCGCCATTTTCGACAAAGATCCCACACATCTAGATCAATAGCCTCTATAAAGATTTTCATTCTTTCCTTCCAATATGCATAACCATCCCCATTGAAAAAGGGTGGTCGATTTATGGAAGTCGCTTCTGATAAAACATTTGATGAAGCCATGTACTCTTGAAGCGGCTAAGCTCTTTATACAAGAGTCTAGCTCTGATACCACTTGTTACCCAAGTGGCTTCAAGACTAAGAGGGGGGTGAATTGAGTATTTAAAATTTTTTCGCAAAAGCCTTAAACAAATAAATTATACTGAATTTAATTATTAAAAGTCGTGAATGAGATGAAGATAAGAAGAACAATTAATAATTAAATTGCAAGAATAAATAAAGTGCATAAAGATAAAAGATTAAGGGTAGAAAAGCGAGCACGATATTTATCCCGGTTCGACCACCAACCACTTGTGGCCTACGTCCATCCCCGAAACACGCTTCGAGATTTTTTACTATTCAATACAAGCTTAACAATAGGTGCTTGCAACCTTTACACAATAGAGCACTTTTCACACACAGGAAACTCTACCCTTGTGCTAAAGCCTCACCAAGTAGGATACCTCACCCTTACACAAACCTTAGAGGATACCTCACCCCTTTGAAGGATACCTCACCTTCTTTACAACAAGGGATACCTCACCCTTTTACTTGAGGGATACCTCACCCTCACAATACAAGATATCGAGAAATAGATGAAGAAGAGAAACTCTCACTCAGAGCAAATATTACAACTTGAAGCACTATGGAGCTCTCTAAGGATATCTCAAGATTTTGGCGAAAAGAGCACGTAAAATAAGAGAAAATAGTGAATCACGTTTTTGACACAAGCAAAAATAATTCAAGTGGTTGGGCAACCTTTAGAAGAGACCCAAAGTCTCTATTTATAGAGCATTTGAGAAAAAGAGCCGTTTAAACAATTAATATCCATTTAAATTTGAATTATAGCCGTTTCTTTCTATTTCAGAAATCCTGTGGTATTCGAATACCATCAGAGGTATTCGAATACCGTATTCGAATACCATCAGAGGTATTCGAATACCTCTGATTAAAAAGCTTTGTAAAAACGTGATACTAGGATGTTATTCGAATACCTTTAAATGGTATTCGAATACCTCTGTTGAAAAAAGGCTTTTAACACTTTTAAATGCTTTCAAAACCATGATTTGGATTTGTGATATTTAATTTAAAACAATTTTGAAAATATTTCTTTGTGTCCAAAATCAATGAGATATCCAATGAGTCTCCTTACAAAGACCTTAAGTCCTATAGTTAATCTTGAAAACCTTGGACTTGATCTTCTCATCATCTTAATGTTTGTTATCATCAAAATCATTGTCCATGTCAGCTAGCCAATTCAGTGACAGCTATCAGTAGGTCTGTGCAGGGTTTGACAAACTGCCAACCACGATACGATGTGTGCGCGGCTCAAGAACTGCCTACGACCAGTGTCAACCACTAGGGAGACAACTCTGGGATTTGGGAGGCAGACGTCCCAAATGCGGATTAAGCCCTCTCTGTCAGAGTTTGGTCCCCAAAAGTGCCTACACCCTACACGGGTCATAAAAGGACTCTCCTACATGCTCTATAAGTATCAGGTTATAACATACCAATAAGGTAATCTATTATTCCATAGAGAAAAAAACTCTACTTGAGCATTGAAGTGTCATTGCAGGTACCTACCCCTTTCGGTCTAAGACGTACGTTAGTAGCTGCTCAAGGAGGAAACCACCGTATACATACTAATTTTAGGTATTCTCTGGTTCTACCTCAGAACATTGGCGTCGACTGTGGGGATTATAAACATCTATTCCCATGAAAACTATGGTGAGCACGAGACAAAACCAAAGGAAAAGAAGCACTACACACTTTGCCCCTGGCCAAACACAGGGCCCAACAATACAACGCGATCCTTCGTTGGTCTCGCCAGAAACCTCCGCCGCTAGAAGCAGACTTGTTGCCATAGAGACCCTCAATAGGGAACACGAGACCTCAACCTCTGTCGGGAGTCTCGCCCCATCAAGAAGGATCTCCATCAGAGACAGGCTCGTTTTTCCTAGTGCGGGAGCCAATAACGTAGATCAGGAGGCAAGGATCCCCGTGCATGATCACCTGGGGACCCCGAATAGCAATGCGGGCCACGCATCTCACTACGAGGACAACGCCCAGTCGGAAGTAACAAGGAATGATCTTCGCGAGCTTTTACGTCAACAAACAGCACTGATCAATGACCAACGACGCTAGTTGGAGGAACAACGCCGCTGTATGGACAATCTCGAAAGATCAGTGCGGGCGGAGAACGACCACGGAGAACAGGGTATGCCTCATAACTAGCACACTGCCCAACAGGTCGGTCCTGAGGTTGTTAGAAACAATAACCCGGCCCCCGGCCGCCACCAACAGTTCTCTGACTTATTGATGGCGTACCGGGTCCCGAGGAACTTCAACCCTCCAAGTAATGTCGAACCTTATAATGGCACGATGGATCCTCAGGAGCACCTGGATGCCTACACTTAGTCCATGCAGCTCTACGGGTACTCCCCGGAATTACTGTGTCGGGCCTTCCCCTTTTTCCTAAAAAAGGATGCCCTCCGTTGGTTCGTTACTTTACGAACCAAAGTTACGGGATAGGAAGACCTCACACATCGTTTCCTGCTACACTACACTACCGCCAAGGAGTGGCCGAAGTCGATCGACTCCCTTTCCGGAATTTGCCAGGGAAGCAGTGAATCCCTGCATGAATACGTTAAAAGGTTCAGTCATGCCTGCGTTGGCATAGAGAGCCTGAACGACATGATAACCCTCCACTATGCCAGGAACGGCCTCCTAACTGACTCTAGTTTCTTTCGGTCACTGGCAAAAAGGAAACTAGCTAGTCTGAATGAATTTTACCTACGCGCTGACAAGTATGTCGAGCTTGAGGAGGTTACCAAGGCGAAGGAATGAGGGCCGCGAAAGGCACATAGATCAGAGGCGAAGCCGCAATCCCAGGTGAAACCCAGACCATCGTCAAAGAAGAAAATCCAAGAGTCCCGTCCGAAGATCACAGACACCACCACGCCGCGACACCGAAAGTCAGCAAGACCGAAACTAGGATGCCCAAGGCAAGGGTAACAGGATGGATAAGCTCATCAGCACCATCTCCAGAGGGTTCGCGGGCGGGGGATTGTCTAACAACTCTAGGAAGAAAGCACTCCGAGTGGCGGTCTTAAGTGTCTCTGGTTCCTCACGGAGACCCCGTGATGAGACCAGGAGCGTACCACCCGTTTCTTTCTCCGACAAAGATTACAGCAATATTATCCGAGATCATGACGACCCATTGGTCATATCCGAGATAATATCTAATGCCGAAGTCCGGTGGATCTTCGTGGATCAAGGAAGCTCGACGGACATTATGTTCATGGACGCATTTGAAAGGATAGAGCTCCCCCTGTCCACATTAACACCATACGAAGGTGAACTCACTAGTTTCTCAGGAGAAAAGGATATCCCAGTGGGATATTTTGAAACTTTCTTAACCCTGGGTAACGACTCCATGTACATAACCGTTAAGGTGAGATTCCTGGTTGTAGATTATCCCTCGGCTTACAACATCATTTTGGGATGCCCTACATGAATGGCATTGCCGCCATAATCTCTACCGCCCACCAGGCCCTGAAATTCCTCAACAGGAATAATTAAGTGGTCACGATCAAGGGTGATCAGATTGCGGACCGCAAATGCTACAATGAAAGTCTGAAAATCAGTAGGGCTTCTAGGAAAATAAAAGTGCGCACATCCAGCCCGGCCCATAATCAGGTTAACATCCTGATGACCGAATTGGACGTCCGCAATGAGATCCGAGGTACTAGACCCCAGCCAGAAGGGGTGTTGATCCCGCTTCAGCTCGGTGATCGGCCGGGTCAAATCACCAAGATAGGCGCGAACCTTGGAGAAAGTGAGATGATACAACTTGCAAAGCATTTGAAGAAAAATAAGAACTTATTTGCTTGGACGTCCTCCGACATGCATGGGCTTGACCCCGCTTTCATCTGCCATCGTTTGTCAATCAAACAAGATGCAAAGCCGGTCTCTCAGAAGAAAAGAAAAGTTAGTCCTGAGAAGCAACAAATAATAGAGGAGCAAGTCAGAGAGCTACTAGATGCCGGCTTAACCAGAGAAATATCATATACCACATGGCTCTCGAATGTCGTCCTGGTAAAAAATTCAAACGGGAAGTGGAGGATGTGCGTGGCCTACACCGACGACCTAAATAAAGCGTGCCCTAAAGATTTGTACCCTCTCCCGAACATTAACAAATTGGTTGACAGGTCCTCCGGCTTCCGTCTACTATCCTTTATGGACGCATACTCCAGGTACAATCAGATTCCAATGTAACCCAGAGATGACGACAAAACCGCCTTTATCACTGATAGGACAAGTTATTGCTACAAGGTAATGCCCTTCGGGTTAAAAAACACTGGAGCCACTTATTAACGAATGATGAACAGGGTCTTTGAAAGACAGATAGGAAGAATGCTAGAAGTCTATTGACGACATGATAGTCAAGACCCCGTCGTCAGGATCACACACCTCAGACCTCGAGGAAGTGTTCGCGCAACTAAAAAAGCACGATATGAGGCTCAACCCTGAAAAGTGTGCATTCGGGGTCCAGGCTGGCAAATTTATTGGGTTTATGCTGACTCACCGAGGAATCGAGGCAAACCTCGACAAGTGTAAAACGGTAATCGACATGCACAGTCCCCGAAGTGTGAAGGAAGTGCAGTCGCTGACCAGACGGATCGCGACCCTCACGCGTTTCCTAGCTAAAGCCGCACACAAATCCCTCCCACTCTTCAAATTATTGAAGAAAGGGACAGGATTCGAATGGACCCTTGAATATGAGGACGATTTCACATCTTTAAAGAACATTTTGTCATCCTCTCCCACCTTTACAAGGCCGGAGTCAAGTGAGACACTTTATGTGTACCTCTCCGTCCACGAGGAGGCTGTAAGTTCGGTACTTGTCAGGGAGATAGACGAAGGTCAAAAGTTAGTTTATTTCGTAAGTAGGGTGCTACAAGGCCCCGAGCTTCGATATCAAAAAATCGAGAAAGTGGCATTAGCACTCATCATCACAGCAAGAAAACTAAGGCAGTACTTTCAATGTCACCCGGTGGTAGTAAGAACAGACCAGCCTATTCGATAGATTTTGCATAAACCAGACTTAGCAGGAAGGATGATCGCCTGGTCCGTTGAACTTTCTGAATTCGAAATTGGTTACGAGCCCAGGATAGCCATCAAAGCACAGGAACTCTCAGATTTTCTGGCCAAACTCACCGCAGACCACGGTAATCCCAAGGAAGCTTCCTGGACCGTATTCGTCATTGGGTCAATCCAAAGGGAAGCGAAGCCGAGGTAATCTTGGAAAATTCTGAGGGAATAACCGTTGAAAGCTCCCTCATGTTCAAAATTTCCACCTCGAATAATCAGGTAGAATATGAAGCGTGCATCGTCGGACTGGCGATGGCCAAAGACTTGGGGGCCACAAAAATTAGACTTTGTAGCGACTCCCAGCTCGTGACCTCCTAGATCCGAGGTGACTATCAGGCCAAGAAGCCCCTCCTGCAAAAGTACCTGGTAAGAGTGTGAGAGCTCCTCGCAGGTCTCCAGTTGGTCAAGGTAGAACATATACCTCTGTCGCCGGCATGACTATCTTCCAGGTCTAAGGGCAAGAGCAAACTTGGATCACCCCATTAATGGAGTACCTACAATCAGTTAAACTCCCTGAGGATCCGAAGGAGGCTTCCAAATTAAAGAAGGTCGCAGTCAGGTATACCATTTACGATGGACGGTTGTATCGGCGTGGATTTTCTTCACCCCTTCTGAAATGCCTTGCACCTAAAGAGGCCAAGTATATCCTAGTTGAAGTTCACGAAGAGAGTTATGGACACCACCTAGGAGGCAGAGCTTTAGTACTAAAGGCACTAAGAGCGGCTACTATTGACCAACGATGGAAGCGAACTCACTGACATATGTTCAAATATGTGATAAGTGCCAATGACACTCTGACCATTACCATGCTCCTCCTGAGGAACTATCCACCATGTCCATACCCTGGCCATTCTATCAATGGGGTATGGACATCCTGGGTCCGTTCCCCCAGGCACCCGGACAGTTGAAATTCCTAGTAGTAGTCGTAGACTACTTCACCAAGTGGATCGAGGCGGAACCCCTAGTCACCATCACCTCGGCCCGAATCCAGAAGTTCACTTGGCGCCACCTTATTACCAGATTTGGGGTCCTAGAGTCCGTGGTGATAGATAGCGGGACGTAGTTCAAAGACAGGGGCTTCGAGGAACTACTTTCTGGGCTAAAAATCAAACATCATTGCAGTGCCGTGGAAAACCCCCGGACGAATAGACAAGCCGAAGCGGCAAACCGTGTTATCCTCTGCGGCTTGAAGAGATGACTGGAAGAAGCCAAAGGAAACTGGGCGGAGCAGTTAGACCACGTCTTATGGGCCTACCGAACTACTCCCCACTCCACTACGGGTGAAACTCCTTTCAAGTTAACATATGGATGCAAGGCAATGATCCCAGTAGAGATAGGAGAGCCGAGCTGGCGTCTTTAGAACTTCTTACCTGATAAAAACCCTGGCTTGATCAGGGAAGACTTGGATCTATTTGAAGAGAGAAGACGCGTCGCCCACATATGTGATGCCTCAATCAAGCAAAGAACAGCAGCCCGGTATAACCTGAAGGTCATCCCCAGGAGATTTTAGCCTGGCGACCTAGTACTTCGCGGGGCTGACATCGACGGAAGGAATGCCTCCCAAGGGAAACCAACCCCTAACTGGTAAGGCCCCTACTGTATCATAATAAGCACCAGCAAAGGAGCTTACACCTTAGAGACATTGACGAGCAAGCCGGTGAAGAACTACTGGAACTTGGATAAACTTAGAAAGTACTACAGCTAAGTGCCTTCTAAGGCCTAGTCTCCTAGTTTACTTCATGTTTTAATCTGCCCCAAATAGCAGGAACACATTGTACAGACCCACGTTGCCTCTCAAATAAAACTGGTATGACAACTTTCGTGCATTCAAATTTCCAAACTATGGCCTAGTCTTCATTATGGTACCCGCCGCTAATCGTCTTATGTTAAATAGGTCGTGTAAAGGAAAAATCCTAATCTGGGAAAATTCCTACACTTACCATAAACATAAAAAGACCCCGGCCATGGACCGCCACAAATAAAACTAAAATCGCTAGCGGATCTTAAAAACCAAGGTGAATGGTAGAAGACCCCAGATAAAAGTTTTACTGAACCAAAGTCCGAGGATCCTAAGTACTAAAACCATTAGTGAAAGGCCCCGGACAAGGTTATTTACCTTAGTCACAGATCTCAAATGCCAAAATATTTTTTGGACATTGGGTCCTAAGCCAAGGTTTCAATTTTGAATAACATCTGAAGTCCTGAAGAAAAACTTAAAACGTTCATGGTAACGGGCGTTGGACCCGAACCACGGCGTACTCGCTTCAACTAAATTCCTTAGTCTATAAAAGTTGTTTTAAACAATACAAAATAGGGCGTTGGACCCAAAATAAACCATGGAAACAGGTAAGTAAACGAATAAGCAAAGTTAAAAACCCCAGAACCCAAGGTAATGTCATTACAAAAAACCCTACACATGGGGGGCAGGAAAAGCTAAAAACCCCGCGCAGGGGGCAAGAAGAGCTGCTAAGTCTTCATCTACTCCGTGGTAGGCCCTTGTTCACGGGCAACGCCCGATGGACCTTCAACACTCGAACCCTCCAGAGCAACACTAGGAACCACAAGATGGCCATCCCGAACAATCTTCCCAGAATCCAAGCCATCCAAAACAAAGGCCATCCTGGGATTGAAGAGCTGAACTTGGTCAAGAGCATTTTGGAATTGGTCATCTTTGATGTCGGTAACAACAGTGATGAGCTGACCGAGATCATCCTGCAAGGAGGTAACCCTGGCTTCAAGTTGCTGGTTGTTGGCCCGAAGACCTTCAATCTCGGCCATCAGCGTGGCAACATGCCCCTTAACCTCTGACAAGTTAGCATCCTTTTGCTTCCCGTCACCCTTCAAAATGGCCACCTCCTTTTCCAGACCAAGAGCCCAGGCTTCAGCATCATTTTTTGCCTTTACAACCGCCTCTATTGTCTTGAGAGCTTGGTTTTCACCCCGTTCTGCGGTGGCAACCCTTTACGCCATCTCCCGGTCATGCTCTTCAACCATGTTCTCAAGATATTGAGTCTTCACGGCAAGACGAAGACCGAAAGTCTCGAACCAAGAGAAGGTATCCTTCTTGCCACGAAGGGCCAGCTGAGCAGACACTTCATCATCCATGAGATGATAGTCAATGAACTCACGAGAGTCCGACTCCTCGTGATACAGGTTGATCAGCCCACTGTTATCCTAGTTCGCGGCCCTCTTACCCCGATCGTCGGAGTGACCCTCGTCCATCGCTTTCCTCTTGCGCCTTTCAAGCTGAGGAAGGGAGTCCTCCACCTCGATAGGCTCCCTCTCCATTTCAGGAAGCTCGGCTGAACGTGGTGGGGAGAACGGAACAACATTAGCAGTAGGACTTGACGGCCCCGGTGCGTTCCTGGCCTTCAAGGCTTCAAAGATCCCCAGCGCGTTCCCGGTCTTAGACATCTCGGACAAATTTCTTGCAAAATCGATAAAGGCAATTTAGAAACAGTCGTAAAGCGGCATAAAAAAGGACAACATATAAATAAACAAGGGACAACGGTCTATACTACCCAGCACGACCTAGAGCTCAGCATCATCCACGGTGTCTAAAATATCCTTAGGACAGATCTTCTCAACATCTTCAGCCCACATCTCGAAGAAATCCACAGTTTTGACTTCCTCGTCATCTAGGTGATTCCACTCCCTCTCAAAAGACGAGGTAGGAATGCTCCACGCCCCTGGATTCCAGTAAAGGTTAAACGCCGGTTCCTGACGAGCGCCGAACTCAGTCAAAATTATAACCGAAGTTATTACCTAAACTTGTAGTATAGTGAACAACACCGGATCGTCTCCTCAAGGATCATAGATGCAATTTGATCAAATCAAGTGAAAGTTAGAAAAAAGGGGGGTTTTGATGGTTCAAGGATCGCAGTGACAGGATTTAAAGAGAAATAACAATTAAAAGAACAGTCAATTCAGAAATTTATCCGAGATTGGGTGGATTCAATCATAGACCTTTCAACAAACACCGAAATACATTTGAATGGTTAACTTGGATCTAACCGAGATCTCTCGCATCGATCCGAATTCATACTAGACAATCGTCCGTAATTCAATTGACAAGTGATAAACACAAATCTGCAATCGCACCATTCATGTAAATATATGTCAATTTAAGCACCGAATTCAATTAACCTAGGCACAAATCAAGAACCTAACCTCTTCAATTACGTGATTAGTTTAGATCAATCAGTTCTAAATTTCATCACAATACTTAATCTTAAACCAAGATCAAATCGATCAAACATAAACAGAATTACCATTCATGCATTCAAGATTAAGAGAACAGAAGAAGAAGAAGAAAGAGGAATTCAAATATAAATCAAATACATTACATAACCAAGGTCTCAAGAATCCAAGCCACAATCTCTTCAAGAGTCCCGAATTGACTAGAAGTGACTTAGCTCTCCATTACAATGAAGGAAAAATATACAAGAACTATGAAAAAAGCTATTTCTAACACCAAGTGTATGTTGTGTTTAGAGCTCTCCTCATGCTTCCTTTTATAGAGGATTCAGAGTAGTAGTAGATGGGTAGATGAGATTAGTAGGTGGAATTAGTAGGTGAGCTTGGTAGGTGAACTTGGTAGGTGAGCTTGGTAGGTGAACTTGGTAGGTGAGCTTCCTTGTCTCCGAAAGTATTCATTGCTGAACTCATTGATTTCGTCATTTTTGAGCCAAATGGTCTTCATGAAAGTTCTAGGAAATTGTCTAAGCTTTCCAATGGCTCTGGAACCACCCAAAAATTCGTCCTACAGCCCAAGATATGACCCAATTACTACAGACTGCTCAGGACCAGTTTCAGCACCTCTGTTTTGACTTTCAGACCCAATATCTCCATCAAGGAGCCCGAATCAAGTTTTGTGTTTGTCATGAAAGTTGTACATATGGGTCTTAACTTTCAGATCACCAATTTTCAGCCCATTCTATAAACCCAAACTCGAATTATGTTCTGGTTACTACACACTGTTCGGGTTCCAGTTCACAAATCCCGTATTCTGATTTCCATGCCCAATTAGCTCCACTAGATGTCTGAATTTGACTTCGAGCTCTTCATCAAAGTTGTAGAGCTCTCTTTTATCTTTCCTACAAGGTAAAATTCATAATTATCAGACATTTAGAACTCAAGATATGGCCAAAATACAGAAACAATGTAAGACTCGAATAATGCTGAAAAATCAATTAAGTCCGATTCGAGTTCAAACTTACAAAACATAATCAAATTCACCAATTAAGTACATGAAGAGTGTAAATGACTAATAATGAGGGTTTCTTAATGAATAAAATATGTGATTATCAAATTCCCCACACTTAGCTTTTTGCACTCCCGGGCAAAACATATAAAACTAAAGTTAGAAGACAAAGACAAACGACACAAACTTAAAAGTTAAAAACTCTAAAGGACTCAATGAAGCAAGAAGAAGAGCAACAAGAAATTCAAGGGATCAAAGCATAAATGAGGTAACATTTCTTCACATCTCAAACCAACAAGCAAGGAAACTTCCGTTGAAAAGAATGAATTAAGAATGATGGATCTTCATAAGATTCCCTCTCAATCTCTCAAGTGTTTAAAAGGTAGGTATTTCACTCAATTCAACCCATGAAAATTGCACTACCATAAGCTTGCTTATCTTCTACTTCTCCACTACTCAAAACACATGCACACACAAATCATGAGGACTTTATTCAAGGTTGTAGTGAGGTCAAGGTAACAGAAGAGGATAAAATGGATATGAGAAGGTAAATACCAAAGAGAATAAAAGCAAATGAGAGCTGAGTTCAAATAACGAGCATAAAAGTTCATCTCAACTCTAATGTATATCCCTTTACATATTCATTTCCCAATCCTTTTCTCTCTTTTCTTTTTTTTTTTTTTTTTATATATATGAACATAACTATATACATACATTTCTCTTTTTTTTTTTTTTTTTTTTTTTTAGGCACTCTCTTTCTTTTTTTTTTTTTTTTTTTTTCAACAACCATTTTGTACACACACCCCCACACTTGTTCAAAAACTCATCCATTAACCAGGCTAATGTTCTTTTATTTCCTAAGGTACAAGAAAACACGATTTTTCATTTAAGGCACATAATGAGCTAGAAACAAGGAATGGTCAAATAAGCTCAAAGGGGTTAAGCAAAGGAAAATATACAAGGTTGGCGGTGAATTAGAGAATTTTCGAGAGGTCAAAAGAGTGCTTGATATCATATTGAAAACAAGGTTGGCTATTTGGTTAAACTAGCTAAGAAAGAGGGCCTCAATCATGTTCATGCATGCAAGTGAAATGTAGCCTCAAAAGAATCAAAGCAAGTTCTAGAGTGGTCATTAACATGAGTGAAAATCACACAAGAAAGAAGAGAATGGCATAAATGTTGAATCCATCCATTAGGCTCAAAATCTCACAAGGTATGCATTCATCAAACTCAATTCATCAGTTCAATCATCCATCACCAAGCATATCAGTTCAAGAAGGGAGAAAAATTATTCAATCATGCAATGAACCCCTTTTTTTTTTTTTTTTTTTTTTTTTTTTTTTTTTTTTTTTTGAATTTTTTTTTTTTAAATTTTTTTTTTTTTTTTTTTAACAAACGAAAAGAAACAGAAACATGCTAAAATCTCTCCCCACACTTAATGTAACATTGTCCTCAATGTGAAAGAAAGAGATAGAAAAGAGCAACACAACCCGATAAGAAGTGAATCAACGCCAGCGAAAAGAAACACACCGTCGCTTGCGCATCGACGCGAAAAGAAATCAAACAAGAAAACGTTAGTACTTCCACAAGTCAATACTAATTAATTACTACCTAAAAACTCCTTACTCGCCACCAATTAAGATGCGTCTCAAGAGTAAAATTACTCCTTACTCTGCCATCACTAATTGGTTTAATAAGTCCATAACAACCATATCATACTAAACAAAACAACAACAATTTTTTTTTTTTTTTTTAAATCAAACCCATTAAAGAGAAAGTTTCAGATCGGCTCTTGTTTCTTGTTACTTCCTTCGCTGCTTCTGTTGACCAATCTATCTGAGCTAATACCTGATCAGTACATACTCAAAAGCTTCTAATTTATCAATGAGCTCATCAACAGTGGAGGCAGAGATAAGAAGTTGTCTTGCCGAAGGAGTGATAAATTTCTGTTCCACAGCTTTGTCAAGAAAAATAACAAGATCAAAGAAATTATTAACATTCAACAAACCAATGGGTTTATGGTGGATGTTCGCCGCCCAAGAGACAATTTGAAAAATTTCTTCCAAAGTACTAAAACCACCTGGTAAGGCAATGAATGCATCGAGTGTTCAAGCATTATCTTCATGCGTTCATGCATTGATGATACCTTAAGTTCCTCCCCAATTGTCTTTCCAAAGGATGTTCTCACAGCTAAAGTTTCAGAATGATACCTAGAACCCGACTGTCTCTTACAAAGGCAAAGAAGTATACAAATTTCATTAACCCACGACAACCTCCCCATATACAAGATGAATATTCCTCGCAGCAAGTGATCGACCAAGAGTGCTAGCTGCGTTTACAAACTCTAATCCCTTCCCATAACTCGACCCACAAAAAACACAGACATTTTTGAGGTTACGAATAAAGGCCCCATTCTATACTCTTCCTCCCTTTGAGTGTTTCGAGTTTGAAGGAAAATGGAGAAAATGGAGTGTTTAAATAGGAAAAAGAATGGAAAGGGGAATAATTGCACCTATGAGGGTAGGTTGGCGGTTGTCGAAAAGGTTGAAATTAAGAGACACGTAATCTTTTTTTTTTTTTTTTTTTTTTTTTTTTTTGACTTCAAGAAAACCATCAAGGTAAAGAAGTCTAGAAACCCCCGAAGGACCCCGCTCAAAGGATCGTCTCAGTACAAAAATCAAAATACAACAAAATGATACAAAGATAAAAGAAATAGAAAATGATGACATACCCGTATGTACAGCTTCCATGGCGTATCTTTATACCAAGGCCATGAGTGCAAGAGACATCACGTCCTTTTTTTTTTTTTTTTTTTTTTTTGAAATTGTTAAAAAAACTTGATGAAAGATGAGTGTATACTTACTTAAGATTGGGATGGAGGTAGTCTGCTTTTTCGGCTTTGTGCCAAAGCATTGTTGACCAAGATTCGACCCATTCAAGACCAAATAAGAACATAGGGCTCCCAAAAGGGACAAGTGACCATAATACGACTGGCTGCCTCACATGTGGGATACAATCTACCTTCTTTGTTTTTCAATTAAGAAGGCTGGATCAGGATGCATGCATTTCCCCATTCACGGTTTGTGTTACCAAAGCCAACCCTAAGAAGTATACATTTTTTTTTTTTTTCATTTTTTTTTTTCATTTTTTTTTTTCATTTTTTTTTCATTTTTTTTTCATTTTTTTTTTTTGTAAAATGCCATGAAGAAGAAGAAGAAGAAGAAGAAGATGATATGTACAGATTGTTTGTGGATATGGCTCACATCTGCCTCTGGTTTAACGTCCAGTAACGGCTTAAACGTCTTCTATGAGTCGAGGATAAGCTTCCCATCCAATTTTCTTATAAATTGGCAAACAGGGTCTTTTAGAGTCAGATTCCCAAGACTGTAGCGTTGTTGTTCATCCTTGAAGAGATTCCACAATTTAAGAATTTCACGATGCACCAATCCACAAGAATGCGTCTCAAGAGTCAATAAGATATCATCTAATGACTCCTTACTCACCCATTCTTAATGAAGAAAATTTTATCTTCTCTATTTGCGAAACCATCCCCTTAGTACGACATCGCTTGTTACAGTTCCATCGTCCACATTTGTGACAGACTTGTAACCTTTTTGCTCTTCTCCTTTTAGAATATGAACTTCTTCCAAGACCGGGCATATATGAGTCAAATGAAATTGAGGACTCACCTGCTAATCGGACCTTTGCTTCAATTATCCAACAGACATCTTCTCGCATACCCTTGTGCATTAACATTCTCAATCTCTCACATCGAACTTTGTAGATTTTTCTCGAGCATTTTGAGGAAGAGAAGGAAAATGTTTTCTCATGTTTGAAAGAATGACATCCATTTTGAAGGAGAAGAAGGGTTCAGTTATTTTGGGAAACTGAAGAATAAACCGACTCAAGAGTCACGGAGTACCGTATCCGCCACTTAACCTAAGAACACAAAGAACTCAAGAACTTGGTTTTCCAGAATGATTGAGTCTTTGTCCATTAACCTTAAGCGCATTACCATTCCTAGGATCCTCGCATCCGATGCCGAGAGGATACGCGTGTCCGACAACAAAAGAACCACGCCACCTAGATCTCAATTTTCCAAGGAGTAGGTGCAGATGATAATCTCAAAGCGTAACTTTTTGACCAATTTCCGCAGCTTTTGCAAAAGGTGTAACAGACCTTTAATAAAGTAGGCCAATAAAATCCATACCGCAAGATTTTCGCAGCTTGTTGTCGCCGAAGAAAAAATGACCTCCACATGCTTCCGAATGACACTACCTACCTCATCATGTCTAGGCACACACACAGTTTTTTTTTTTTTTTTTTTTTTTTTTTTTTTTTTTTTTTTTTTTCTTTTTTTTTTTTTTTTTTTTTTTTTTTTTTTTTTTTTTTTTTTTTTTTTTTTTTTATTCATAATGCGGATGGAGAAGGTTCATCACCTCCACTTCGCATTCTCTCGGAAGTTCATGATACTGTTTGAGAGGCGGTGTCCATTTACGATGAAAGCTTTGGCAAAGTTGACCTCACTTTTAATCCGAACAAAGACTGTAAGGAAAAACATTAGTAACAATAAATGGTCCATCCCATCTAGACCTTAATTTGCCGTATGAGTCGGAGGCGGGAGTTATAGAGGAGAACTTTTTGACCAATCTCAAATGTTTTCCTCGAATTAACTTATCATGGAAGGCTTTGGCTTCTCCTTATAAAGTTTGGAACTTTCATAAGCCTCCAAGCGATCTCCTCCAATTGCTTTGCACCGCAGCCTTCCTCTCCAAACCTCGCTTGATCTAGGTCCAAGTTGCACCTTTTCACCGCCCAAAATGCTCGATGCTCAATTTCCACCGGTAGGTGGCAGTGCTTTTCCAAAAATAATCCGATACGAGACATCCCGATTGGTGTCTTATAAGCAGTCCGGTAAGCCCATAAAGCATCCTCAAGCCTCTTGCTCCAGCCCTTTCTGTTAGGTTGAACTGTCTTCTCTCGAGTATCTGCTTAATTTCTCTATTGGAGACCTCGGCTTGCCCATTGGTTTGGGGGTGGTAAGGTGTAGAAACCTTGTGTTGGACTCCATACTTCTTCATCAAAGCCTCCATGCTTCGATTGCAAAAATGTGAACCTTGATCACTAATGATGGATCTCGGGACTCCAAACCTACGTAAAATCAGTGATCTAATAAAATCCACAACAACTTTAGAATCATCATCCGAGTGGCCTTAGCCTCCACCCATTTAGATACATAATCCACAAAGAAGCGTAATGTAAACAAAACCAAATGATACAGAAAAGGACCCATAAAGTCAATACCCCAAACATCAAAAATCTCACGTAATAATAAGGGTTTCGGGGCATTTCATTCCTACGAGAAGTATTCCCTGTTCTTTGGCATTGATCACAAGATTTGCAAAATATATATGCATCATGAAATAGAGCGGGCCAATATAATCCGTAGTCTAAAACTTTCCTAGCAGTCCGTTGAGGACCGAAGTGGCCGCCACATGCAAGTTTATGACAAAAGCTAAGAATGGAATGGAATTCATCATCGCACACACCTCCTAATTACTTGGTCACTGCAAAATCTCCATAAGTAAGGATCATCTCACACATAATACTTTGACTCACTTTTCAATTTATCAATCTTAGCCTTAGTGAAATGTGCGTGTATTGCGTTAGCAACCAAGAAATTAATCAAATCAAGAAACCAAGGGATGTTGCCTTGCGCCTTGAAAAGTCGCTCATCGTGGAAAACATCATGGATGGGAAAAACATCTCGCCTCCCTTTCAATTCGACTCAAGTGATCACCACCAAATTCTCCGCTCCACTCTTGTCACGATCTCAATATCAAACTCTTGGAGGAGCAACATCCACCTAATCAACCGGGGCTTGGCATTGGGCTTTTTCAGAGAAACTTCAATGCCGCATGATCCGAAAACACAACCACTGGAACCAAGCAAATATGATCGAAATTTATCTAAAGCAAAAACAATTGCTAAAAGTTCCTTTTCGCTTGTGGTGTAGTTGATTTGTGCAGATCTAAAGTTCTCGAAGCATAGGAAATGACATGAGATACTTTACCGACCCTTTGTGCGAAGAACAACTCCCAATGCATAATTAGAGGCATCACACATCACTCAATGGAAGTGTCCAATCCGGCGGTTGGATGATAGGTGTACTGGTCAATGCCTCGCTTCAATTGATTGAAGGCATCCCGGCACTTCTTGTCAAAGTGAAACTCCACATCTTTTGCAGAAGTTGGATAGCGGAAGTGCAATTTTGCTGAAATCCTTTATGAACCGCCGATAGAAACCTCGCATGACCAAGGAAAGAACGAATCTCCCGCACGCATGTGGGTAAGATAGGCATGAAATAACATCTATTTTTGCAGGATCTACCTCAATACCCTCACGAGATATCACATGCCCTAAGACTATACCTTGTTCTACCATGAAATGACATTTCTCAAAATTTAGAACGAGGTTAGTCTTAATGCATCTATGCAAGACCCGAGCCGTACTATCTAAACATGCATCAAAGGAAGATCCATAGACAAGAAAATCATCCATAAATACGTCCATGCAATTTTCTAAAAATCGAAAAGATACTTACCATACACCTCTCGAAAGGTGCCCGAGCATTGCATAGACCAAAGGGCATCCTCCTCGTATGCAAATGTTCCAAATGGACAAGTGAAAGTAGTCTTCTCTTGGTCTTCCGGGGCTATATGAATCTGAAAATAGCCCGAATATCCATCCAGAAACAATAATGTGACTTGCCGCCTAACCGCTCCAACATCCGATCAATGAATGGCAGCGGAAATGATCCTTTCTCGGTAGCCTGGTTGAGCCGCCTATAATCAATGCAAACTCGCTAACCGTTTTGAACTCGTGTGGGCACAAGCTCATTGTTCGATTCGCAACCACCGTGACCCCGCATTTCTTGGGAACCACTTGCACCTGGGCTCACCCATTGACCGTCGATATAGGATAAATAATGCCACTTGAAGTAGCTTTGTAACTTCCTTCTTCACCACATCTAGAATCGGGGATTTAGTCTCCTTTGGGGCTCGCTAACCGGTTTGATCCCTTCTTCCAATAAAATCTTATGCATGCATGTGGAGGGACTAATACCAGAATATCCGCAAGAGTCCATCCGATGGCTTGCCTATTCTCGCCTCAAAATCTGCAGTAATTTTTCTTCTTGATCAAAGTTGTAGGTTTTTAGCAATGATCACCTAAGTGTCTCACCATCTCCCAAATATGCATATTTAAGATGGTCTCGGTAAAGTCTTCAACTCCAAGGATGGAGGTTGTACAATGGAAGGTAACAAGTGATCTCAAACAACTAACTCAAAGAACATTAATTTCAAGATGGTATCGACTCTCATTCTCAATTATTGCATCATCAAGAATGATTTACTCATAACAGAATAAATCTCAAGACATGCAAAGACATGGTTCAACATCACAAGTGGCACATGTATCACAAGAAACAGAACCAAGATAGTCAACAATATCGTGAAATTCAAAGATATAAATCAAGATAGACATCATCAACCAAAGATCTCAATCATATCAACATGGAAAACAATGCTCCTCTGGGGTGTCTCATGGCATCAAAAATGTTAAATTGTACCAAATCGTCGCCAAACTCCATAGAAAGGGTGCCGATGCACGCCTATCTTGGTCTTGGCGGTCTTGAGGAATGGTCTCGCCTAGAATCAATGGAGCATGGTTTGTTGGAGACTCATCTTCCATGTCCGTAATGTAGAAATCTGCCGGAAAAATCAACTCATTCACCCGAACTAACACATCTTCCAAAGACACCTGCAGGATGAGCAAGGGCTCTATTCGCTAACCGAATCACGATACCAAAGGTGGGTTGCAAAGTACCGATGTTTAAACACTTATACACCGACACGGGCATGACATTGATCGAAGCACCCAAATCTAGCATTGCATGCTCAAATCTAGAGTTGCCAATTGTGCAAGAAATTGTGAAAGTTCCAGGATCTTTGCATTTCTCGTGGCATGCTTGCGTAATCATTGCGTAAACATTTCTTCCCATGCCGATCTTCTCATCCCCTTTCAACCTTCTCTTATGAGTGCACAACTCCTTGAGAAATTTAGCATATTTTGGAATTTGCTTGATTGCATCTAGGAGGGAATATTGATTTCCACTTTCCCGAATGTCTCCATGACTTCTTTTTCCATTTCTCGCTTGCATTGTTCTCTTGGATTGTGTGATCCTATTATTTGGAAAAGGTAATGGAATGGCAACATCTGAATTCTCTCAAATTTTCTTCAAGTGGCACACATTTCTCGACCGAATTATCCATTTCCTGCCGTTTTTGGTCAATTTCTGATTGCTGTAAGGTTGGAACATCAACTTCTTTGCCACTTCTCAAGGTAATTGCACTTACGTTGCCTCTTGGATTGTTGACTGTTTGTGAAGGCAATTGGCTAGAACCTTGACTCTTTAGCTCGCTCACAGTGGTTGCCAGCTGCCCAATTTGAGTTTGTAAATTCTGAATGTTGGCACTGACGTTCATTGAACTGAATGTTATTTGTGGCCATTTGTTTCATCAGGTCTTCCAATGATGGCTCAGCTGGAGTGGATTGGACAGACTGCTGAACAGGTTGCTGTTGTCTGAATGCAGGGGGTATTTGTTGGTATTTGTTGCTTGGACCTGCAGCTTGGTATCTAAATTGTTGTTGCTGCTGGTGGGGCTGTTGTTGCTGGCTGGTGGGGCTGTTGTTGCTGGCTAGAATTCCCATATCTCAAATTGGGATGGTCTCGCCAACCAGGATTATAAGTACTAGAAAATGGATCATATCTAGATTGTTGTTGTTGTTGCCGATATTGGGGTCTACCAGAAAAACACCACCGCAAAGAACACATTGATCCGGAAAGGCGGGACCATCTTCCCGAAGTGTAGGGCATGAATCAAGAGGGATGAGATGAATTAGAGCAAATTCCACACACCGATGCAAATATCTCGTACATGGGTGGTTGTTGACCCATCGCTATCCGTGTTACCAAAGAAGTCAATTCATCTAGTCTCGTGTTCCATTCTTTGTTGGTCCATATGAGATGCTTGAATTTCATTAACTCCTCCGGTTGCGGTGATGATCCGCGAGCCAAACCGTTGGGTATTGGTGCCATGTTTGCTATCGATCTCTTGCAGCGGTAGGAGTTTTGTCTACTAAGGCTCCTCCAGAGGCAAAGATCGATCATGCTTCTATCATTTGGCAAAAGCCCTCATAAAAGTATTGAATCAAGAGTTGGTCACTAATTTGGTGATGAGGGCAAATTGAACACAACTTCTTGAATCTCTCCCAAGATTCATGCAAAGTCTCACCGACATCCGTCTCGATGCCACATATATCCTTCCTAATTGCAGCAGCTCTCGAGGCGGGAAGAATCTCTCCAGAACAACCTCTTCATGTCATTCCAACTTCGACCGAACCTGGTGAAAGATAAAACAACCAATCTTTGGTCGCATCGACAAGTGAGAAGGGAAATGCCCTTAACTTGATGTGTTCCTCGAGATGCCTTGTGGCTTCATGGTTGAACACACAACATGGAACTCTTTCAGGTGCTTATGAGGATCTTCACCCGCAAGACCATGAAACTTTGGTAACAAGTGTATCAAACCAGATTTCAACTCAAAATCTGCATCAAGATCGGGTATTGAATGCACAAAGATTGGTAAGATACATCGAGCAAGAAGTTCCTTAAGGGTTCTATTATGCATGTTATCGCCCATGATTTCGGGATTACTTAAGTTATCGTTCACTCCCAAAATTAGGTTCAGAATTAACTCGAATTTATCACACGAGCTCTAATTAATCTATGCAAGGTCCTATCAATCTCGGGATCAAGATCAAGCAAGATATCGATTGGACCTAGTCATGCATCAACTAAAGCACAAAAACACAAAAACTGCAACTAAGCAAAATACACTAAACAACACTCAAAATATGCAAAAATAAATCTAGTTAATATGTCTAAACATTTTTAAAAATTATGGAATCAACACAGAACAAAATCTACATAAAAATGAAACTAGAAAATGCAATAAAAATATTAAAAAATTGAAAAAGTGGTCTAAATGATAGAATTTCGAAAAACCAGGGGTGACCTCACAGTTTACTGTGAGTCTTGTTTATCAGGCTGTTTTCCTTCAACCGACCAAGTTTCAGCTCATTCTGGGCATGTTGCAGTTCGAAAATTGCAATAGTTACCCGTAATCACCGCTTTCCGTCTTTCCTAAATCGAAAAATTCAAAAGCTAGGATAAAAATGTTAGTATGGTATGAACAATGTTAGTAAATGAAAAATAACTGTTAGAATAGGTAAGAAAGAACAAAAATTAGTAAGGTTACTCAAAATGAAAAGATTACACCTACGAGTTCCCCAAGAATCGGCGCCAAAATTCTGACGAGCTACCGAACTCAAATAAAATTATAACCGAAGTTATTACCTAAACTTGTAGTATAGTGAACAACACCGGATCGTCTCCTCAAGGATCATAGATGCAATTTGATCAAATCAAGTGAAAGTTAGAAAAAGGGGGTTTTGATGGTTCAAGGATCGCAAAGTGATGTGATTTTTAAAGAGAAATAACAATTAAAAGAACAAATCAATTCAAATCTATCCGAGATTGGGTGGATTCAATCATAGACCTTTCAACAAACACCTAAAATACATTTGAATGGTTAACTTGGATCTAACCGAGATCTCTCGATCGATCCGTAATTCATACTAGACAATCGTCCGTAATTCAATTGACAAGTGATAAACACAAATCTCGCATCGCACCATTCATGTAAATATATGTCAATTTAAGCACCGAATTCAATTAACCTAGGCACAAATCAGTAACCTAACCTCTTCAATTACGTGATTAGTTTAGATCAATCAGCTTCTAAATTTCATCACAATACTTAATCTTAAACCAAGATCAAATCAGATCAAACATAAACAGAATTACCATTCATGCATTCAAGATTAAGAGAACAGAAGAAGAAGAAGAGAAGAGGAATTCAAATATAAATCAAATACATTACATAACCAAGGTCTCAAGAATCCAAGCCACAATCTCTTCAAGAGTCCCGAATTGACTAGAAGTGACTTAGCTCTCCATTACAATGAAGGAAAAATATACAAGAACTATGAAAAGCTATTTCTAACACCAAGTGTATGTTGTGTTTAGAGCTCTCCTCATGCTTCCTTTTATAGAGGATTCAGAGTAGTAGTAGATGGGTAGATGAGATTAGTAGGTGGAATTAGTAGGTGAGCTTGGTAGGTGAACTTGGTAGGTGAGCTTGGTAGGTGAACTTGGTAGGTGAGCTTCCTTGTCTCCGAAAGTATTCATTGCTGAACTCATTGATTTCGTCATTTTTGAGCCAAATGGTCTTCATGAAAGTTCTAGGAAATTGTCTAAGCTTTCCAATGGCTCTGGAACCACCCAAAAATTCGTCCTACAGCCCAAGATATGACCCAATTACTACAGACTGCTCAGGACCAGTTTCAGCACCTCTGTTTTGACTTTCAGACCCAATATCTCCATCAAGGAGCCCGAATCAAGTTTTGTGTTTGTCATGAAAGTTGTACATATGGGTCTTAACTTTCAGATCACCAATTTTCAGCCCATTCTATAAACCCAAACTCGAATTATGTTCTGGTTACTACACACTGTTCGGGTTCCAGTTCACAAATCCCGTATTCTGATTTCCATGCCCAATTAGCTCCACTAGATGTCTGAATTTGACTTCGAGCTCTTCATCAAAGTTGTAGAGCTCTCTTTTATCTTTCCTACAAGGTAAAATTCATAATTATCAGACATTTAGAACTCAAGATATGGCCAAAATACAGAAACAATGTAAGACTCGAATAATGCTGAAAAATCAATTAAGTCCGATTCGAGTTCAAACTTACAAAACATAATCAAATTCAGTCAATTAAGTACATGAAGAGTGTAAATGACTAATAATGAGGGTTTCTTAATGAATAAAATATGTGATTATCAGTTCCCCATCACTCCCCGCCCAGAAAGGGCAAGTACCACCAGTCGCCATCAATTTAAAGAAGTTTTCCTTGAAGTCCTTGTAACTTTCCAGGTAGGGATAAAAAATGGCCCTCCCTGGCCGTGATCAAACTGAAAGCCAGGACTGTTGATAAGTGCAGGCATCGTAGGAAGAGTATCGGGTATAGAACTAGAAAAACACTCCGTCCGAGCATCGCAACCCTAGCAAACGATATATCCTTTCAAGGGCCATAATATTTGCCCAACCGTTGGGGTGGATCTGATTGAGGGCAGCATGAAGAGTCCAGAGGATGGCCAGCTAGAAATCGTTAAAAGGGAGCCGAAGTCTGAACTTTATGAAGAAATCCACATATAGATATAGGAAGTGTTCCCCGTTTCTCAGGTCGAACACACCCGTTCCCTACCCGGGGACAAAATCAGAAAATCGTCATCCCTTTCACCCCCTCGGTAAGCTCCAAGTAATCTTGCAGTTTATCCAGTTCTGCCCCGGACTCATAATGGGATATCCTATCATAAGCGTCATTCGCAACGAAGGGGTACGTAAACCCCAGACCTCGGCGAATATGAATCTCCTCCACCACAGCCTCTTGGTTCTCCGGCCCTCGAGCCTTTGGTATCGGGGCGGGCGCCACAGGTCGTACCCCTCTCTGTCTAGCCATTCAATGTTCTTGGAAGAACACACAGAGGCCGACAGTCAAAACCACTTACACTTAAAAGATTCAAACATCAAAATGGGAAAGTAGAGAGACTGCTCACACCCACACGCTGACCTCCGCACCCACCAAGGCTAAAGCCTCAGAAGGACACCTTTGCCGCACAAGAAGCGACGGAGGAGGTGCTCCACAAGGCAACACCGTTGAAAGGAAGGAGAATGTATTCCCACCCTAGTTCACAAAAAGGGGGCACACAACTCACTCATAAATTATAAAGAGAAAGGACGAAGAAATCGAACGAAAGGGGGACATTACCTTGAAGAAAAGAGGAAAAACGAGGAAAATCAAGCCTCTGCAACTCCAAGGTATCAGAACCACCTTTAACCACCGCGAAAAGCCTACCAGAATTCCTCTCAAATCACCCAACTCTCAAAGAGAAATGCAAAGTGAAAAGGGAGGTTCCAAACCTCTGTATTTATAAAAGCTAAAAAATCGAATGGTTAAAGGGTAATTCTGTTCGGGCACAAAAAATTTGAAAAGACATTCATCATGGCACGCGAAGCACTATGCACGTCTGCACGTCCACTCAACTAGAGCGTGTCGCGTGGCCCTCACAGCCATCACAGTAGTTGAGAGGACGGTTACCCAATAAATCAAAAGACAAGCAGCTTCAATACACGAGACGTATCATTTGGACCCGGTCAAAACCGTGATATTCAAACACCAGGGGAAACTCCCTTAGGGAACTAAAAACACTCGGAAAACCCCTTACCAGGTCCAAAGACCCCGGGGACAAGTATTTAAACTTGGCACCCTGCCGGTCTTGGCCGAGTACCATGCTGGGGGCAACTACTGTACACGGGGAGGGGGAACGTTGGACTCACCCCGACATAAGATAAATACAACGGATTGCTAGAAGGAAAGGGAAAGAAGCTGAAGGCACAAGTCAAAAATCAAAGTAAAGTACTCTTTTTTAAAAAATATTCTCATTCCATACATCGTTTTACATTAAGAAAAAAAGGAAAAAAGAGTATAGAGACATGGAATACATAAAGAAAGAGCAACCGATAAAGAGCCCAGAAAAAGGACCGTTAGAGCCATGTCACATCCACATTTCCTCCAGACTCGTCCCAGCACGCCGGCCTCTTGAAAAAATGTATAGGCTTTGAAAAAGTGGATTGGATCGAAGTACTAGACCCCGGTACCACCCCCAACTCTTCTTCCCTGCCTCCTTTACAAAGATAATAAAGGTCGACCGACGCTATTCTTTGTTGGACGAGGCATAGTTTTTCATGAAGAGATCATTCCACCGGAACCTTAGCCAGCTTCATGATCACCCCAAGCCGCCTGAAACCACGGAGCAGTCCCAATAGTCCCCCCTCCGTACCTGAATGCTCTTAGGATTTGCCGAGAAGGAGGGCGACTTTGGGATTTATTTCTCCAATTACCTCCATCCAACACGACAGGTATCACAAACCTCCCTAGCAAGGTATCAAACAAGCAACCACATCTCTCGTACGCTGGGAAAGTAAGATATCTACCATCAATACGCTGAGAAAATAAGATATATGGTAAAAAACATATTGTTTACAAAGGTAATGAAAACTTTGAGGAACTTGGGGAAGAATAAGAAGAAGGTTTCTGCGAGAGGCAAAGTTCTCCAGGAAAGCACAGAGAATAAGAGTAAAAAGTTCCTCTAAGAAAGGATCACCTTCAGAGACAAAAGTGCAAAAGCGAAAGGAGATGCTAATAACAAATGCAAACATTCCCTATTTATAGAGGGGATGGAGCGTTCTGAGTGATCTCTGAAGATAAACCGATGGCACATTAAACACCACATTTAATGTTCTCCCTATCCTATTGGGTACGAGGGCAGCAAGTGGTTAGGAAACAACATAAGACTAGGAGTTTTTACTCCCGAAAAAGTCAAGGCAACAAATTTCGAAATAGTCTGAAGCAATACGAGTTATGGGAGGCGATACTAACAAGGGAAGATCTTCTGCGACGACAACGAGTTAACGACACGAATCCACCAATGGCTCCCGGTCATATAAATGACCTCGGAAGTCCACTAGACCAAATAGAGGACCTCGGCAAGAGGAAAGGATGACACGAAACTCGGCACCGAAGTCGGGGTCTCGTCCACCACGTGCCTAGTGACCCCGATAAGCTCAATGTACCTTGACGCTTAATCGTCCCGCTTAAACACCAAGATGGGGGTAATTATTCTGGACCGGGATACGGAACCCTGTCCAGTAGGGTCAACCCGGGGTGCACACCCACGGTACCCCGACAATCAGTGCCCCTGCTAGGTCGGCTAGCCCCGGGACCCAGCAGTAGGCCACGACAACTATCGATAGGTCTGCGCAGGATTTGACAAACTGCCAACCACGATATGACGTATGCGTGGCTCAAGAACTGCCTGCGATCAAGATCAACCACTAGGGAGATAACTCTGGGATTTGGGAGGCAGACGTCCCAAATGCGGATTAAGCCCCCCTCTATCAGAGTTTGGTCCCCAAAAGTACCTACACCCTACACGGGTCATAAAAGGACTCTCCTACATGCTCTATAAGTATCAGGTTATAACATACCAATAAGGTAATCTGTTATACCAAAGAGAAAAAAACTCTACTTAAGCATAACCTGACTTGAGCATTGGAGTGCCATTGCAGGTACCCACCCCCTTTCGGTCGGAGACATAGGTTAGTAGCTGCTCAAGGACGAAACCACCATATACATACCAATTTCAGGTATTCTCTGATTCTACCTCAGAACAATGAGCAAGTACGTAGATGTTAGTAGAGACAACAACTTACTGTTGTTCTGCTGATAAGTAACTAATAATTAGAGACTATAAGAGAAAGATCAGTAATGTTAATATAAATTAATTTGGTTTCATTGAAAACCTTATACGTGACGAAGACAACGTATCAAACATTGAATTTCATAATATTTATATATTTATAATTTTAAATTGTATTTTGAATGATAAATATATTATTATGTATAAGGTTTATTATGAATCCCAGTCAATATATATTATCATTATTATATGAGAAAAGGCATAAGTAATAAAATGTAACATTATGCATCCTGAACATTGGATTAGCTAGAGACGTGCACTAGAATTAACATTAAGAGTAATAACTTACGAGCAACAAAGAGGACGACGAGGATGAAGCACAACCCAGCTACTTTCTTCTCCATGGCTTGGTGATTCACTTATCTGCTATATATATGTGGTGGTGAATCTGGTGATCATAGGTGGTCTTTGTTAGATATATATATATACACCCCCTCAGGGCAAGAACGTGAGGACAATTTGGTTAAAAAATAGAATTATTGGCCAATTTTTTTGCTGTATGTGTTGAAGGTCTGTGGGGTCTGTGTAGCCTTAAAGGTTTTACGCCGCCAACATTGATTTTTTTTTGGAGATAACCTTATTTGAAGGTCAGTTCCTCAGTTTTATAGGCTATTGCTATGGTACATACATGTAAGTTTGGGTGTACCATACACCACTCATTTGACCTACTATTGCAGGTTTTTCTTTTTATTGTAGGTTTTTTTTTCTTTTCAAGTTAATTTTTTTTAGGTTAGTTTTTTTGTTAACTTTTTTCTTTGGGTTAGCTCTTTATTTTATTTTTTTGTTTTACATTTTTTACACATCACTACCATCATTGTTGTCGGCCAAGAATCGTCCACTACCAAATGAAGCCACCGTCTGTCACCACCGCTTTTTTTTTCAGGGCTATATCTTGTTTATTTTTTAAGTTGCATAATTGTATAAATAATACAAGTAAAAATAATACCAGTTAAAATTATACTATTCCTTATATTTTTTCATAAATAACTGTGCATACTGAAAATTTTACATATTTTAACTAGTAATATTTACACACAATAAAATATGTAAAATATTTAATATGCACAATGATTTATGAAAAAACATAAGGACTAGTATAGTTTTTAATTGGTACTATTTTAACTTGTATTATTTATACAGTTATGCAACTTTAAAAAATAAATAGTGACTGCATAAACAGTAACTCCAGGCTGTGAACAGTGAATCCGACAGTGAATAGTACATTTTCAGATGGTGAACAGTACCCCGGGGCGGTGAACAGTAATTTTGGCAATGAACAGTATGTTCCGTCGATAAATAGTAATTTTCGATAAGCGATGAACAGTAACTCTGGCTGTCAGTGAACAATACTAATAAATAGTACAACAGGTTACAGATTATTA